>OZ025202.1:4986428-5061428 GCA_964019065.1 Catostylus mosaicus
TGATATTTACTATGAAAAATTAATGGTTTGGTAGCTGATAACTGTGAAATGTGTACAAAGGAATCACTACAAGACGCAAATTATGGATAACATTAGGGCTGATGTTGAAAGAACGCTGAAAAATGATCAGCTTTGAGACTTGTTTTCATAAAAAGGTTTTTCGAGAATGTCTTTATTAGTACTAGCCGAGTGAATAAGAAAAACTAAAAAAAGCATTGACGGAGAAAGGAATGACTGCAAAGGTAGGGCGCATGTCAGCACGAAAGAATTTTGCGATGAGAGAGGATGAATGAGTAAATATGAGAGAAACACAAAATAGCTGCTTTTATACAAAAGGAAAAACAATACAATACAATACAATACAATACGATACAATACAACACAATACAATACAATGTAATACAATATAATACAGCAGAATATAAGACAATACAATGTAATGTTATACACTACTACACAAAAAGTAATATAATATATAATGCAAAACAACACAATAAATACAACGCAACACATCACAAAACAACATAGTACAAAACAATGCAACAAAACAAAATACGATACAATACACTTAAAAACAATAAAACAAAATATGAAAAAAGGAATCGCCATACAATACAATGCATACAATACAATATAAGACATTCTAATGAAATGCAAGGAAATACAATACAATGCAATACAATACAATAAAATACAGTCCAATGAAATGCAAGGAAATACAATACAATGCAATATAATACAATACAGTACAATACAATACAATACAATGCAATATAATACAATACAATGCAATATAATACAATACAGTACAACACAATACAATGCAATACAACACAATATAATACAATACAATGCAATATAATACAATACAGTACAATACAACACAATACAATATAATACAATACAATACAATGCAATATAATACAATACAATACAATGCAATATAATACAATACAATACAATACAATACAATACAAAACAATACAATACAATGCAATACAGTGCAATAATTATCGTTATGTTAAAATTGCATGTATTAGTGGTTGTGTGAAGTTGAAGAAGTCTTTTATATTTTAATCATGACAAAGAGGCAGGTGTTTAAGCAGGCAACACATTGAGACAAAATTTGATTCAAAAATTCAAATCTGTCAGCCATCATGAAAAATTAACGAGGTCAAGACCACGCTGATTTTAAAGTTGTTCCGTCAGAAAGACAACTTTGATGAATTTTTAGGCCAGCTGTGATCTAAAAGTAAATATCTCTTTCTGATATTGCCGATTGCTAAAGCTAAAATCTAATATAAATAATAATAAAAATCAAACAAAACGATAAAAGAAAAATCATGGTTTTCATAGATAGAAGTTCAGAGTGACTTTAAGAATTCTAGGATCGCAGCAACTCATCTTTCTTAGCAATATTAAGATATCATTGCTTAAACTTACCTTGAAGTATTCGCGACTTTTTCTTACAACTTTCTCAACAATTGACTAATTTTTTTTGCCTAACTTAAAAGTGCTGCGAATTCTTTTGTAGAAAGACATTTTCAAAGAAATCACGGATGAAATGTCTTGTTTATCAGTTGTCCAATGATAATATTACTGAAGATAAAAGGATATTTCTGAAAAAAACTCTCTATTTAACTTTCTCAACAAATTCTCGTGCTTAATTATTGTGCTTAATTATAATGCCTAGTTACTAAACATGCTTAATGTTCATCATCTTTAACAGTGACAGAAAAAAGCATGTTTTCAATAATTCATAGGGCGAAGAACAGTTTAGGAACATTATAGTCTTAAAATGGGTGTGGCTTCGAGCAAAAATCACTTTTACTGGGTAGAGATGAAGATTACTTATTCAAATGCCCTTCAAATGTGACGACTGAAAAATCTAGTAAAATCTGCTGAATTAATGGCGTTCGTATAACACTGAGACCTACTAAGCTACAAGATAATCTGCTTAATCACAAGAATTTAATAAACTTTAAGAAATCTACATTTTATAAATATCTATGTGACCAATGTTACTATTAAATGTAATTATGTACTAAGCCCGGAGATAAGCATTCGAGTTCATAAAAACCTAACAAGCGTCATGAAAATCTGTCCTCTGAAATTCTATGCACTTACAGTCTTACAAGCTAGAAGTTAATAAACATGATTGGAGTCACTTGAAAACATTTGTTAAAGGTCAGAAAGTATAAATAAGTTTATGAATAGCGGGGCTTTTGATGACGTGAGGGGTAAGTTCCCTGCGTTTTCCTAAGCATTAGCTGGAAACACCATCTGCATCTGCTAAAATAATCGTCAAAGACTGTACACAAACAATTCCGTGAAACAAAGATCTTTTGATAACATACTCCGAAGAACCCTGTATGCCGGGGCGAAATATACGATACATGATATGTGAATATATAATTAGTATTAGTTCATAATTTCTGTGTACTCCTTTCGCTTTGTAATGTTCCTTACCTCCGTTCGTTATATACATCGTCACAAGTCTTCCTCGAGAATCCGTTAGGCAGTCTGCTATTTTGTTCTTTACTTTACGTGTTACAAAGTTTTTTTACATTATTCTTGGAAGACAACTCATCAGGTTGTACTGTGGCAGATTTATCAAGTCCCGCCACCAACACCTAATTTCCAGGTCTCGTCTGGAGCCTTGAGTAAAGGTTATTATTGAGAATTTTCCTGCAAAATAGCGTGACTAAGCGCGTTCCTTACAATCACAAATCATCCTTGAACTCTGTCTCTTATTATTTAATAGAGAGAACTATTTCTGGGATTTCTGGAAAGTTCCTGGAAAAGCGAAGACGTATTGTACCAAAGTTAAATAACACTTCCTTCTTCGATAATAAGAGAACAAACTTTGGAGAGTAATCAAAACTTGGATGGAAGTAGACAGCTTAAGGTGGGTCGAAAACCACGTGAGATGAGAAATAGTGCATGCGATTGGCTATTTTTGACCAATCACAGCTACCTCTTTGCTCATTCGATAGAAATCAACACTGAATATCCGTAAATGCTAAAAAATCTGAAAGAGTGATAGAATCCCGAAAAAACGGACGAAATAAGGGGGAAATTAAACTAAATTGGATATCGAATTGTTGGGGAAATTGGAAATTTCTGGCTAACGGAAACCATAAAATGACCATTATCACCATCCCCCTTTCTCGCTGTCGTCAGCAGTGCAAAGATCGCTTTTCAAGCTCTCTGCAGATAAAGAAACATTTTTATCAAATCTAAAAAGTACCCCTAAATCCAGCGAAATCTTCGTGGTTAATAGCATTTAGGTATTCTGTCAAATTTAAATAACCTTTGATTCTTTCAGTAACTTATTAACCCTAGAACGAAATCTGTAAGCGATTTAGAATTGCGCAATATGTTAAAATATAATAATTAAGCCTTATTTTTGTAAACAAGGATCACGGCTTCGCCAAATTGCTAAAATTGGGTCAAATTGTGGTCCTAGTATAAATTTCTCGTAAAATCTAAAGCCACAATTAAATTCTACCTAATTACAACAAATTGCCAATAGATGGCTTAGGTATGACAGCTCTAGTATAAACATTTTCAGATCTTTCAATTAAGAATGGAGGGACGAGTTTAATTTCATTCCAACTTGGAGGTATTTAATCATGCAAGAATTTTTTCATGTGATCAATAAATAGATATTTCTCAAAAGAGGCTAGTTTAGATTTGAAGGCAACATGGCAAACAGACCATGACATAATCTTCATATAAAAAAAAATTAAGAAAATGCTACTGGCTAGTGACAAGTTCTCATGAAAATAAACTTGAAAGAGGTCAATGTGAAACCCAAACGAACGTTATCGAGTAGGGTAGAAGAAATATAAGGCTATGCAGAGTTATATTGGCTGAACTAATTTCAAACAATTCCCTGAAAATATGCTACAATTATAAACCTTAACATTTTTCTAGTGTTTGTAAGGCTATTAATTTTTTATATGTGTTAGAGAGGTGGATATTGTTTGAAATCCAACTCTCCTGAACCTTAAAAACTATAGCAGAAACAAAACATTCATGAAAAATTTCATTATATAGTCAGAAAAATGACAATTTCTCAAAATTTGCACTCCCAATTGCAAACAAAGCTAAATCACTTCAACCGCACAAATTTATTTTTCACCAGGCTGATAAAAACACAAATAGTTATCAGTAGGTTTGCAGCTTTTAAACACTAGAACAAAGCAACAGATTTCTACATATGTGCAGCATTTGTCTAAGGCTATATAAATTGCATTACTGAAGCAGGTAGTTTAGAAACCAAAAGAAAAACAAAAAAGTAATCAACTAGCAGACAACCTGCAAAACATGTTTCTGATAAAATTATCAGTCTTTGTGTAAATTTGACAACTAGATTTCACACTTGGAATTGCCTACAAATCTCTGAAAAATTTTTTTGCAAAGCTAATTTTTTTTCAATTCAATTTCATGACAAAACAGAACATGGATGTACTCCATGTTTTTCTTGTCCTGAATACGGTCTAGATAACTGTCTGGAATACCAAAATAACATTATGAACTAATGATTTCCACCTTCCTGCAAGTTTGCAGGACAAAATAATTCTGAAATTAATTAAAATTGTTTAGAAATATATTTCTATCCATGGTCAGTAAAGATCTGCACTTTCAATATTCTTTTCCTGTTGCCTTAAAAGTGCTAGACCACTTCCACTTTCTTTATCAAAATTCTATTATCATTGACAACTTGTTATAATGGTTAAGTAAGAAGTTTCATTCAACATTCCCTGCTCTAATCATAAACTGTTCTGTGAAAATCTCAGACCTACAGCAAACTTTCAAATCTTGTCAGATGAAATTCTGAATGTTTTGAATTATAAACAGATTGGCATTCAACAAACTACAGTGCCAGATTCCAGACTGGAAAAGGCGTGTTATCGCAGAGATTCCTTGTCCACAGAAGATCAAAATCAGTGAAAAGCAAAATATTTGCTGCTTTGAAACTGTCCTGGTTTTAATTATTTACAAAACAAGAAACTGAACATGCATAGATAACATCAAATAGCCACAGCCAAGCCCTTGACAAAAAAAGTTCTAGCTTTTGAATGAATAAGCAGATATTTCATGACCAAACTTAATTCAGCGAAGCAGAAAAAGAACAATATATATAGTATAAATGTAATTTTGGAAAAGTTGCAATGAGAAATTAAGCTTTAGTTTAAATCAACTAAAGCTAAGGTTAGCTATCACCACATGAAAGTAAAGAAGAAAGTGAAAGAAGTGCTTTTAAAACATGTGATTGAATAGGTCTTAAAATGACCCACTTTAATATTCAATGCATGTGTGCAAAAAGCAGCGAAATGCAGAGAATAATTCTATGGGCAAATATTAAATTTGCTCACTTTTGAAATCGCCATCCCCAATCCTCTTTTCATCAACTCAATGGTTTAATCAAGCCCATTTAGCTGAAGATTTATCAAAAAGTCTATCTCAACTTTCTCAATCCATAATAAATGTACTTCTTTCATGGCTTATGTCGAAACCACCTAGGCAAAAATTAACATAGACAGGTGGATTGACCTGATAGGGCTGATGATGATGATGACGATGATGATGTTGATGGCAAGGATGATGATTGTGATGATTGTTATGATGATGATGATGATGATTATTATGATAATGATGATGATTTTGATGATGATGATGATGATGATGATGATGATGATGATGATGATGGTGATGGTGATGGTGATGATAATGATGATGATGATGTTGATGATGATGATGATAATGATGATGATGATGATGATGATGATGATGATGATGATGATGATGAAGATGATGATGATGATAAGGATGATGATTGTGATGATGATAATGATAATGATGATTTTTATGACGATGATGATGATGATGATGATGATGATGATGATGATGATGATGATGATGATGATGATGATGATGATGATGATGATGATGATGATAAGGATGATGATTGTGATGATGATAATGATAATGATGATTTTGATGACGATGATGATGATGGTGATAATGATGATGATGAGAATGATAACAATGATGATGATGATGATGATTTTGATGATGATGATGATGATGATGATGATGATGATGATGATGATGATGATGATGATAAGGATGATGATTGTGATGATTGTGATGATGATAATGATAATGATGATGATGATGATGATGATGATGATGATGATGATGATGGTGATGATGATGATGATGATGATAATTGTGATGATGATGATGGTGACAATGTTGATGATTGTGATGATGAAAATGATGAATTTTTTGTGCTTTTAGCTTATTTTCAGTGACAATTACGCTACTTAAATAAAGTTTAGGTATTCAGGTATTTCATGAGCATGGAATAAAACAGAAACAGTGCAATTTTGAAATGAAAGAAATGTGTCAAGATCATGAGAAATTCTGAAGCAGTTGACAGATGAAATCACTTTAAATTTTTTTTCTCAAAATTCCAAAAGTTTGGCTGTATTTTAAACTTTCAACCCAAGCTTAAATGATGAATTTTTATACTCTTTTGGAGACATTAATAATGCAGCAAATAGTCAATGCCGAATTGCCAAGATGCAAATGACTTTTACTGATTGTTTATTAATTGAACAACTACTAACAGGTAGTATAAAATCTCAATTAAACATGTTCTTATGGTCATCCATGTGAAATTTTGAAGTAGGCGTCGAATTGTGAAGGGAAAGAGATTATTCCCCCGGGCAGAAATAACTTTAAGGCCGTGTTTAAACCATAAAAGGCTTTGATTTCTCAAAAGACAATTGTGCTTAAAGCGATACTGTAAAGCAAATTAAAGACATGGGAACTTTTCTGGATGGCTTCTATTCAAATATTTGAGCAAATTGCTTTTATGCGATGCTCTGTATTGGCGTTAAAGTTAATATCTAGAAATAACCTATCCTTTTAGCTTAATTTATCGAATTGCCGGTGCATCTGTTTCTAATTGACATATTTGACATCAGCTGAATGTAAGACACTTATTAACCTTCTTTCGAAGAAAAAGCATGTTATTTGTTCTCACGATTGTAATACTTGGACTATTCCCTTGAGGAGCTGTTGACCTTAAGTGTTATTTAAAAGACAAACAGTTCCACAGTCACATTCAAAACAGTTTTGTTTGTCAATTCCGTATTTACGATCCAAATAAAATCGCCCAATTTCATCACGCCGGGAGTTTCCGATCGTTTGCGGTGATGGGGCAATGCGTCACTTCGAGAGGACTCTAAACCACATCCGTAAATTATAGTAATTAACATTGGGCTGTCTAGATAGGTCGTTTACTTTATTGACAGCTTTCCAACATTACAAATGGTTGGTATACAAAATGAAAACAAAAAAATCTGTAAGCGAGTTCATGCGTTTTGGATAGTTCGTAAATCATGAAAAAGGTGCAATATCAGTGTATTGTAAACTGTAAATAAAAGTTAGTAACCTCGTGTTTCATAAAATGTAATTACTGCTAAATGCAACTGATTACATTTGCGTAAGTTGTGTTATTTCTTTCCGTGATTTTCAGTGGAGTCATTGTCATAGCCCATTACATTGTTTTGTACGGAGAATGAAAAGACAAGAAATCTCACCGTTGACTATTTTGTTGTTATTCGACTGCAATTGGCGATCATCGACACCTCCATTCTGGGTGTATCCCTCAATTTCATGATGTTCATGGATGTCAGCCAACTCCTCGATCTTCGGTGCTTTAGTTACTGACAGAGCTCGCTTGATTCGCCTCATTTTAGAAAGTCCGTTTAATTTAGGCCTAAATTCCGTCGCACCTTCAAGGTAGATTTCTCTGAAACTAAACCTTAGACACGAATGCAATTAACGCCAAGATGAAGTCCATTCATTATAGTCTTTTGCAGTCTGTAGTTGAACCGGCTGCGTGCTTTTCAAGATATTTTAATCGTCATTTTATACGCCAGCCCTTGCGCACCTTGAACAGGGCCTCCAATCAAGATGGAAACCTTTCGCTTGCGATCAGACACCGGCAGCGCAGGCATCCGGCCAATCAGAATCGAATAAATATCAACCATCCAATCAAAGTTCGAGAATCTACATCCCCCTGAATAGAAACGGAAGTGCAGTTTTTGGGGAACGGCTTCCCAGACCCAGAGAGCTAGGGAACCTTGGTCTAACATTAGTATAGTGAGGCTTTTTGATTTTTCGAAGGAAAAATGTCATGAGAAGGAAATCGTTATCCATGCGGTTCATGCCATGGAAATATAGATCCCCGGGCAACAGGATTTCCGTTCGATGAATCAGGTTTTTTCTCTTTGTGCAAAAAATAGGCCTGAGAGAGGATCATTTGCATAAAATATCGAGAGCGGAGGATGAAAAAGAACAAAATTAAATAATAATGAGATTTATTATCATTAACGAATATCAAATTTAAAAATAAAAATCGAACTCAAATTTTAATCATTTTCAAAAGTTATTTACACAATTCAAATGGAACTTAGACAATGCCAATTCTGGGGAAAGTTGGGGCAGATTTATGGGCTCTGTGTTCTGCCCTGGGCAAAACAAACATTTAATCATAAATCTATCATTTTTTGTTTAAGAATAAACTTATCTATCTAGATAAGGGCCTTATCTAGGGTTTATTATCGAACAGGTTTATATCCTAACAGATATTATTATCAAACAGGGTTATATTCTAACAGATATAAAATATTTAACAGTTCTAGTTATCTGCTGGTGGCTTATTTTCCAAACCATCTTTGTCAAGTCAGTTTCTCTCTTGTTTCTCCTAAGTAGGGACGTCAAAATTTTTTTTTGGGGGGGGGGGCGTGCATGCCTCTCAACATTAAGAAAGGTACCCCTTCCTTGGGGGTCGATCTTTTTTGCGATCATTTTAGAAAACAGTATTTGACTAAGAAACGAAACTTAATAAGGGCCTATACCCCTACCCCAAATATTTGACGAATCTACAGTACTATATTTCAGAGAAGTGGGGGTTCATCACCCCGTGGCTCCGCCACTGACTTAGAACTCCACCCTGAAATTGCCCTGATCAATGCTCTAAGCGAATATTCGTAAAGGGAAAATTTAAGTTCAGTTAAGCTCAGTTCATAAACCTTGTAAATTCTCTACAAAATATCTATAACTCTGACAATACAAGCAAATATATAACTATTTACAGAAATAATAAAGTTACAGTAAAGTTGATACCGTCTACAATTACAAGGGAAATAAATTGTATGTAGAGAATTACTGAAAGGAAACGCTCCCTTTATAGGTAGGTTAATCGAGGAAAGAAATTGTAAGAAATGAAAGTGGGTCTACTGGCAAATAATAGAAAGCCATGAGGAAACGTAATATAACGAAGAGTAAACGTCTTTCATAACAACAACTTTTATAAGAAATAAAGGAACAATATAAGAAACATAGCCGGCTGAAATTACAAAAAATGTAAAAAATAATACAAACAACAATTGAAAGAAAGCAACAAAACAAAGAAGAAAATACAAATATTGTATTAAACAATTAATTAATAATAATTAATTGATTGATTAATAATTAACCAATTAATACAGAAATAAAAAAGGATAACCCACCTGAGGCTGAATTATATCGAGGCAAGTGTTTAAATAAAAAATGGAATATTGTTTTTGAGATAGATTTCAGAAAAGCCAGCAGGTTAACAGAGATATTAAAATCCAGGCATTCCATTACTCAGCTCTTAAGGTCCAACATTGTATACTATAAAAAACATCTGAGAACGTATTTAAAGGGCAAGAGTTAAATATACACAACCCCCTGGAAGACACGGACACAAGACTGTTTTCTATATTTTTGATATGAATATATATTGATACTAACCGTAAGGGTGCTACCAATGAAAATATATGTATAGTATATATATAAATTCAAATAGGCAATGGCTGACATGGAGTATATATACTAACCATACGGGTGCTACCCAATTGTACATTAAAAGTCTCTACTTGGGAATCGAACCCCGTTCGCCGTCACTGGAGTCACACAACCAATCCACTGCGCCAAAGAGGCACAATGAAATAGTCGCGAAACTCCAGTGTAGTTTTACGCAGTTCTCACCCCGGGAGACTTGTTTTTTTCTTGTTTCGGCTTAATGCCTTCGTCAGAGCCAAGCTATGTATAATATATATATTTATATGGAAACTCAGAAAAAACTTTAACTTTTAAACGTGTCGACTTTCGTCATAATCAGTAATGAGTTATTTAAATATATGAATAGTCACCACAAAGAGTAGTCCTTAGTTGTCTAAAGATCGTATCAAGCGTGAAACTTTAAGTAATGACTTCAACCATCGTGTTCTGTTATCAAGTTAAATATATGAATATAAATATAATCATACTTAGATATTCAGAAGAAAAATACTTCAACTTTTCAACATTTCGACTTTCGTCTTCATCAGTAAAAAATGTTGAATTATTGTTGAAGACGAAAGTCGAAACGTTTAAAAGTTGAAATTTTTTTCTGAATATCTATTTAATATTTAAAATTTTCTACGTGGTAGAGCTTATGAATGTTTTATAATCATACTTATATATTCATGTTTTCATTTTCATATATATCATATATATCCCTTCCTTTTTTACGCTAAATAATAAAATAATGCTAAGGGTTTTTCGTGCATAAATTTATGAAATATGAAATCATATGAATATATAATTGTGTATAAAAGTCACTTCAACATTTATTAAATCGCTAGGAGAACCAAAATTAATGGATCCATTCACCGTAGTCTAAAATCATTCATTCGATTTTTTTAAAAATTGCTAAGCAGTCCACTGATTCGTTGCAATTGCACGTGAATTTCTTCCATTGTGCAATGTATATACCTTTCGTTTATATCGTATCATATAACGTAAATATCGTATTTCGTATGTCTCGTACTTCTCGAAACAATTTCGGTCGCGTCGATAACATGGCATTCGAGAACATGGACTTTTATACGTCTGAGTTTTCATTTTCAGAGGCAGTTTAACTTTTCATTCAGTTTCATTTTCAGAGGTAGCTCTTTAAATAGAGACGCAACACATTCTATTTCACAAGCTGCTCTGTGGTACTACTTCAAGACTCATCACCACTAACCTCCATTTCGCTACTGGCCTCGCTAGGAGCGCACTGCCATTTAATTTAATTGAGAAGTTTACAACGATTCATGCTGTAACGGACGGTGAATCGAACTTGCGTCGCTTAAGATTGTAACGCGGTTTTCTCGCACGAGTCCCGCGTATGTGGGACCGCATCTCTGGAGTGGAATACAATCTTTCGGAACTAAGTATACCCTGAAATAAATAAAAGGACATGATATGATAAAATAGAATTGGACAGGGGAAGGCAGGACCGATAAGGATGGGAGAGAATATGATAGGGTAGGATAGGATAGGATAGGATAGGATAGGATAGGATAGGATAGGATAGGATAGGATAGGATAGGATAGGATTGGATAGGATTGGATAGGATAGGATTGGATAGGATAGGATTGGATAGGATGAGATAGGATAGGATATGATTGGATAGGATAGGATAGGATACGATAGGATAGGATAGGATAGGATTGGATAGGATAGGATAGGATAGGATAGGATAGGATAGGATAGGATAGGATAGGATAGGATTGGATAGGATTGGATAGGATAGGATAGGATATGACAGGACAGGACAGGACAGAACATGTGACATATGACATATGACATAGTTGAGCTCAGATTGATAGAAACTTTGAGGCTGTGACTACTTACAGTTTGAAAAAGCTCGAGCGGCATATCAACGTTGCCTTTTAACAATGCATTTACATCGATGAGTTGTTCGTAAGGAACTGGAGTAAGAATGATAAATGCTTTCTTTTCAACGTCGATGTTTCGAATAAATCCTGGAACGAGAAAATAACATGCTGCAACCATGCTGCAAAAACAATAATTAGGCACAGAAAATGGAAAGGCAATTAATGTTTAAGTCTAGGAAAGAAGTCGAAATATATACTCTGTATATTTCAAGTAGTTAGTAGCTCGCTTCAGGCTGGGGAAAGTATAAAAACACGGTCTGGGAGTACGACGGTTTTCTTGCTATGGGGAATCCCCCAGCATCAAAATCCTGGAACAGAACTTAGTTGGTCAATTTCCGGACTACTAAAACAATAATGATAGTTACATTGTGATCGGTTCGCTATGAGAAAAACATTAGATAGAAGAGGGGAATCACCTTGCAGAATAACCAACCGTTAGCACATTGCGTCAAGTACATGGTGACTACTCCAATGGCCGAACAGCAAACTGAAAATCTGTCGAGTTCTCACAAATTTAGAATTGATACTTTCACGGTCTGTGAAGCAGGTATTTATTCACACGTTGCTAAATTAAAAAGGAGATGAATAAACATGACGTCACATACCAAAACCAATGTGCGAAGCTATTGGATTGTGCGCCAGGAATTTTGGTCCGTCTGGGAGATGTTCTTTTCGTAATTCAACGATCTATAAAAACATTGAACGAGCACAAAGATTACATATAATGAAAATAATATTAAAAAACACCATTCAGGCCACCAGGGATAATGGGGGAAACGGGAATCGGGCATTTTTATAAACACGAACACTGCAATCATGAAGTTTCTGTAGAGAATCACTGGACAAAGAGATGCTTATGAAGAACTGAAGAATCTTTATGCTAGAGGTTTAACACAGATTAGACATGGTGTATTCCAGAGATAAAGCCTGCCCATGCACCGGTCTCGTGCGAGAATACCCAAGTTAAACTTATTAAGGAAGATTCTTAGAAAATCTTAAATGACAAGGGAAGACAATGCAATGTCTGGTGAGCAGTAGTCTGCGGTGCGACCTCTGCGTGGGAGGATTAAGATAAATGAAAAAGACCTCTTTTTAGCAGGCAGCCATTAGGACGACGTTGGCAAGAAGTATAACTATTTCTTTGAATCGAGTATTAAAGTTCCATTATAATAAGAACCATTAATTTCTAAAAACTTTAGAATATCGCTAAAAATGATTGTGAGCAGTGAATAACAAACATTTGCATAACAATATGTTATGAGACAAGAACACTTTTGAAAGGTATAAATGGTTTGAAAGGGGAAAGAATAAAATGAATAAAATTTACCAGTTTAGGGTCTACGATTGATAAGGAAACCATGGAAAAGTTTAGACTAGCCATGATTAAGCTTGGAGCTACCTGAGATAAGAAATAAAAGATAATTGTTAAATGAGATGAATGATATTACATTACACGGAAAATATGTCTGGAAAATATTTCTCAATGCCACGAAGAAATATGCGAAGAAAAGCATATTTGGTATCCAAGACACTCACTTGAAATCATAATAAAATTATTATTTTTGCTCTGCCTAAGATTTTTGAGAAATTGATAAGTTATTTAACACATGCTATTCTATTACGTCACAAAATAATAGTAAGCAGTCAAAAATGAATTAATCCAAACCTTCGAATGTATCACGTGGACAGCAACATCCTTCCAAAAAACGACCCTTGGAACGAGGCTGCTGAGCGGCCGTTCAATCAAGCAACGAGTCCTCGGTCTCACATCTTCAGAAACGAATAAGGGGCTGAAGTAAGCTATAAGTGATAGTTTTCGATAGTCCACTGACTTGAATTGCCTGCAAATCAATTATAGTACTTTATGAAAGTGATTTAGGCCATAGACGTATACACAATTTAATTTATGTACCGACTACTTTATCGCTCAGAAAATTCGGTTTCCTGAACGGCTGTGGCGGCAGTGGTCATCTGTTTTTCTCTGTCTTGGCTGCTTTCATGGCAACAGTCATAACCAGTCCAAGCCTATCGTTTATTGTATTTGTCAATCTGCTATTCTGTCGTCCCTCCGGTGATCGTTTTCTAAACACTGTCCCTGTCTATAAACATTCTCTACGCATGTATCTCATTATGTGCCCACAAATTGGAGCTTGATTCGGAAATCGAAGCTTCGTCTTTGTTCTCATCCTTAAATTGGAGTTTCTATTGTTTTATCTGGTTAGGAACTTTAGGATAGCAAAAGCTGATGCAAATTACTGAGAAATTGACGTATTTACTCATAACAAAAATTGACAGCTTTTCTGTCATCAATTTAAGTATAATACCATCATCTTCTATTTAATAACCAAACGTATCCAGATTCATGATATTCTAACATCAATTATTGTAAAGCATTCAGTTCAATTTAGCTTGATTTGGTCCCTACTTTAAAGCCAGTTTGCAGAGTATGGCCGATCTTCACAAGATCTTGGGTGCGCCAACAGTACCGCACCTCGGGTGCGGGTGCGCAAAAACCAAACAAAAATCGTCAGGTGCGCCACTAAACTATGGGTACCACTGCATAAACAATTTTCTTGGGTGCGCCACAGCCATGCTCTGCAATCTGGCTTTAAAGGACGTTTACTAGAAATGAAATCAAACATAATCAGCTATATTGCCATGCGAATTTGTACATGCAAAACTAGGACTTACTGGTGTTCAGTAGATCTTTTATGATTAGTTTCGACAATGTGGTACAGCGTGTCATTTTCGCTGTCTAACATTTCTGGATCAGTGCTGCTACAAAGAGAACGTCAAAGTTTTTTACTTACCAAAATAAATATTACTCACTCTCTCTACAGTTGTGGTTGATAGTGGTAGATCGAAAAAGGCTTAAAGATATAGCCAGTGATGTTAAGAAAAATAATAGTAATAATAATAATAACATAAAAAGTTTATTCATCTATTGCGCTTTACAACACCTAATGTTCAGAGTCCCATATCTAAAATATTTTAATAATTATCAAAAGCAAGTTTGAAATAAGGTGTTTTAAGTAGTTTTTTTAAAAAGACAAACAGTTTGCGAAGTTCTAACTTCGAATGGAAGAGAGTTCCCAAGTTTGGGCGCATACAATGAAAATAGAAGGCTGCCTATCGGATTCTCGAGGAATGCTTGCGACGATGTTTGTAAATGATAGAATGATAGATATAAGTAAGAACGGAAAGCGGCAGGAAACGAAGCAAATAAGACAAAATTTTGATTATATTAAGGTGTATTAAGGTTTACCTGCAGATTGCAGCATGAATAGAAGCGATCATAAGAAATCAAAAGTCCACAAAAACCCTTAGCGTCCATACTCGTTAGTGAGTGGTATCCAAGTAATAAACATATATAGATACTTAACTTCCAAACCTGCATTTTATAGCTGCAGTCATTTCCATACTATACTCTGAAGAGTCCCCGTATGAAGAAACAAAACATTAGCAACAAACTATAACTATGACCTTGTGGCATCTCCTTCGCATCCTGGCGATTTTCGCTGCGCCTTATATTCATCCATTAAACTTATAATTACCTAAGATTCGCTTTGCTTTCATCAAGAACCCATCCTGGATGAGACTGCACCACTTCATTGTTTAGCGGGTTAAAACCTCTTTCAACTTCAACCTGTGTTTTGAACTGCAGCACAAACTTTGGTCCAATAATTTTTATCGTATCAACAAGCATAGGAAGACCTAGACCTGTAAAAGAAAAACAACGCCATTACGCCTGATTTTCAATGATCGCAAATACCGCGCGATTGCTCAGCATCACCGCTTGCCCGCTGGTGATATTTGCGTCGTTACGACCGCGCGATCGCTCAAATTTGCCGCCAGCGATCTTAGCGACGTTACGGAAATCATGCAATCAAATTCCAAGCAATAGTTGCAACGCTAGAGGTCTCTCCATTCTCGATTAGGGAAGCTAGCCTCATATTGGTCCGTATGATAATATGAAAATGAGGCATTCTCAGTTTTGCTCGCGATTTTATGAAGAGATTGAAGACTAAATTCTGGTGGATGTCTTTAGGGGATAAGTGATAAATGGAGCCTATCCCTGTGCTTCCTTGCGAAAGTGCAATGACTACAAAGCTCCAGGCTGACAATCCATACTATACCAAGCTATGAAGACAATACCATGCGTTAAGGCCAAATGACGTGCGCAGAAGTTTCACTTCGTAACTGCGCATGCACCCTGATAACTAAGCAAGTGCGTAAGCGTTGATTTCTTGGACTTACTCAACTCGTCTTTCAAACGAACACGGGATTTCAACACACAAAATGTAACGAAATTCAAAAGATCGAAGACAGACGTTACCTTTTACCCAACCCTGTGTGTTGATTATAAGCGGGCCTTCTGATTCATGATACTTCATGTAAAATTCAAATGCTTCTTGGATACACCTTATATACCTAGTTGGATCATCTTTCGAAGTATTGGTACCAAAAAATATTGACCTAAAGAAAAAAAGGTTTAATTGAACTAAATAAGAAACAACTAAGAAAAACCTGAGGTTGAAATCATGTGGAAATAAAAGAAACGCTTAAACGAGAGCAATATTTACTTATGAAAAAAGCATCGAGCTCCTTGAAGCCCTTTGATCAGGCCCTCAACTTAACATCAAAAAGTGTTTGCCTTCCTTTCTGATTAATCAAGCCCTCATCTGAACATTTAAAAGTTTGTTCCTTACTTTCCGATTGATTTGGCTCTTAACTGAACAGTAAAAAGTCCTGCTTTCGTTAGCCATTCTACAGGTGCTGAGATATTTTTAATCCAACACAAGCCTAACCCACGCTAAACTAAGAAACTAAATTCAATTCGCAGTTCAGTTAGAGCAAATTCAACTAAAACTTGAACACATGCAAGCATCCAAAGCCTCTTGCGATGCGAGTTTCAATCCGAATGTATATCTGTTTCAAATTCAGCTAACAATTATCGAGGTGTTCATATTAGAAAACAACACATCTGAAGAGTCGGTTTTGTTGTGAACAGTCAGAAATGCATGAGATTTTGTTTTGCTTTTCAGATTTACGATCAAATCTGGGAAAACCCGGTTAATGATTATGCAAGAAGCGCTGTTTAGGGATGTCTGTTTTGTGAGAATTAGCTGGCAAACAGGGAATTTTCTTGCAAATGTCCCCACGATAAGAGCTAAAGCTGTGAAAAACTAGAGATGGTGAGGGAATGAAAAATCAGTACACATGCGAAACTAAGATGCACTAAAAGAAAAATCGCTGGGAAAGTAATCCCGAAAACAGAAGCGCCTAGGAAGAAAACAGCACAGGTTTAAGTTCAAAATGGCGTGTAATATTAACTCTTATCTATGTATTATTAATAGCATTAGATTTTTTGGTCAATAATTAAACATTTTGCAATACCCGTAAAGGAATATTCATAAGAGCGAGGAGGCGTAGGAAATCCTGGAAGAATTGTTCTACAATTTTAGAACATTATGCTTCTACCTGGCATAAAAAGCAAGTGTATTTTCATCCAACATTTCCGTCAATATAAAATGACGAAATCCGATAAAAAGGCCTAAAACACTTGACTTTCTGCACTTCAACAGAAACTTACTACTTTTCCATAGACCACCTTCTTATAAATTTTACGTCTTGAACTCTTTGATACAATATGAGCAAAGGTTTGGAAGTTCATATCAATGTTTACATTGAAATTTGACCCAAAGAGAAATCAGAATATGTTACGGACTTATCTCATAAGCAATTTTGTTTCAACAGCGGTAACATAAACGCAGTCCTGCCTGTCAAAATACACCGCCATTTTGAAATCGCATTTACTATAGTTCCGAAGAAGTTTGAAAATGAAATTGAACAACGAAGTATAAAATGGCGAGCTTCGATCAACAAGGTGTAGCACTTGACTGCTTGAAACGCAACAGGCATGTTTGCCAAGAGACGGCTAGTGAGTTGAGCACGTTGCTCATACATGTTGAAACATGTTGAAGCATGTTGAATGTCTTTGAATGAAGCTCGATCGAGATAAACCAGCCACAAATTTTAGACAAGTACAAATTTTTACTGTTTTTTACTCTTTCTTACACCAGTTTTCGGCCAAATATTGGCAAATATATCCGGCATTTTGAATTCCAAATAAAAGACGCTATCAAAAACTTATTATAAATTTTTGCAGATTACAAAAAATATAATACATACAGTATAGGACATTTCTGGTGTGTAAAAGGTGGGCCAAGAATTGGCTTGTCAACTCGTGATAAAGAAATGATACAAGGTGGAGTAAACTCGGTTTGACCAACATCGCATTCAAGAAAGAAAACTGATCTTTCAAATCTATAAATACAAACAATGTATTAAAGTTAAATAATAAAAATAAATATCATAGTTGTAAAAACTGTTTGCTTTTTATAATTTTATTGAATTTATTTAAATATTAAACATCTTTTTGTTGAATAATATTTGATAAATGCAAATTTCTCTTAAAAAAGACAGTCTACAAATTTATTTTTTACAAAATTTTGTCAAATTAAAACACTTGAGGACAAAGAAGTCAGATAAAAGGTTGGTGAGGTAATTATATAATCACTTTTATTAAAACTGGTATGGGCATTGGTAAAAAGAGCTAAACTTATAAATATCAACCATCATTAAATACAAGCATAATTAATAAACTTTAATGTTACATAAATTTGCATTAAAATCCTTGTACAATCTAATGTAGCATGAAAAGTTCAAAAACTTTATCTCCTTTTTATAATATTCCATGCACTTGCAAACAATTTCAATGATAAGGTCAAGGATTTGCAATTTTACCTGCTTAACATCGAATTGATGAGATATCTGGCAAAAGTTGATTTTCCAGTGTTTTTATTTCCACAAAGGAGAATTCGAAATGAGGATGGGCCTAGAGCATAAGAAAATTCACACTTAATAGACCAAATAGCTTACAGAAATAAAGAAAATATCCCATGAGTACAGCTAACCAAACATAGCAGAGTATGGTAACATGGAAATTAGTCAATTTGTCAATTGTAATGTTGTATTTGTATTTAGAAGATGTATTGTATTTGTATTTAGGTTCATGTTAATCCAGGAGGTAGTCATGTTATATTGCTCCTCCTGGTATACTGTCTTCGTAGTGTAGTATAGTAGTTTGTAGGTAGTGTATTTAAGTCCTCTGTATTGTAAACTTTTTTTATATTGAATATATATAAAAAAAAAAAAATTTGTCAATAAGTATAAAATATAAAAGTTCTTGTAGACACTGTGGTTTTAATTACATTAACAAGTTACTTATCAAGAATGTGGCAATGTACTGACAAGAAGGAGTAAAACAAAAAATTTCATGGAATTTTTAAGTTGCCTCAAAGATGAAACAAAATGTGACAAAATACCTTTAAATTCTGAAAGAGTTTTAAGAATGTCATCTGCAGAATTCTTCCAGCTTGACACATTAATGGAGACACTTTGCTGAGCTTGGGCAATTTCAACCTGAAATATTTTAAAATGTAATAATACTTGACATTGGTTTCAAATAAAAACTGCTTGTTCCAATCTTTCTAAAACAAGATGAAGTCCTGGCTTCCTGAACGAATTTAGAAAAAATCAAAGATTTCTCTTACTTTTGGGACATCTGGGAAGAGGTTCTGGTATGACCTGCTGCTACAAATGAAATCCATTTCAAGAGAAACCAACTTCCTAAACAGCACAACGGTACTACATGATTGTAACCTCTCTTTTAAATCATCCAACTCATGCCCAAATACTTTTTCAAACATTCTAAACATTGACTCATCAAATATTTGTGATTTATCTTCACAATTTGATTCTTGTATTCGGAGAGCACCTGATAATTCTGATGAATAAACTGGACATAATCCTTTTTCAGGTGTAACTTCACATCCTAAAATCTCAACTCTTCCCTTCAGAACTTCAATTTGGAACTTCCCATGTACAGTGACTACCTAAAAATGGCAGAAATAAGCTCTATATTTCCTCTACTTTAGACTGCAACTCTATAAATCTATATTTATGTGAGTACCAAATATAAAAATGGTTGAGAAAACAGATTGTTTAAAATACATGGTATTAAAATTAGCAGGTCATGACTTAAAATTAAACTCTTCTCCTCAAGTGTTTTGATTAACATCCAAATGTTTCTGTGAAAAATCAACATTGAAAAGAAATCAGTGTGTCAGAATCAAGAGCTGCTAGTGATCCTAGTATTGGTTAACGAAAAGGAGTACCAGCTTGATTGATTAACAAATTGATTAATTGATTACATCAATGATTGGTTGATTGATTGATTAATTGATTAATTGTTTGATTGATTGGTTAAGGAGAAAAATGATCAACTGATTGACTGAGTTATTGACTGATTATTTCAATGCTTGATTTAATAATCGATTTGATGATATATTAAAGATGTGTTTGATTCTTCAATTGGCTGATTGACTGATTAAATGATTAATTGATTGATTGATTGATTGATTGATTGATTGATTGATTGATCACAAAACTGACACACACAAAACTGCATAAAACTGACATACCACAGAGCTCTTCAAAAGAAGAATACCATAGATGCTCTCTTCATTTGCATTGGCAGCAAAATACCTACAAAATTATCAATTCGTTTTGCACGATTATGCTTAACACCAAGATTATTTAATATTTTTGCAGAAGGATGTTATGGGTAGAAAATCATTGATTAAATATTTTGAAACATGGGCATCCCAACCAGGGCACCAGTAGTCCTATTTTTAATCAAAAATATTGTTTCAGTTTCTTAGATTTTTAGTGAATCATGAAAACATTAAGAAAAAAATAGAAAAGGTAAATCTTGATAGTTTCTTGTTGCCCCTTGCATAACATGGAAAACTCTCCCCTTGAGTTTGAAACAAACAACTTTGAGGGGGGTGCTACTCCCCTATCCTCATATTGCCAAGGCCCTAATTAAAATATTCCACTCACTTTGCATCAACATCTGCTTCTTCTGTTAACTGCATGTTATCATCAATCATTACATTTTCTTCAGTCTTACTTGAATGGAAGTCTGCAACAGGTATCTCATCATCATCATCATCATCATCATCTTCATCTTCATCATCTTCATCCAAAATTATTGCTGAATTCTCAGCCGATTCATCTTTACTAAAGAAGCTCTGATCATTTTCAAAACTGTCATTGAAGCTCTCAGACATTCGCTGTTTCTTGTCATCAAGTTTGACATCTTGCTGGTTGTCACTTTGTATCCCCCTCACAACTTGCGAAAACCTAAAATTCTTCCATGTCTGTTTATCATCGCCTTTCTTCCTTTTCTTTACATTGTCTGAATTTTCCACCTTTCCGATTTTTTGAAGATCCTGAAAATGCATAGTATTAAAATAAAGTATAGTATTAAGATTTATGGTTGTTAAGGTTTGGCAGCATTTGATTCGTCAACAATCAATCAATCAATCAATCAATCAATCAATCAATCAATCAATCAATCAACTGGATTGCAAAATATGTCATATTTTTCTGCTATGCATGGCCTCGATTTAAAACAGTAAGATGGCATGTACATTAAAGTGAAAAACAAAAGAGAAAACTGTATATAGTAAATTGGATTAACAAGTGCATACTCTTGTGCTCAGTTAGACCTTATGTGCACGTCATCTGACCTTATGGAAGACAAAGTATATGATTTGCTCTTATCAACACAGATCATTAAGATCCCATATCTAATTGCTGGCTTTCCACTCTGGCCTGTCACTCTGCCATAATCTTCTATCAAGCCAGTCTGCAGAGCAAGGCAGAACTCGACAAGATCTCGCACGTGCAAGGAAAAATTTTGGGGGGGGGGTGTGCACACCTGATTTTGGGTGCACCATGCAGCTTTAGGTACGTAGTATGATGAAACTGCAGGCGAACCTATATGGACCTTATACTCATACAATGCACGCTTGCAACGCCTAATTTTGGGGGTGCCCTTCGATCTGCTGCAAATTGTCTTGTACGTGCAGTTGCCAAGCTCTGCAGACTGGCTATTAAGAAGGGGGCAGTATCTGGTACAAAAGACCATTTCATCAATGAGAATCTAAATTTAACACGGCATTCATGAGTACTTTTTAAGCCTCAGAATCCAAATGAAAACTTTTAAAATACTTTAAGGACATGCCATAGTGAAATTCAAACAAAACATTACCTTGATCACGGCAGCGTCCTTTATCTGTTTTTGCTTTCGCTTACTCAACCCTTTTGCCATCTCAGCTGTTGTCACATGCTTCGAGAATCGAACTGCCCTATTTAATAAACCTCTTGTCCGCTTCCCATAACGAGGTAGATCAAATATGCTATCAACACAAAGAAAACAATCCGGGATCGAAGAAGCAAGATGGACTGATTGCAAGTCGAATTTTGCTACAGTTTGTTTAGCTGTCTGATAGTAGTTGTCTTTTTGATCTGCCTCAAATATGAGCTACCCTGGCAGCTACAGAGAGTGGAGAGAACTTGAAAGCGATCCAGGTCAGTCATTTAACAAAAACCGTTTGTAACAATTCCGTGACGGCGCGCGCCAAAAGATCATGGGTAAAATAAAATTAGACTTCCACACCAATGAACGACGGTTCCGACATGTCAACATGGCATCAGTTCTAGCATAGAGCAACGAGTCCCTCTTGCAACCATCTTAATATTCATATTTAAAACACAACTCTACAATTTATTTACTCATTTTAGAATTTTTCTATCAGTTTCCATGCCAAATGCTAAAAAAAGAGAAGTGCATGCCAGAGATCTTTGTGCCTAATTGCACAAAATACACTCTGATCTGAGAAAGAAGAATTATAGATGCAGATGTGGAGCTTGAACTTATAAATTAGAACAAGGATGTCATCTTAATTCAATGAATAAGATTGAAATATCATTCTGTTACTTGTATAACTTTTAATACTTTTTGTTTCAGGATTATTCACATTGCTAGTGGAAGACTTTGGTAAGTAGATAATCACAAGTTGTTTAACTTTCCCAGTTTGATCTCCTCACACAGGGCACCAGTAGTAATTTATATCATAAAACATGCTAGAGTAAATTGCAGGTACACATCAGCTGCAAGCTGCCAGTTTCTTACCTGCTCATCAATAAAATTATGCATGTGTGTTTGTATTTATGTATACTGGCCTCAGTCAAGATATTCTTAGGAAATTGAAGAGAAAAATGTTTTGGTGTGTTTTGGCTTGTTTTGGCTTGTTTTGGCGAATTGAATGGATGATTTGATGACCCAAACCGAAAGTATTATCAGTCCATGATTTTACAATCAAAATGTTTTCAATAGTATTATAGAGAATATTATGTTTAGCAATCCTAAATAATTAAACTAATCATGTTCTAGGTGTGAAAGGAGTTGAGGTGGAAGAAATCTATGACCTGAGCAAACCAATTGAAGGGTAAATATCAAATCATTGTGATGAAATGATATTATGAGCAATTCCATGTTTATAAAAATATTTTGCAAAGCCTTACTGCATCAGGCAATTATATAGTTATTGAAAAATGGTTATAGAGGCAAGTATATAGTTATTTGATGATAACAGTTAGCATGATAGTTGAGTGCATGTGTAGTTAAGGTGCAAGTCTACGACCTATGAACTGAGGGGCTCATGCTACCTTTCAACACCAGCGATTCAGCTAACCCATCTGTCTCTCCTTTCAAGGTTGGTGAGTGGGTACTGAGGAGAAATCCTGAGGGCACAGGCCTGCACTCCAGGCCCATATCGGTTTGATAGCTGTCAGTATGCCTGTCTGGGTAGACAAGTAAATATGAAGAACAAATAAACAAACAATGCAATTCTTACAATGCCTTGTTCCACCATATGATAATGATATGCTACTGCCCTGTGATACAAAATAAAAAGAAAGGGGGAAAAAATGGACAAGAATGATGTAGAATCTTTAAGCAGCAAAAAGTGATGCATTACTTACGGTCAAAGGCATCAGGAGCAGCTTCAGTCTTTTCTTTGATAAGATAGCAGCTGTTAAAGAAGAAACAAAAATAAGGGACATTCTGTGATGTTGTGGTAAAGATTAAGGACCAACGTCTGAATGTGGCCGGTTCAAATCCTCACCCTCAAGTTTTTAAGGACAGCACCCTTGGCCAAGGTGTAAACATCATAAAACTGTGGTTCTTTCCTTCCTGGAGTATAAATGGATACCTTCATAGCACTGAGTATTGGGAAAACAGGCTGATAAAGATAGCTTCATGTGAATAATTATAAAACTGTAATTACTTTCAGTCATGTTTATGGGTTGATATTCTTGTTCAAATGGACTGAAGAAAGAAGATCAAGAAGAAAAACTCCTGCAAAAGAAGCATTTATTGAAAATGATGATATCGTAAATAACATGTTCTTTGCGCAACAGGTGAGGTCCTGTTAGCTTTTAAGTTTCAAATCTTTTTTCATGTTATCCACAACATCTGTTCATGAAAGGAAGAAAAAACCAGTGGTGGAATTGATTATTTTTGTGATAAACTGTTTCAAACGCAGCACGGATAGCCAACAGACCAGAGACCAGAAAAAATTATGGTGCTATGGCTTCTACTACTTCTACTACTTCTACTACTTCTAATAATTGACAACTTCATTACAAAAGGTTATGTCAATGTAAAGGAAAGGTAGAACACGTAGGACAACAGTACATTCCTTCATGAGAGCTATGGAATGCATATCATATAGAAGTTGGTACATGGAAGTTGATGCCTATGATATGGTAGAAATAGAGAATTATACTTGGGCTTGCAGCCAAGAGGAAGGCCTCTGGAAACAATGGAAGTATAATGCCATGCTAAGGCCACACTAACCACCCCACCCATGCTGCTAACCTTTTCCTCCTTCCTTCTAACACTAATCTTTCATTTTAGATCATCCCCAATTCATGTGCATCACACGCCCTTCTGAGTGTGCTTCTGAACTGTATGGATGCTGATATTGGAAAAGCGCTGAAAGAACTGAGGGATTCATGCAAAGGATTTGACCCAGAGGTCAGTTGGTTGTAGAAAATATACTCTTGCTCCCCATTTTTCCACTGGTCTCAGGCAGTTGTCAGGCAGGCAAGCAGGGCTCAGATTTCGAGCTATAAAAAATTTTTATTGCTCCATCCCTTGATTATTGATGGTCTTTTCCAAAATGTTTGTTAAGTTTTTTTTGTAGTTAGTATTTCCTATTTCCCATATACTGCAAAATAAGGTTAAAAATTTGCAACTATTGCTTTACCCCAGACACTGCAAGGGCAACCTTAGCAGGCTTAATTACATAGTGGAAGGGTAATCATAATGGGATACAACTATCAGATTTATTGAAATGGCATTCAAATTTATAATTTTTATTGCCAAATCTCAATCTCTTACAGCATTAGGTGGGTAGATGTAGAGTCTGTATTATTGACTCTAGATGCATGCTTTTTGTTTTGATAGACCAAAGGATACGCGATTGGAAACGTGGTTGAAATAGCGGTGGCACATAACAAGCATGCAAGGTAAGATATTAGATATTGTAGGCATATTATTGTGTTGCATATTGTGTTGATTAAGGAAAGAATAGCGAGAATGCAAGAGTGACGAGATTTCAAGAGTGGAGAGGAGAGGGGGGGGGGGCACACCTTGATGCAAAAAAATTTACAACGTTACAACATGATTTTGTCTTTCACGCTGATGTAAAAAAGTCAGTGTCATGAAAATGTGTACGAGTTACGCCTCAAATGATTCTTTTAGCATCTCCCAATGCAAACTTAAAGGGAGCATGCCCCCCCCCCCCGATCGTGAAGCCCCTGGATTGAATGATTGGGATTTCAGAAAGCTGGTTTGATTAACAGGCCTTCCCGCAATTTGAAATTGAAACTTTGAAAGCCAAATTCAGATGAAAAACTTCAAGCAACTAGTGCATAAGAAAATATGAAAATTATTTATAGTTTCACTGCTTTTAGACTCACAAAATGCTAATATTTATCGTCGCTCATCAAGGGCCTCCGGTCCAGGAAATATCGTAGGCTTTCCATCGCTATTTTTAATATGTTATTCGTTATTTTTGTCGCGGTGGTTGACTGAAAGGCAAAATTATTGGATTTCCAGAGAGAGAATTTTCCTTCCTTGATTGATTTGCCAACACCTGCCTGCATTTACCGTACTTAGGTCAAAGGATTATATTTGATATTAAGACAAGCCAATTTGATAACTTTTGTAAATTACTTTTCATCCCAGGCTCATCCATGTCATCACCAAGATTTCACTTCTTTCTATTTATGGGTGGTATCCCATGATAAAACGTGGAATACAGATTTCGATTTATATGCTCTGACTACATTCAATGTTGATTTATAAGTTCTTGGTTTAAAAATGTACGAGTTGTGTACTTAAACTAAATTCTCTTCTCCCTCTATCTATACTCTTGTAAAGTCATTTGTCTAACATAACATAAACCTAACATAAGCCTGAAAGAAGCCTAATCCTACCCCTATCACTAAATCTAACGTAATCCTAAAACAACCCTAACCCTAAATCCAACGTAATCTTTGCTAAAAACCTAAACCTAACATCATTCTAAAACAACTCTGATCCTATCCTTGACACTAAATCTAACGTAATCCTACAACAACCCTAAACCTTGATCTAACTAAATCGTTGTTAAACCTTAAACCCATCCTAATGATATCACTAAATCACTAACTCTAATTATCAAAAAACCATAATCGTAAACCTAGCCTAACCCAAAGCCGGATCCTAGGCCACACAATTCCAAAACAACCCTTACCCTATACCTATCCCTATCGCTTAATCTAAACTAATCTCAAAAATGATCCTATCACTAAGCCTTCTTGTTATGTTGTTCTTATTTCTTTGGCAAATCGAGCCTCGCTTCTTCTGTTAAAGAAACTTCTCATTTAAAAAACCAAGTAATCGTTAACATCATCCTTTACTAAATCCTTTTTCAGATCAGAGCTGAGGCTGCAGATTGACAAATCTAAGAATCTTGCATCCGCCAGTCGTGCTATGGAAGCGTTTCATTTTGTTAGCTTCATTGCTTACGAAGGCCGTCTCATTGAGCTCGATGGTCTCAAGCCGTACCCCATCGATCACGGTAGGTAGCTTGATTATCAAGCTAAAGGGAATTATGTTACTGTGAACGTTGCTCGTCGCAAATAAAAAGTCGAGCCAGTTTGCTTTAAAATGTCATTAATGTGAAATAGAAGATTAGATATAATGCTACGTTTTATGGTTGACTCTTTGTCAAGTACAATAAATAGGAGTTTATCGAGCCTAAGTTCGATAGCGTTTCTAACAAGTCATTGGCATTTCTAACATGGCATTAGCTCTGGCACAAAGCAACGAGTTGCTCCTGTGGCCATCTCAGCTTTACTGTGTTGTCGAACAACAGGACTCCTTGCCAAGGGACGCTGCTCTATGCTACGCAGTGTCATCATCATTGGCCTAGCCTTCATTTTTATCGTTTTCATAACAAAACACACATAAATAGCAATTAAAGAGCTTTGGTCGATAAATTAGATGGATACCTTTTTTTATACTTTATCAAAGAATCTAACGTTAATGTGATAATTCTGGAATTTCGTATTAACTACTTTCCCATACTACAAGAACGATAGCCCGAGGAACGAAAGATGATGGCTACCCTTAGGCCGATTCTTGAAGAGTTTTTTGATCAGATGAAACTCAGTATTTATTTGAATAATGTGCTACAGAAATAAATACAATTAACGAAAGAAAGAAAGAAAAGGTCTTAGTGGTCAAAGATGAGCTTAGTTTATCAAACTAGTCTGTTTTGTTGACTGGATTTAGAGTCATTTTAAGAAAAGTTTTATTGATATCTTTTAGGCCTTAATTACCGTATAATTAATGTTGTAGAAGAAATTTATTTGGAAAACTGTTGATTTGAGCAAATTGCCATAATAACTCTGATAATTTAATAAGATTTAGACTAAGCATAAATGCAATTATGACCTGAGTTTTTAATTCGTTCCTCACAATCTAATCTAGTTTGGTTATCTGCCAATTTTTAGATTACATCAAATGCAAATGAGCTCGGAACTATCCCTTTTACGTTGTTAGCACCGCTGTTTGTTCAGTGTTTTAATCTTTCTTCTAATCTCTATAATTATGTGCTTAACTTTGAAGTGGATTTGATTTTTCCTTCTTCCAGGCCCATGGTATGATCATGAAACGTGGTCTGATAAGGCAAGACAGGTTATTCAAGAGAAGATATCACTCGCAACTGCTGGGTTAGTTTTAATTAAACAGTTTAGCCTGGTAGCAGAGGTTTTCCCGAAACTTTGCAGAAAATGTAAACGGCATTCATAATTTATATGACACCGCTGAAAGTGTCGTAGAAACAGGGAAAAACTTGGGGCACTCTGTGACTAAGACACTGAATTTGTTAAATGCTCATAAGACGTCTTTAAGGCCTAGTTTTTAGCAAAAAGCGGGTGGCTAGCTGCCTGAAACCCAACTTCCCAACTTTTCTGCTTTCCTAATTTCTTATTTGCTTGCCTTCTCGCTTGCTTGCTTGCTATCTAGGTTGCTTTCATGGTGTTTTACTTAGTTGCTTGTTTTCCTGTTTGTTATTCTGCTTGCTTGCTTACTTCTTGGCTTACTTTCCTGCTTGCTTGCTTGCTGTTAGGTTTGCTTCCATGGTGTCCTGCTTACGTGCTTGTTTTCCTGTTTGTTATTCTGCTTGCTTGCTTGCTTACTTCTTGGCTTACTTTCCTGCTTGCTTGCTTGCTGTTAGGGTTGCTTTCATGGTGTCTTGCTTACTTGCTTGTTTTCCTGTTTGTTATTCTGCTTGCTTGCTTGCTTACTTCTTGGCTTACTTTCCTGCTTGCTTGCTTGCTGTTAGGGTTGCTTTCATGGTGTTTCACTTAGTTGCTTGTTTTCCTGTTTGTTATTCTGCTTGCTTGCTTACTTCTTGGCTTACTTTCCTGCTTGCTTGCTTGCTGTTAGGGTTGCTTCCATGGTGTCTTCTTACTTGCTTGTTTTCCTGTTTGTTATTCTGCTTGCTTACTTTTTGGCTTACTTTCTAGCTATACGGTATCTTGCGAGCCAGCTTGCTTCAAAAGTCTATGATATTGATTCGAGGACATAGCAATACACTGTTGTTTGCAAATTTTGCAGTTTCAGCTACGTCGCACCGTAACCTTTTTCGAGCGGAGGGCTTATTATGCGTATAAGTATTGAATATGATAGTAAAAAGTTAAAATTCGAAAATAAATATTAATTTAAATACAGATCGAAAGCTACACCAAAAGAAATATAAGCGATGGGTCTGCATGTAGATACATATTTTAGTTCTTTATCCGATTTTCGGGTATTATATGTACATATACTAGTTAAACAGTGAGAGATAAAAGCATATATAATGAAAACGGAGATGTATATATATGTATATATCAAAGCGCGGATCGAAACTCACATAGAAAGGAGAATAATACACGTGACCAGAATTAAGATTTCTTTATCAGTTCTTTATTTGAATGTTTTTATTGGAAGGGTTTTCTGTGTCTTATCGTGTGTATCTATCTTATGGCCAAATTTCCTTGTTTCATCGCAGAGACACGTCCCACGATATTCGGTATAATCTGATGGCGGTGGTTGCCGATCGTCAAATGGAATATGAGAAGAGGTTGGAGATGGTGAGGCATAACAGGTAAGACGCAAGAAAGGTTGAGGTTTTGAAGGCCTTATAGGAATGGATTTCTGTTGAATATGTACTGTTGCAAGTAAGTTTGTGCAGTGCGGCTCGTTCAGTTTTGATTCATATAATGATCGTCTCTTACTTTTCATCTCCTCTTCTCCTTCTTCTTCTCTTCCCTTCTTTGCTCTTCTCTTCTGTTCTTTTGCCTTCTCTTCTCTTCTTTTGTCTTCTCTTCTCCTCCCTTCTACCTACTCTTTTCTTCTCTTGTGTTCTCTTCTCTTGTCTTCTCTTCTTTTCCTTTCTTTTCTCCTACCATTCTATCTTCTCTTCGCGCTGTGCCATTCGAGATTTAACAAAATAGCTGCTAGTTAAGTCAATTAAAAAATCTGCAGTCCTTTGTAAGTCCACTTCATTCCCAGCTTCATTTGAAAAAAAATATTGTGCATTCATCGCATCTGATTCAACATGAAAATTTATGACGAATATAATCTACTGATTTTGATTCTATATACTGAGCATTTTCATTGTTATTTTATAGAAACGTCCTGATTGAAGTTTTCAAAAAGGTACGTTGACGGCTTGCATTAACGAACAATGTTCTTGATTATGCGACCTTGATTTTTTTTAGTCTGACACTTAGCAGGAGCATCTGATCGTGACCAAAAGGGCCAAAAGGGAAAATGAGAATAAAATGAGCGTTTATGATTGGTTGTTTGTTATGATCACGTGTATTATCCCGCATCTGTCTATTCATTTCCGTTTACCTTTTTCGTCATCTTTTGCTATGCTTCTACGTATTGCTACAATTCTAATTTTTGCTATGTCAAGCGGATGCTAGATTTTGCATTGCCCAATAATTTTTCTTCTATTTTGTTTTTCTTTTAGTTGTTTTATTAATCTTTATGTCCAGTTGGCCCAGGGGTAGTCCGGCCCTTTGCACTTGGGGCTATCGTTTTAGTGGCATCTTTGGTTGTATAGTAATTAAGGCAGCAGCGTATGTTGTAGATCATTATTGTAACTTTAAATGGATATAAGATAATAGCTTATAGAAAACAAAACAATCCTGAACTTTTGAGAAATACCCAGCTAAGGAAAGGAACATCATCTACTTGAATCATCATTTTTGCTTGCCACAATCAGGTTTCGATATTTTTTTAAAGATGGCCTCTAGCCTGACGTTTTCTCCTGAGCCGCCAAAGTCAGGAATTTTAAAGCAAAACCTGCCTGAAAACGAAATGCAAGGAATACCGGAAGAATTAATGCCGAATCGCAGTCCAAATAAAAAGGTAATGTGAATATTCATATTATATGGCCCTAGACAGGCTGCTTTTATCTCGTCATGCGTGTTGAGATTTCTCTCATTTTGGGCATATCAAAAGTCACTCTTTGCCAGTTCGGACCAACTCAAGCACATGAGAGAATTTGCAGTGAAAGTCTATCCGTATATTTCGTTTGGTGTTTGGCATGATACTAAAGTTTTTATTCCAGGGATATTTGAGAACATTGAAATTTAGTTTAGATTTATATTTGCCTAAGGGCTGCTCTTGCGAAGAAAGGTTGTTTGATGTTAATGTTGGGAATAAGGTCGACGGTAAATAGAGGCATCTTTGTCTTTCATTGATTCGACTTGATCAATTGATTCGAACGATTTTACGCTGTACGATTATTAGATGAAGGGTGAAATGAAAATTGAATGACCTGGACTTTATAAAAATTATTCGCTAAACTTGAAAACCTATTATAATTCTTTATGACTTCGTTACTCGTCTCCCCATCAGCAAAGTTGAACCTACGATTCTAACTTATGAAGTTTCTAGGCAGAGGGCTCCTTGGCAAAAAAAGCAACGCTGAAGTCAGCCCTCCATTAAAATATTGAATCAAATCATACGACAACAGCGCTATTTTGTGTTTTAGGTAACATTCGCATTGCAGCAGATCTCAGCCTCGTCAAGTACTCGTTCGTCTACGATCACAGGCAACGAATCACCACAGCACCAATTATCGGATAACGAAAGTGATGTCGAGACCTACCGACTAAACTCGCTGCTTAGAGGTGAAATGAAGGGCCCGGTTTGCGTTTATAGTAGTGGGGACACTGAGGTGAAGACGAAAAGCCTTGCGGAAAGCATCGGTGTGGGAACCTCATCAACGAAAACTGAGAAAATTGAATCAACAGCTGCTGTTACACAGCCGGAAGCCACACCCGAAAACCGTACCGATTCGTCAGACAACTCGGGAGGATGTCGGACGGTCTCGGAAGAGCTGGCTAAATTCGCAGTTATTACAGTTCAGTCGCAATCGACCGAGAGTTTCTCGGCTGCTGTGAACACATTATACACTGATGCGAAAATAGACGACAAGCAATGGGCACCCAAACCTGAGAATGAAGGAAAATTTGGCACCAATATTTTAAAGGGTGGGAGAATGAATATTGGAGATTGGAAAAATGAGGATAATGCAGATTTTAGTAATGAAATGGAATCATCCGAGCAATTTGAAGGTGTCGTAAGAAAACGAAAGTTATCAGAAGATGATGTTCCTAAAGATTTCACGTTGAAGGTAAGTCTGAATTTTCTTCTCTCTTTCTTTCGGAGAAGTAGAATTGAAGAGAAGAGAAGAGAAGAGAAGAGAATAGAATAGAATAGAATAGAATAGAATAGAATAGAATAGAATAGAATAGAATAGAATAGAATAGAATAGAAGAGAAGAGAAGAGAAGAGAAGAGAAGAGAAGAGAAGAGAAGAGAAGAGAAGAGAAGAGAAGAGAAGAGAAGAGAAGAGAAGAGAAGAGAAGAGAAGAGAAGAGAAGAGAAGAGAAGAGAAGAGAAGAGAAGAGAAGAGAAAAAAAGTGAGTTTCAGTCAGTCGTGACATGATTTTATTTAAAAATGCGTGTATAAACATCTTTTCAGGACTTCCAAACAGTGATGCAAGATGTGGAATCGAATATAAAACAATCTCAAGCATCCTACAAAGACCAGAAGGATAAAAGAGAGAAACATAAGGTAAAATGATAATTTTATTATTGATAATATTTCTCCATGGCCATTTTTTCACCTATGTTTGCTTGTTGGCTTTTGTCAGCTACTTGTACATCTTATATATTTAACCATTAGTTGTTTCAATATATCGTCAACATACAAATAAAGTAATAATTATAACAATTAATTAACACTACGTTTTTCATCAGGTCGATGATTGTCGGCGTCGCCATAACTACGACCCTTTCATATCAACGTTCATGACGATGCTAGCTGAGCGAGGACTTTTGACAAAACTTCTCGAGCAAGAAAACTCGCTAATAAAAAGAATGTCGATCTCTTCAGCACACAGTGCCAACAAATCTCTCGACAAGAAGAACGCAAAGCGAAAGAGGAAAAGGTAATTTTGCATTTCGGTAACTCTAGACACCGGCCTTTCCAAAAGTTGTATTAAACCAAAACTTATTGGATTTTGATTAGCATAAAGTAACGCTACGGATCTTTAAAATGTCATTTCTACTTGTAATGAGTTTAAACGGACAAATTTTATGGGACATAATAGGACATGATGTCATAGTTTATGGGACAGAATCGAACATAAGATCTCGCGTTAAAGATTCTGTTTTATTTTGAAATGTGTTGTGAAGCAGTGACTCAGAAAACATTCAACTTTTTTGTAAATATGAATCTAAAATTAGTCAACAAGTATCTAAAAATCATCTTAAAACGAAGAAAATGTTGTTTATTTGAACTGTAAATCTTATAATACCAGTCCAGCTATGCAAAGTTGCAAAGGCAATATGGAAGGCCTTGTTTATAATCTTCAAAATCTGTTAATACGTGCATTTATTTTTTGCCAAGCGAAACACAACAGTAACATTTGCAGAAGCGTGATTGTAAACGACTGTAATCGGGCCTCGTTGTGATCAGACCTGCTTCAGACCAGACCTCCTTCTGACCAGACCTCCTTTTGACCAGACCTCTTTCTGACCAAGCTTTCTGACCAGACCTTCTTCTGACCGACCTCCTCCTGACTAGGCCTCCTCCTGACCAGGCCTCCTTCTGACCAGCCCTCCTTCTGACCAGGCCTATTTCTGACCAGACCTCCTTCTGACCAGGCCTTCTTATGACAATACCTCCTTCTGACCAGGCCTCCTTCTGACCACAACTATTTCGAGCCTGTTTTATCTTTTTTTATTGCAGCTTAGCATAATCTTTAACCAATTGTTATGCTAATCATAGTCTGGTTCCGGCAGTGTTTGTAACACAGGAAAGTCATCTGTTGGTTCCAGCTCTTCTGCTATAAATCCTAGACAAAAAGGAATATATTTTATAGTAAATGCATCAGATATGGTAGTTTTCTATTTGGATAAAGATAGATTTGTTGAAGATTGCAATGTCTACGCTCATTTTTTATATAGCATGCAACCAGGCGGTGAAAAATGCAAGCATGCAAACATTCTAGGGAATAATTGACTTGTCACAAGTCAGGCCTTGTCACAAGGCATTCAGAACGCTGCCAAGTAAATTACTCCTGCGCAGGAGGGAATAAACAAGTTAGGGAAATAAACAAGTAAGCAGTTAAGTAGAAATGCATGAAAGCTGGCAATAGAGAAACCCAAAAACATACCATAATTTTGATATTTAATCTCAAATGCACTATGCGACCTTTGCCTTGTTACAGGAATTTTTCTGATTTGGTGAAGATTATTTTTCATTGTGTTTTTGTTTGGTCTTCTTGGAGGAAGAATCGGTTCCCTTGGAAGAATCGAAGGCGCGTTGCCATGGTCTTTTTGTTGTGGATACAGGTATGCTGGTACACTGTTTCGCCTCGGGGGCACTGTAAAATCTTGAAGTCTCTCTTCGGAGGCTTGAAACGAGGGTGATAGTCTTGGAGGTGGTGTTATGTCTCTCTGTATTTCAGAAATAAGGCTTTTTTAATACTTATTAGGTACTGCGTAACTTGCCAATTGCTTAAGACACTTCATTAAATATTCCTTGTCTTCGACTTTTGATTGTTTGTTTAGTTAAGTTAAAACAATCTGTTACCTAATAAATACAATGTAGCATAATACAATGTAGTACAATAAGATGTAATATGATAAGAGTTGGGAAAACATTATGGTCACACGGTCACTAGCTGGAGGAAGGTTTACAAAAAACAATGCAAATTCCTATGCCCCACCCAAGCCATGCCTATTTGTGAGTAAGGGTTTGCCTAGCAGTATGCCTCTGTCTGAAGGAGGGTAAACAGCATTTCTGGATTTTGAATATGATATGATTTAATGAAAAGATATACGATGCAAACTGATACAAAATAGTACTATATAGTGTAGTTACGTAGCATGATTTATTATTGTAAAATGTTATTTGATTTGATTCCAAGGATAATTTAGAAGGTTTTATAACAAAGTTGACACTATAAACCTCTGGGTAATAACGTACTATGAGCCACAACGTTCGAACTTACCCATACGTCGATAGTCACTGGATTTTCAATGCTTTGTGAAAATGCCGGGATTGCTTGAACATACGACGGTCGTCTCGCTGTGGTGGAAACTTTGTCATCTTGAGATTCAAAAACATCGTCAGCCAAAGGGTTGACTTTTACATCAGGGTGGCAGATGAAAAATGGGTCACTTGAACTGACAATAGTCGACATCGTTCTTGTCCGTGAAGCTAGAAAATTATTGAAAATTATTCAACGATAAGGAAAGAAAGATAACGTAGTCATCAGTTAATCAAACAATCTATCAATCGATCGATCGATCAATCAATCGATCGATCGATCGATCAATTAATCAATTTGTCAATCAATCATTCAGTCGTGCAACCGATCGATCATTGAAGCAATAAATCAATCAATGAATCAACCAGTCTAGCAATCACTCAATCAATTTGTCGATCAATCAATCAATCATTAAATCAATCAATCGATCGATCAATCTAATAATAAGGTAATACCTCTTTTTTGTTCTTCAATCTCTAGTTTTGCCCTCATTTGTTCTCTTTCGTATTGGGCCTTTGCTTTTCTGTTGAGAAAAGGTAAGATAAGGTGAGCTAGGGTAAGATACCTGGTTAGGTAAGGTTAGGTAAAGTAAGGTAAGTTAAGGAAAGGAAAGGAAAGGAAAGGTAATTTTAGTTAAGGTAAGGAAAGGTAATTTTAGTTAAGGTAAGGTAAGGTAAGGTAAGGTAAGGTAAGGTAAGGTAAGGTAAGGTAAGGTAAGATAGCTTATAGTTTGAAAAGGTAGGGGAAGTAGGGTAGGGTAAGGTAAGGTAATTTAAGGTAAGGTAAGACAAGGTAAGGTAACGTAAGGTAAGGTAAGGTAAGGTAAGGTGTAGCTTATATTTAGAAAATGTAGGGGGTGTAGTGTAAGGGTAGAAATAGAAAGTTAGGGTAAGATTTAGGTAAACTTTAGATTTAGATTTCGTTCGAGTTAGACGAAGAGGTAATTTTTACTACATTTTCCAAAAATTGAAACCAGTTCTAGAGTTGTGCGTTGGCTTACCTTATACTTTTAAATCGACTCGTCACTATTGCAATAACAGTACAGATTACCAATACAGCAGCGGCTATTCCAACAATAAAAGTATATTTCAGCCAATAATCGTCTTTTTCATTGTTCTGCTTTGTGTTGTTTACCGCTGTAGTTGTTGTTGTTGTGTGGATTGCAGCTATCGATGATAGAATCGTCTCTGGTGTCTATGACGTATAAGATGAGTTTGGTTATCAAAGGGTCATCATCATCATCATCATCTTCATCATCATCATCATCATCATCATCATCATCATCATCATCATCATCATCATCATCATCATCACTATTATCATCATCATCATCATCATCATCATCATCATCATCATCATCATCATCATCATCATCATCACTATTATCATCATCATCATCATCATCATCATCATCATCATCATTATCACCGTTATCATCAACATCACCATCATCATCATCGTCATTATCATCATCATCATTATTATCAACATCATTATGTCATTATAGCTATAGTTTCTGTTGCATTATGATTATGTTTGTTATCATACTACATACCAGCATCTTTGTACGTTTTCCTTTAGTTCCTGCTGTACTGCTCATCTTTTCTTTCCTTCTGCCAACAACTCACTAGAATAAAATAAACTTTGTTTTACCCCAAATCGACCCATCTACGAACTATTACCCGGGCTCCATTCCCTGCTCCATTGGCCAATGGCGGTCATGGCATAGTTTATGTACTGCTGCTACTATCAAATTGTTACACCACGCCATACATTCATAATTAGCAAAATCCTTCAATCTTTTGATTCTGAAACGGGCTGCCTGCCAGATGTTTTGACGTCACACATATTTATTGGAGTTTGACACGCCCCCTGTTTTCCCGTTTTGAATAAGCATGACTAGACGGTAATTTAACAAGCAGAAAATTTTTAACAAGGAACCTTAAACTATTTGGATATCTAAAATGACGCATTACATTTTGTAACATTTGAAATTAATCGCGATCAACACTACGATTTCAATTAACTTTGATAATGTGTTTTAATGACTTTTCGCGCTAGGAAATGCAAAGTTTCTTGAAACGGATTGGTAAGGCCAGATTGGAAAGTTTGACGTGCGCGGGGGATTAATCCATCATGTTATCCGCGCACCCGTACGCGTAATCAACAGCGTGAAAACCTTTTTCTCTATATTTTGAGATTTTGTTGACGCCTTTGACATCATTTTGATGGAATTTAATAACGTTGAATCGACTTTTAAGCGATAACTCATATGAAACACGTTTAAAACGATGTTTAAAAATCGCTATCGCAATTTTAACGCGATTTTATTTTACTTGTCTTGTACCTATATAAGTTCTACTGTACTGATATGCGCATTTCTTGATTCAAATTTGGATACTATCTGCGCCATTTTTATCCCCGTTTGAAAATCCCCTGCGCAGTTTTCAAACTTTCCAATCTGGTGGTAAGGAAGTGTTAGCTCGATTGGGTATGGATCTAGAATGCTGCATAAGGGTTAAGTGTGGGCCAAGAAGCGCATAGCCTGTGTCTAAGACCTTCCTTCAGGGTGGGAGTCTGGAACACAGGCTAAGAAGCGCATCGAAATCAAGAGCGCATTCTTTGAACTTAGGCACCAAGATTTTCTGCGCAAACTTGACTCTTTACAGCTTTCAGCATGAAAACTAACAGCGAAAGATTCGACCAGTGCGAATTGTGGAGTTTTGCTGGAAACTACTCCTAGTTTCAGCGTATTAGGCCCATTCCCCAAAGCGCCTTCGGAGTGCAGGGATCATGCATGGAATGCACCCTGCATCAAAACGTCGAATAATGCTCAAACAGCATACTGTAACAAGATAGTCCCTCTCCATTTAAAAGACGTTACACAACAGATGAATGCGGAAACTATAGCGGACTACAGAGAAACGCACCGTAATAATGGCAGTTTTTATACAAAGTAAACAATAAAAAAAACTCTGGTAATTTAGTTAATTGAATTTTGATAAGTGATTAACGAGTTTGTTATATTGACTACAATGTGGTATGTTTTGAAAACAAATCGTGCAATGCAATTAAATATATTTTCATTTCATTGTACACATACAAATAAACATAACGCAAGGAAAAGAATTTCGTTTCTCGGAAATGCAATTCTTCCTTTTTCAAAAAATTCGCAGGGCCCTTGAGAGAAATAGGCCTTGATGTCGCATCTGATAAAAAAAAGTCGTGTCGGCACAAGCACGGCATCGTATCTTGGTCTAATATGTTGTCTTTCCATTATTATCAGTTACTTGAAAGATCATGAGTGTCATGTTGGATGCCTGACATAAATGGCATGCCGACACGAGTTTGGCATCGATTGCTAATGAGACTTATTGTGTTTATGGGCGAGTTCAAAGTCATGCCGACATGAATGAATCATGTCGGTTGGTGGTTTGACGGCAATGATTTTCATGAATAGAATTTCCATGCAGCCGCTCCTTTGAACTTTCAACATGCAACTTTAAGTTTTCCCTCCTTGACTGCAAGACCATCTAAAGTTTGTCGTCAAGACACTCATCAATGATTCACGCACACATGCTTGTTGCGAAAGGGTTACCTCATTGCGAGATATTGTACCCTTTGCGGTACGTCAGTACCCACGCTATTCGCCGCATGAACGCGCGGATGCAAGGAACGCCTCGTGATCTGTCGCCATGCATATTTACCGCAAGAACCGCAACTTCTCATAGGTTCGCACCGACCCGTAATTGCGATAGTTGACGATCCCTACTTGCATGATTATTGCTCTGTGCTTGCGACTGCCCTGAAAGAACATTACGACGATTGCTATTATTATTTTTATGGCATTTTTGGCCTTTTCATATCTTTCATACCAATTTGCAACGAATTAACTTTCGGCAAAAAAACATCTCTACTCCTTGCTCACTAGACTCTCCGCCACATGCGAAAAGTACTTTATATTTTGCCGCAGAACGAAGGAATGGACTTATTCAGACCTTCTTTTATATCAATTTTCTTAAATCTCGTTTTTATTAACAATTATTTTTATTCGCTGGAACGAGGAATGTCATTACAAAGTACCTAAATAGCGAGGTTAGTGTTGTAAAAGTTAAAGAATAAAATTAATTTTGCAACTTTACTGAAGAATGCCCTATCCGCATAAATAAATTATATACTAGCTTATTAACTACTTCTTTCGTTCAAAGCATTCCTGTTCTTAAAAGGGATCGTGCATCGGTACCTATTAAATCGGGAACCTATTTTTAGGTTTCCACGCTCATTGAGTGTTATAAATTTTGAAATCATATATTGATCATGGTCAGAAATCAAACATTCGTCTCAAGTTAGATGCAAAAAGTAGGAGGGAAAGACAGAAAGTGCTCGTTTTCACGCTTGGATTCTCAACTAAGCATTGGTCAAAGCAAGCAACAAATGACTCATATTATTAAGCAATTAAGCTTAATAGTAAGCAAATTTTTAATCAATATGGAGAATTAAGGAAGAAACTTATAGAGGGTACAGATAACAGAAATTTTATGCAATGTTTAAGGCTGACGTTTCAGAAAGTTATGGCAACTTTTAGGGATAACATCTTTACGCAAGTCTATAGCTGAAAATTATCGCTGTAATTCTGAAACTATAGTGAATATTTTTACACCAGTAAATGTGCAATTTATCCGCCAAGTAGCATACTAACAGCAGAATTATTGTAAATAAAGTAAGTATGTATACTTGCATAGGTTCTCGCTTGATAGAAATAATGTGTAGTTACTGAAGATTAGGCTAAAAAGGCATGAAGGCATGAAAAGCAAATGAAGTAGGAAGGTAGACATTAAGTGCTGATGAAACAGAGAAATATTGAATAGATTTTAAAAGGTTTTAAAACATGCAAATAAAGGAAAGGTAATGAATATTTGAAAATATAAAAAGATCACCTTTTATTCTGTTGATCTTCTTCTTATCTTATATAACATGTAAAGTTATTCGTCCATATAACTTATACTTTCTTTCCCAGATTCTTGTTGTCTTGTTTGCAACTTGTCTACAAGTGTTAATATCCGTTTGCATTTAGCCAATTGCATTGGTAGCAATTAGTTTACCGCAATATATATCTAGACATGATTGAGTCCCGAACTCCTTTGCGCGCGTGGGGTATGACACTAGCGCACATACAGAAGCAACCACGCTAAAAAGTAATTAATTTGTTATTTAACTTTCGGGGGTTAACCATTAAAGTTGTTTGTCTGCGATGCATTAGTACAAAAAGCGGACCGGTGACTAGGAAGGTTATTGGCATGCTAGTGATAGAAAATGGAAAGTGAAAACACCGGAAAATAACATGAAATGGAGCAATGCCGACAGAATAAATATTTATCAAGAAAAGGGTCTGTAAGCAACTAGGGTTAGACTCACCTAGAAATTAAGCAACGTAAGAGCTCAATGGAGAAGCTGTAAGCAATTCTTTAAATAAGGGAAGGATTAATGAGCAGTTAGGGCTAGACTCACTTAGAAATTAAGCAAGTTAAGAGCTCGATGAAGAAGCTGTAAGCAATGCTTTAAATAAGCAAAGGATTATTTAGCAACTAGGGCTAGACTTACTTAGAAAATAAGCAACGAGGGCACGAGACTCATCTAAAGATTAAGCAACTTAAAGGCGTAATGGAAGAGCGATGAGCAATTCCTTTAACAATTGTCCTCCTTGATATACAACTAGGGTTAAAGGCATTTAAAGAAGTGAACCACTTCTAATGAGGTCACGATTGGATGGCTCCATTTCAGTAGGTCTGTTATTGTTGTTTATGAAGAACTAATCAAACAAGTTTCTTATTTCCATTGCTATTCATGTATAGCATAGCTAATTAGTAAACAAAGTAACATGCCAAAGAAAGATTGGAAAACCTAGCTCTTCCTAACGTAAGAAAACGTAGATAGGATTGCAAAGATGGATTAATCACTCGCAAAAAACATTGTTATTGTCTACAAAACAAGCGGAAGGGAGATTATAAAATTGTGATAAACAACATGAATGTTGCAATCATGACGCAGCAATTAGGCAAGAGAAGCGATTTGAATATTTTCAGAAAATACATTGAATATAGGCTACCGAAATAATGGGGGTTGTTTTCGCAGCGAAATGTTTTAAGAATCAATTTGTTCAATTTTCATTCTGAGATGGATATTAACCAATTTGCTTTTTTAAAACCTTGCTTACAGCTTCTTAATTGAGCTCTCAACTTGCTTAATATTTAAGTGAATTCAGCCCTTGTTGCTTATTAACCCGTTGCTTACTAAAATAATTGCTTACAAATTGAGCTCTTAATACGCCCTAGATGCTTACTAACACGTTTGTTAATTTTAGACATCTCTTTCATTGAGCCCTTAAGTTGCTTAATGTTTAGTTGAGTTCAGTCCTACTTGCTTACGAACCGCTTAGTCGTTCTTAAAAACTTGTGGTTTTTAACCTAAACATTAACTATTAACAATTTGCGTTAACGACAACTGTAATTTTTATGTCTGCAACATTAAAGTGATTTTTAAAATCACCCATGCCTCATTTTCATCTAGGCAATAACAATGCAGCATGCTGCCTCAGCAATCGAACTTCATTACCAGTGGACAAATTAATTCCCTTGACAATAAAAGATGAAATAAAAGGGAAACGAAAGCAAATGTTGTCAATTGAAATATTTCTGTAACCACAGATTCTGATAAGTCAATTTTTATAGTTATTCATAATTGCTTTTATTAATTAACTCATTGATTTGTAACCACAATAAACATTGATGAAAGCAATACCGTTAATTGACCACCATGCCTTCAAATATAATGATACAATGCTAACGGTATCAATTGTAATAGGTGTGGTTCATTTTTAGTATGATGCCCTCAAGGCTCTTGAATTTGAGGAAGATTGGTGCATCATCCATGCTTCTAAGGGATCATTTCCTGTCCTGTTCTGTCCTGACCTGTCATGTCCTGTCCTGTCCTGACCTGTCCTGTCCTATACTGTCCTGTCCTGTCCTGTCCTATACTGTCCTGTCCTGTCCTGCCTGCCTGCCCTGTCTTGTCCTGTTTCGTCCCTTATAACAATGGTGCTTATAGCTTAATACCTACGCTCATTTCCCTAGCCTATGAGCCCAGCAGCTGTTTAGGCACATGCAATGCTATGGCAGGTGGCTTATCAACTGTTAGCACAGCGTGTTTAAGTGTCATGCCGCAGTTCAAATGGCAAAGTATGGGCAGTTTGCAGCTGGTAGCCTATACAAGGATGGCGCCTGAGGGAGCAGGGGACCTTAGCCCTATAGTTAAGGAGCGCTGCCCCCCCCCCCTGGCCTATTCGCTTTATTTCTCTCTAAGTCGTAACTAAGATGGGGAATATCAGGCGAACAATACCTAGTATCTGGTTATTATGTTAATATCTAGGATCACAGTTTCTTTATCTTACTCTACTTTTCTTTGCGGTTTTTGATCGTGTCTGGATGACACATGGTGAAATAGCCGGCGACGAATCCAACCTGACATTGCTTTCTTCAGCTGCTTTGTCAAATGCCAGATCTAGTAAATTCTCCCCATACGACAAATGCGTCGTGTTGCCTGCCTGCTCACGATTTTCACTTTCAAGTCTTTCAACAGATAACTTCTCATGGTCCTCCGGATTGTCGGATACATCATTAACCCGATATTCCTCAATATTTAGTGGAACTACACCAACTTTTATGTCTTTTGTTGATAGAGCTGACTTTTGCGGTGTTATGATTTTGACGTCAAAGAGTTCATGTCCGATTTGTCCGTTCTGATCATTGTCGTGAGAAATCAATAACTCTGGAGTCGCATCCAACTTCAGCTCCAAGTCTGGACTCAGCACTGGAGCCGAGTATTCTATTGGTTTCTGTGACAAAACAGTCGCATCTGACGTGTTTATTTCCCCTATCACGTTACAAACGAAGCAACCACAGTTATGGCAAAGCATATCTTCGGTTTGAACTGCAATCGTGCTTCTTTCAACCATTATTGCCCCGAGGAACAATTCTTCTGCAACGTTTTCTTTTGTAAACAGTTCACCATTATCAGCAAAAGTCTGCGTAGCTTTGCAGTTCGGTGGGCAGTCGCAGGAAAGAGAGTCTATTGGCTTGCAACTGTCTTTATCGCCATCTTCCGCCATGCCCAGGCTTGCAAGGGTAACTCTAGGACCAAGATTGTTTGTTTCTAACTGTGATTGTATTAAATTTGTCTCCCATGATGCGTTGACTGGAGTGTGCTAAAATCGAGAGAAAAATCAAATGATAACGTTTTTAAACCATTAAAAGTTTAAAGAATTAATGGTTTGTTTGCTTTTTGCTTGTTTGTTTGTTTGCTTCTTTGCTTGTTTGTTTGTTTGCTTCTTTGCTTGTTTGTTTGTTTGTTCGTTCGTTTGTTTGTTTGTTTGTTTGTTTTTTTTGCCTTATTTCTTAACCCAGGTGGAAAGTTTTGATATAGATTTCACTGACTGTGTTGTTGGTGCTATAACTTTTACACTGTTCAATAGTTCTTAATGAAAAACAACTTAAATACCTTTTGTGAATCTTTATTCTCCATACTGGGATCCAAATCTGAGCCATTTTCATTATCACCTGAAAAAAGTAATACCATTTTGTTAGCTCTGTATTGATATATTTCAGATAAACACAATTTGTTGCTTCCTAAAAAAACAATACGCTCCCCCTGTATCGTTACATTCACAATATACAAATCTGTTTCCTTGCCGGGGGTACTCGTCCTAGTGATGTTGAAGAGTAGGTCCTGTAAATCGTAAAATGTACTATGATATTCTATTGAAGTACCTATGCAAATAGAGAGTTCATAGATGCTGATAAGATCGTATACAAACACTATATAAAACGAACAAACAATAAAGAGACTGATATAGACTATGAAATGCATTCTGATGATAGCACTAGCTTAAAAGGCCTTAGTTATCTAAACAAGTCTATATTCAGTGTTGATTATTTATTCATTATCATCATCATGCTCTATGATTTAGGAATGTATCTCTACTTTGAAATTGCAGTAGCCATGAAAATCGTAGTTAAATACCTGAAGATGATCTAAGATCGTCACTCATTGCTTCTTTCTCCATCTCCATGACCTGTATGAAGAAAGAAGAGCAGTAAATAATCCCTTTTCAATTCAGCTTACCTTTTCGTATAGATTTATTCTAACAGGGACTGATTTTAGTTGATGTTTGTTCCTAGATAGGAGACTCTTAGGTGGATGGAGGTGAGCTGCAAGTTGTTATGCTTGACAAGGTGTAAAAGTGTAAGGCAACATACCTCTGCGTATGCCTCAGGTACACTTTGTGGCATTTCATTGTCAGTTGAAGCATCTGTATGTTCATCTACCTAAAATAGAGTAATAAAGTACTTTAGCAAATTGGTGATGTCCTCAACAAATGCGAAGGAGGCTATAATGCAACAATATTTTACAAGCACACTCCCTTTGATGTAATTACTTTTGTCAGATACAGCCTTCCAGTGAACTAGCCCTTTTGATGGAAACATACTTACTGGAAGGAAATTTTCTGTTTGAGTGATTGGTAAATTCGGACAGATTAGTTATTTTTGACAAAAGCAGTCTGCTTATGCTGTAAATTGTTACTATTTTGTTTCCTCCGTTTTTCCCTACAAGGCATGTTTGAACTAGAGAAGGAATCAGTAATGTGAAATGTTACCTGGTCAATACTTGTCAGTTCAGCATCCATTTCTAGCTCATTTTTATCACTCAGTTTCCCCTCCATGCTTGGCATGACACGAAAGTCAGTCTCGTTATCAGACTTTTTGGAACCCAGCGCAAACTGTTGTGTAGGCCTTTGCTTGAACATTGCTTGTCTGAATCTATCCTCTTCAGAATCATCATCAAGGCTGGTCATGTCTCCAAAATGGAACCTTAACGTTTTGGGACACTGCTGGTCCTCTTGGATTGTACCACTTGTCACCATATCTTTGGGGCTATCGGAAGGACACACTGCTATGGCCTTGTTTTTGTCCCAATCGTCTGTGCAGTTTGGAATGTCTACAAAGCAGCCATCTTTGCTGAAAAAATCAGAATCTCTTGATTGATTATGACCAGTTAACTTGCTATCTTGGAGTGGGTTTTCAACTTCATAATTTTTAGCCAACTTATTCACTGCTTCCTTGATATCAATATCATCATCTTCATATTTGTGACTGCTAACATCTCTTACTGAATTGAAATCTCCATTCGGTTCCGGAAAACCCACACACAGGTCACCAGTGTTCCATCTAGTTCTGTGACCTAAGCAAGAGGGCACTACAGATTGATCTTTTACATCAGACCCTGGAAACTGTTTTTCTTTACCCGATGATTTGAATGGATAATATTGCTTTTTCTCTATGAACTCGCTGCGAAACACTACCTCAAACCCTCCTGCTTGTCTGACGTCATTTGAATACTGTCCCGTCTCGCAATGTGGACCCATGTAGCTGCTCTGAATGATATTTCTTGAAGAATCTTCTCTCATTGGGCTATTAAAATCTGCCATCAAACGACCCTGACTGCCCATATCTTTATGACTTTGAAAAACTTGCTTTATTTTGTTGTTATTTTTGAGGTTTCCAAATCGATGAAATTCTTCTCCAACCTGTAAAGGAGTGCTGTGCCAAAACTTGTCAATGCTCGAGCAGTTTTTATTGGCATTAACTTCTACTTTATTTTGATCAACAACTTCAGAGTTTTCTTGCAAGCTAGTCTTTGGTTTTTGTGGGAAATATCTTTTAGTTGCTTTTCTTGGAGCAGCCCTTTCTTTGCCTGGTCCTTGCTTCGCACCACTGTCGATTGAATCTTGTGATCTTCCCTCATAACGAACCTCAGGCTGCAAGTTGCCATGTCCTTCAAAACTGGCTCCAGACTCTCTAGCTTTTTGTTCGCTTTTAAGAGAAGCTCTCTTAGACTTTTTCTCAGCCTCTGCTATTTGCCTTTCCAGGATATTTCTAGGTAAAGGCGTTTCTGTATTTTCATCAATTCTTGAAATATCTCCAAATCTCTTGCTTGTTGATGTTCCTTGCTCGAAATCAAGCTTTGAAATTGGATGTCCCTCTGGACTGTCAGGTCCTAACTTCGTGTGATGTTGGATACGAGAATGTTTTGGCTTGCTCAAGTCAACAAAATTCACGGGCCTTTTTTGGGATGATGAAGAAGGGCCTAGAAAAGTATGAAAAGCATGTTTATAAATGTTTCATTCAACATTGCAAAGAAGAAAATCGTTTTTCATCTGCCTTTTTTTACAAGGCCCGCCTATTTGAAAGTATGTTTATTCGTATAAAAATAAACTTCTTTGTCACCATTGACGGTGAAAGCGATTTACTGTACTTAATATTTTGATATCAGCACAACTTTCATGCTTAGTTCGATTATCAAGCAATTATACTATGTACATTTAAACTCATGTTATGATACATTCTAGATAAAGTAGAGATATAATGACTACACATAATTTCTTAACAATTTTAACTTTATTCTCTAAAATAAACTTTTCTTCGAAGCTGTCATGATGAGATGTGACGTTTAAAGCAATGAAACGACATGATGGTTATTTAGAAATTAGAATGTCAAACCTGGGTTTTGATGGCCAAACAAAGGATATAAAAACAGCAAATCTTGACTTATTACTTTCTTTGAGTCGTTATCTTTTTCATTATATTCTGTTTTTATCATCGAGACTTTTCTTGCCTTACGCTGACGCTCAAAGAATTCCCGTTGAATTTTTCTCTCATTTTTCTGCTTAACTCTTTGCCTGTGTTAGCAATTGAAAACATGATTACCAATTTTGAAAAGAAAATGGATAAATATCTCTAAGAAAAAGGCTACGAATAAGTTCAGGAAGGTAGAGTAGAAAATACGAGCGATAAACAAGAGGTATTCATTTTCGGGAAAACTGTCAGTATCGGTTGTAAAAAATAGTCAGTATCGGAGAATCTGTCCTGTAACTAGCAAGGTCGTCTAGAATAAAGTTTTTCTATCAAGAAAACAAATCTCAAGAGCCTATTGATAAAAACATTTGGTTAAAATGATGGTATTTAAATTGCTACAAACCTTACTCCGCCAACCCAGTTCATGTTTATATTTTACTTCAACGGTTTGTTATTTCGATAGTTTATTTACAAGCAGCCGCCATCTTTCTTGTTGCTATGTGTTGTTATATACAATGCTGACGACATCTTAAATTTTGCCGCCTTTTTCAACTAGAACTTAGCCCCCCAAAATCATACAAAATTCATGGATTGTATGTAAGGAATGACAGTTTGAAGATTTCCAAGGAGCTTAATCCAGCTCAGTTCATATCATTTTAACACTTAATTAAAGTTCTGGACTTTTTTACTGTGGGAGCCTTCTTGGGATGAAATAAACTCCTCAAGACTCCCAAAGTGTATACGCCCTACGCCCCCCTCTCCGGCCAGAGAGTAGCAGCAGCAACAACTTGGCTGTGGAGGAGATTTCTTCGAAGTCACAGGATTGCAAAATGGTTGACAGAGGCGGATGGGAAACGGAACCATTCCGCGACAACAGCGCAGGTAAGCAACTAGATCAATTCCGATCGCTGATTATTCCTGCAGAGAAACTAAATAATTATTGATGACTATGCTTATGATACTCGATCGCAAATCTGGCCACAGTAATTATCAAAAAATAGGCTTAAATGCAAATGCACACCCCACACCAGGACATCAATGTTCTCGACGGGATTTCGTAATCATCACCATCATAAATCATCCTTATGATCATCATAATCAACATCATTATGATCATCCTATTTGCAGAGCGTGGCAACTGCACGCTCAAGACAATTTGTAGCAGATCGAAGTGCACCCCAAAAATTAGGCCTTGCACGCACGCATTAGGTTCACCTGGGGTTTCATACTACCTAAAGTGGATTGGTTCACCCGAAATAATCAGATGTGCACGCCGTGCACCCCTTATTTTTTTACCTTGCACGCGCAAGATCTCGTCGAGTTCTGCTATGCTCTGCAGACTGGCAGACTGGATGATCATCATAATAATATCATTATTGTCATCGTTATCATCATCATCATCATCATTATCATCATCATCATCATCATCATCATCATCATCATCATCATCATCATCAATCATCATCACCATCATCATAATTCATCCTAATCCTCCTTATCAAGTCAATGCTCTCAATCAGAGCCTTTTTATTGAATCAACATTAACTCTTTACAGCTGACATAGTTGAACAAGTAAAGAAGAAATATCTTCGGTTTATGAATGATTATGCATCCCAGTTGAAAGCAATTGAAGATGCACTTGATGACACAGTTGGAGATGCCTGGGATTTCACATTGGATCCAATTTCCCTTCAGGTTTGTGTTGTAAATTCCCTAAAAAACTGCACCATTATATTTCTACTTCAACTTGATTAATCAACTTGATAGAGAGAGTTATGCCGATGTAAAGGAAAAAAGACATTAAGGAAAAGGAATGCACTTAGAACAACAGCACATGCTAAGATGAAATTAGAAAACTTGAGGCATATGACATATCAGAGTTTATCATAGTCTATGGTGAACAAGACCTGTACACAAAATACCAAGAACAATAGATAGTTATAGTCATGGCTACAGGTATTGGGTCTGCCATAATCTTAATCCTACCAATCTTACCCTAATCTGAATGCAACTGTATTTCTAATCTGACTAATCTTTTCCCTATGTTCATAATCCTAAAATGAACTTAATGAACCCCATGAGCCTGTAAGCCTTGATAATGTTCCTCTTAAAGTGAATTTTTCACTTGAGGAATTTTGATTAAGTTTCTTTCTTTCTTGTCACCAACATTTCCATTTTGTAGGACATCTGATTTTTTTTTAAATGCAACATATTTTGTGTTATCATAATTCATTTTTTCAGGCACTTCCATGTGAGCAAGCAAAACTTCTGGAACTCATCAAAACTGATAATAAGGTACAGAACTGATTTTCATCTGAATTTCTAATTAAATGCATAACTGGTACAATGGTATACAGATTGATTGATTGATTGATTGATTGATTGATTGATTGATTGATTGATTGATTGATTGATTGATTGATTGATTGATTGATTGATATGGATTTTCTGTGTTATAGGTTTTCAACAAAGTCATCACCGTACTAGCTGCACTATGCAGAGAAATGCAAGAACTCAAACATGAGGTATGAAGAAAAGTTTAATGCATTGAAACCTTCTCTAATTTTCTTCACGAACTATCTGAAAAGAATGCTTTGATTAATATGGTACCCATATTTTGTGAATCGTATAATCTGTTGACTATTAGCCTGTCTAGATGAAATAGTTGATTATGTTCAAGCTCAAGGTCAGAAGCAGGCTAAGGCAGCTGTCACCTCCAAAACAGAATGGTAAAACAATTTTTCAGAAGGTATAAACGCAACAAGATATCAGTGCTGTAACAACTTTTGCCATTCCCACTACTTACTCTGCAAAGTTACAAGTTGCGAATTTTATTTTTCCAGGCAGAAACAAAATATTACGCACCATTGCTGCTGTATGAAGAAGCCCGTAAGTAGACACACTTGATCATACCTTACATGCGTAGTCCATGCTGAACTTTCTGATAGTCCAAAAATGATTCACACAAGACAATGCTTGCTAATTGAAAATAGATTGTTAAATGGAGAAGCTTTTTAAAGGCAGTTGTTTAAGGTTGCATTGTCTTATAAATCAGAACAAAATTTGTTGTTTTCTCAAAACTTGATAAGTATTTTGATTGGTTAACACATTCTGTTGACAAGGTTGAAGACAGAAAAAATCATCATTAATTATTAAATATTAATTATTCATCATTAATTATTAAATATTCATTATTTATTATTCATTATTTATTATTCATTATTCATTAGTCTTTATCAATAATTACTCTTCATTAAAGACAATTGACATATTGATTGAAAAGTCCAAAAATTGCCACAACCAATAAGATTAACTGATAGATAAGTCCAAATTGCAAACATATTCTGTAATTAGCATCTTAATTGTCACTGCATTTTGCTTGTTCAACAGTTGAAGATGCAAACCTTGAAGAAGGAGAGGCTCAAATTCGGGTTGGACGGATGCTGTCTTTCCTTAAGGTGTCCTACTTTTTGCAAATATAATCAAAAAAATCTGAATTCAATTAATTTTCAATTCAATCATTTGAAATTTGTTTATAAAACACTAACAGTTCTTTGACATCAACATAGCAAATGCTGAATAGATAGTTGAAGGGATATTAACTTCCATTAAGTCCATTTTTCCTTGGCCAAAATGTTGATGCAAGTCTTTCCACCATAAACCTAGGAGTATTAATGGGTACCTGTTCCATTGATTGCTGTATTTTGCTATATCACACTAAACATTGGATATTAAGAAAGAATTTGAGTGACTTACAATCTTAATTTAACTGTTAGAAGAAGGAATGAGGAATCATTTTACAGAATCATTTTACTTCAGTATTTTTATTGAAAAACAGAGAAAAAATGATGCACTTTACTCGAAGTATTGATGTTTCTATCTATCAGGATGTATCAAATTTCGTTCAACGCGCTTACGAAGTTGTGAAGAATGTTTTGCTCCAACTGTCATCTTTGTATAACAGGTAAGTAACATCTAGCGAAATTGACGTTCTCTTTTTACATGTACCTGATGCGTTGCGTGGAAAAGTCATTACAGATTGAAATATTGGGAAATTCGGAGCTAAAAGAACGATGTTAGCAGCAATTAAATGCTAGTCTAATATTGAAATTATGCTGAGTTGTAATATTTAATATCTAAATGCATGTTTGAACATGTATGTAACTACTTTTTAACAGAAGCAGCCAAGCTGTCATGGGTGTGACGGACGTGCATTTTACCGTGAGTAAATTCTAATATAACAATCAAGTTAAATCTCTCCTGAATAAACATCTCGACGGTAATGTTACGGAAACGTTACTTTGCAAACGTCCTAATATTTACATCAATCTTCTCTTTGAGAAGAAGAAACTTGTGTAATGCCATTATTTTTGCCACTGCCTAATTTATGCCATTAACATCGCATAAATCTGTGAATGCACACCTTAAATAGACCTATCTTTGCTTGCATTATATCATTCTGCCTTGCCAAAGCTTTCCAGTATTTAATAGGTTAAAATACATGCATATATATGATGATTCTGCACTGAGCCCAGGTTAAACGGCAGTTATCACAGGTCAACACATCATCAGTATCATCAGTTCTGGTACAAAGCAACGCCTCGCTCCTGCTGCCAACTCAGCTATGCAGTGTTGCCGACTAACAGGACTTCTCACCAAGGAATGCTGCACTGCGCCACTCAATGTCATCACCATAGGCGTAGCCTTAGTTTAGTTTTTATAATCATATCACACATGGTGATAATATGAATCACTCGTGGTGATAGCCTTGTTTTATTTCATTATTATGATCCGATTTTAGGTTGTTTTTGAAGAACTTGGCGATTTATTGACTGTCTTGGTTACCCTAGACAAAATCGTGGCGAACAGTATAGTTTTTAAAGAGCACTGGAAATTGTATAAAAGGTACATAGATAAGTAAAAAATACAAGAAAAAGATGATCTGTAGAATATTAAATTTTACCATATTTTATCTTTAATATATTTATTATATCTATTAAATCAGATACATAGATATACTACCCTGGTATTTGAAGCTAAATTTAAAAAATAACTTTGTATAGCAGACTCTTGTTATATTTCCAGCTTCTTCGTAATAAGAACTAAAGCCAATTCATTTTAATTTGAGTGCTTCAAGTAAGAGAGGCTAAGATTTTCTCGGGTCGTGTACAGCTCAAGATGAAAAGAAGGAAAGAGTATGAATTTACCAAAAAGAGCCTGATTTGGTTTTTAGAAAGATGACATTTATGGTTTTGATATGTTCTTATATAAACATGAGACATTCTTGTTGCTTCAGAATAATTTAAATGCCATATATTGCTCTATTCTCTGTATTATTCATAGGCAAGCTTTGATAACATGCTTGATAGATTATGGGTTTTAATCAAAGTCATATTTTTCAAGGATGTTGAAATCTGTTCACAACAATGCTTCTCGTTTTGGCGTCGATGAAACCAAGCTGAGACCGTTCGAGAAGCTTATAATTGAGTTGGAAGGTCAGGTCCTTGCAAATGATGTCATATTTACGGTGAGTTGTCTTGCTGTTTCATTTAATAATTGATGATGGCATTGCGTTGTATTTGTGTGGTAAATGTCATGCGTTTGAGATGGAAGATTGACAAGATGGCAATGCTGAAGACTGGTCTCTAGAACATACATCAAAATTGATTCTCCGTGTTGATAAGATTTAACCATTAAAGATTGGTTGTAAAGAATTTTGAGACTTTTATACAAACATATATTTATATGTATTAAATCAATTAGGCAATGGCTGACATGAAGTATAAATACTAACCATAAGGGTATTACCATAAGAGTACTAACCACAACACAATACCATAATACTAACCATAAAACTAACCACATATTTATATGTATTTATATATATTTGCCTGGAACAAATTAATTAACATCCCTGGAAAAGACTAGACATCCCTCTCAAAACACTACACTTCACTACTCATTTCTTGGCCCACCTATTTTGCGAAATACACTTTTAAGGGCTCAACATATCCTTGGAGAAAACCATATGCCTTCATATTTAGATATCTACCGTGTTGTTTTTTCCTTATCCTGGTTTTCTTTCACAGAACTGCGTTCGGCAGCAATTCGACACCCGATTTGTCCCTGTTGCAAGAAACCCAGCTTTGGCAGAAGAGTTTATGGCATCGATGAAGCTGATATTTCAGGATATTGAAAGCAGAATTGGTATGGTTGCTTTGAAGATTCGTTATTATTCATGAGCTATTGTGAGATAACCATAGGAATCTTTGCAATAATGACATAAAACAAGCAATGTTCTTCCAGAAAAACACATTTTTAATTCTTATAGTTTCTCATGCATCAACAGGACCTAACACTTGATCAATATAATCCCCAATAGCATGATGAAGACAGCCGCATCTGTTCCTTTCTGTCTTTGGAGTCCCTAGTGTTGCCAGTGGGCCCCAATTCGCTACTGGGTACCAGGTAGCTGTTAATCGGAATTGGGCCATATCATTCGCCTAGCTCGGAATCAAAACAAGGATCTTCAGTATGTATCCAAGTGTTGTAATTACACCCTCATTTTGCTAAAATATTTGATGTCACCAATGCGATATTAAAGTATAAGTGTTATCAATATTTCTTTACAGGTGAAGGAAATGAGATCAACCAGCGACAGAAATATGTCAGCCTCCTTGGCGTTTTTGTACTCTATTTCACAATTTATCGAACAGTAGACAAGAAATTTCTCAAGCAAATTTGGGACGTGTATAAGAAGTTACCTGCCATTCATCTTGTTGGGAATCTAGTTCTCTTTCCAGAAGAGTTTTTGCTCACAAAAGCCCCAGCTATTTCGAACTTGATTGATCGTCGGCAGGTTGAGGCAGTCAGATCAACAAGAGTTGCATATTTGAACACTTGCAACCAGTCATTGACGAAAGAGGCTCAAAAGTAATTATATTCATTAGTTCTTTAGTTCATTAATTCGTTAGTTCATTAATTCGTTAGTCCATTGTTTCATTAGTTCAATAGTTCATTAGTTTATTATTTCATTAGTTCATTATTTCATTAGTTGATTAGTTCATTAGTTCATTATTTCATTATTTCCTTAGTTCAATAGTTCTTTAGTTCATTATTTCATTAGTTCATTAGTTCATTAGTTCATTAATTGGTTAGTTCATTGGTTCATTAGTTCATTAATTAATTAGTTCATTAGTTCAATAGTTCATTAATTCGTTAGTTGATCAGTTCAATAGTTCATTAGTTCATTATTTCATTAGTTCAATATTTCATTAGTTCATTATTTTATTAGTTCATTAGTTCAATAGTTCATTAGTTCATTAGTTCATTAGTTCTTTAGTCATGATTATCATCATCACCACAACCATCAACAATACCATCAACACTTCCGCTACCGTGAACAACACATCCACCATCATCATCACCAACACAATCACCACTTCTTCCAACAGTACATTAGTTTCTATCATCGTCGACACTAATACTCTTTAACTTCTTTTCAATATTTCTATTCATTCTATTCCAGGTATTATTTGCAAGTAAATGCTTGGATGATAGAAATGGAATCAGCCACCACTCGTATTGTCGGGGATGATCTTAACAACAAAGTCATCCTATTTGTACAGGTAAAGCTAATTCTATCCTATTTCTATTATATCGTATTGCTCAACGATTGTGAACGAATGTTGTATACTTGAGTGAATAATAAAAGGGTGCATAAATAAGACAAATCTGGAGTGAATCAGTTAGATATTTATTCATTTGATTAGAAAATTGCATAGCAAGTGAATCAAGGGAATATAGGACATTTTAAAAGACTTTTCGTTTTTATCGTGAATTGATAGACTGCTAAGTATATCAAGTAGTCAATCAGTCAATCAATCAATCGATTAATCAATCAATCGATCAATCAATCAGCTAATCAATCAGTTAGTTAACTATTCTATCAGTCAATCCATCAATTAATAAATCCATCAATAAGTAAATCAATCAATCAGTCAATAATTCGATCGACCAATCAACTGATCAATCAACCGATCAACCAATCAATCAATCAATCAATCAATCAATCAATCAAAAACAATCAATCTTTTTGCCAAACTGCCAATTCATTCTATTTCAATAAGAGAATTCTCTGTCTCCTCCGTAGGGTCTATTATATGCCTACAGCATCAGTCACATGATTAGAACGATCATGAACTTGCACGTGGCTCTGTCTAAACCAATGACAAAATCAGCTGTGCTTGCATTTTGCCGAATGATTGAACTGCTGAAAGTAAGAAAATATTTCACTGATTTTTATTTAAATTTATAATCATTTCTTCAAATGCATTCTCGCCATCTACAGAATACTCTGAGAAAGCCCTGTATGCTGGATAGATTCAGATCTTGAGAAATCTTCAAATTTGTTCAAATTTTTTATATTATCTTCATGACTTAAACTTCAAGATGATGTCATTTTGAAAGTTTATATTCTCTATTTGTTGTCGTCCTTGCCTTCCTTCTTAGTTATGAACACTATTTTTGTTGTGTTTGGTTTGCATTCCTGCCACCTTGCATTGTTTGTTATATTTCACATTCACATACAACGTCGCAAGCATTCCTCGAGAATCCTGTAGGCAGCCTGCTATTAAACTCTTTGGTTCTGTGTATTGATTATTACCTAGATACGTCCTGTTTTGTTTTTAGGCCATTGAGAACACATTTCACAAGAGGTGCATGGCCATAACAGATTTACACACATATATAGTTCACTTTCTTACAATCAATTCGCTTTCGTTTGTTGATATTGCAAAGGTAGGCTGCTTCATGTTTTGAAGGCGTAAATCGAGATTAATAAATTTTATTTTGTCATATTGTAAATGTTTTTGCCTGCTGATTGGAACATGCTCTCTATCCATAGAACCGCATTCTTGCAGATAAGAAGTATACTGACCGAAAGCTGGTAGGTTTTCGCCCTTTCTTGTATTTTCTTGATTTTCTCGACATTTCTTGTTTTACTTTGCTCATATTTTATGAAAGTTATTAGCCTTCTACTGTTTCTGATCAGTCTGCCTTTTCCATAGGACATGATAGCTGCATATCAGTTGGCACAGAGCGCATTAGATGGCGTTGGTATGTTTTGTTTGTTTTAACAGCCAGTATTACTCGGACCAAGCAAGTGGTATTGGTTGATGCAAGTATAAAATGCTTCTATAATAAGTGCAATCTCCAGGTTGACGAACCAGTCTCTCCTGGATATTTGCTGAACAGTGACGTAATCACGAAACAGGCTTGTAGAAGTAACGAACGTAATTTGATCTTTCTTCTCCTCTCGGCATTTATGTATATATTTGTGTACTTTGTATCTCTTTGCTAGGAACAAGAGAACGAAGGTTGATTTTGTCATTGGCATTGCAAGCTGGGAGTGTATCAGTAAGTTGGGTTTCTTTTTCACTAGTAATCCAGTCCTTTAGTAAAATTTAACACTTGTAAATTAAATCAATCAATCAATCACCCAATCATCAGTCAATCAATCAGTCAATCAACTGATCAATCAGTCAATCAATCAATCAATCAATCAATCAATCAATCAATCACTCAATCATCAGTCAATCAATCAGTCAATCAACTGATCAATCAGTCAATCAATCAAATTATCAATCAATTGATGAATCAATCAATCATCAATCAATCAATCAATCAATCAATCAAACAATCAATCAATCAATCAATCAAAAACAATCAATCATCCATCGATGAATCATTCAATCAATCAATCAATCAATCAATCAATCAATCAATCAATCAATCGACAAATCAATCATCGATCAATCAATCAATCAATCAATCAATCATTCAATCAATCAATCGATCAATCATCAATCGATCGATGAATCAATTATTGAATGACTCAATAGCCCAATCAAAAATTTTATTAATTGTGTCATAAGATTGTTTTACTAAATGAGGACATAACGAAAAGGTAAACAAAGTACTCCCATGAGATATTTTCCAACGAAGAATTAGATTACCAATAAAAAGCATGTAAAACCAGATTCATATTCCACAATTTACTTTCATAATTTCCATATTTATTTTCCATTAGAAACTTTTGAAAGATGACGAGTACCACAGGCTCGGAGGAATACTGAAAAAGCTGGATGTACTGTTAGATTTGCAACTTCACATACGAAAAGCTTGCGATTGCAGCTTCCTATATTGGCACAGAGTGAGTAGTAAAACTTGCAATAATTAGCCATTTCTCCTCTGGAAGGGCCATATGGCCCAATGACAAACACCATAAAAGATAATTTTTCATGGGGTAAACACAAAACATTTTAAATGTTCTGGTGGCAGATTTCTATAATAGTTGATGCTTTCGTCTAATTTATTTTACAATGCTACACCCTGAAAAGCGTAGATTTAAAAGGGTTTTAACAGTTAAATGAAAATAAATCCGGGTGCGAAAGGGTTAACAACGCAAAGCAGCAGGAATGCTAAGCAAATTAGAAAAGAGTTTAATTATATAATTCTTTATTATGTTGCTTATATTTTGCTTACTGCATACTGGCTTCTTCAGAGTATGAAATAAATTAATCATTACATTTGACTCGTGAAAACATAATTTGCCCAGAATGTTTTAAAAATATCCGGGGAAAAATTGCAGCAAAAGCTTTGTTATATACATTAACTGATATCATTTTCATACAATACTCTCAAGAAGCATGCCGGGGAGAAATATAAGTTTAAAATTATAAATTATTTCCTCTTTCTTATTTTATCTATATTTTTTTTCTCTTTCAGGTCATTTTGCCTGTCTATCTTACAGATCTTTTTGAAAGTGCGAATGATGTCTACAGATTGCACGTAAGTGGATAGGATAATTCTCTGCTCTTTCATGCTTTTGAGAATACCTTGTTCATGCAAATTGTCGCCTCTTTAGCTAATTAAACTAATTTCTACTTAATTTATAATTTAATGATTTTGTTAATTATCTATATAATTAATTAATTTGTTTAGGTTTATCCTGACTACCGGGAAGTTAAATTGATGATTATATACGCACCGTCTCCCATCATTGTATATTAGTCTTGTCGCTTACAGTACCTTTCATTTCTCCGCAGTACATATTTGGTGCTCTCCGCGACTGTGCTCCGCAGCTTCGTCTTTGTGGACATGAAGAAACTCCTGAGACGATGCTAGAAGGTTTTGATAAAGAAGTAACAGCCACCTTAAAGGAGGTAAGACCTTCTCTTTGCCTCGCTTGATTCACCCGTCAGTACTTCAGTACAACACTTTGTTCTTCCAAATCTAGTTTTATTTAAATCATAATTCATTTTGAGTTTTTGGGTACTTATCGAGGAAAGGTCATCTTTGACTATAAGATTCCTACCCACGATCTTTTCAGTACAACATTGTAGTCTTCTAAATCTAGATTGGCAAAAAGCAGCATGATTCATATAAATTTTCTGGATGCTAATCGAGGACAGGTCATCTTTCGTTATTGGATTCCTAATCTTCCTAACCAAAGTATTTTCATTTTCTAGAACCTTCTGCAACCGTTATGCAACGCAATCGAGACGGATCTAAGGTTGAGCATCCATAGACATCTGAAACTGGATGACAGAAATCCGTTCAAGGTAGATTAAACATCATATAATTGAAAAACCTCTAAATTTCATCCATAAAACAGATCGGTTTTGATGACATCACACAGCCACCATTTACACCTTTTTCCCGTTTCTTTTGTAAATCCGTTTCCGTAATTGTTTCATCAATTTGTTACCTTGTGGTCCCGTCACTGTAGTGTTGTATTCTCTATAAAGTAAAATGGAAGTATAGTAGGATATATAGGTAAACATGTATTGTAAAATTTTTATGTGATATATAAGAAAACTTCATTCATATCAGGACAAAAAGGTACCCAGTGTAAATTATGATATTTTGAAATTTCGGAAGAGGGCAGAAACAAAAATTAACATGCTCAAAGTACGTTAATTTCTCGTCAGAAAACGATATGCCAGATTGTCGCACTCTCAACAAAACACCTTTTCAGTTATAATTTCTTGCTTTGTAGGTCGGTTTCAAGGACTTGTCGCTTTTTCTGAAGATGAAACCCATAAGATTTTTCGACAGATTTATTGACATCAAGGGTTTGTTACACTAAAAAGTTATATATTGATATTTAATTCCAATTTTCAAGTTGATTTTTGCTCTTTTTTAACTATACTCATCATCAAGATTGAAGAATTATTCAATATCTTTTCCTTTCTTGGCATATATGCCTGATAACTATAGCAAAAACCTAAGATATAAGTATTTTTATACAAATAAAGTGAATTTCTAAAGTGCTTCAGGTGGTATAGAGCTAAAATATTGAGCACCTTCTTTAATTCATCGTAGTAATATGACCGTATTGATATTAATTTATATGAGACGCAGAAGTCAGGTTTTGTGTCCGCTGCTGGCGAATTTCTGTTCACTATTTCTTTCGGCCATTACTTTATGTTTTTATACCCCGAAGGGAGTTGAACGAAATAAATACATAAGAATGCCTTCTCCTGTCGCCGCTCATTCGAGCAGTTGAAAACTCTCCAGTACAAAGGATTTTCTCTTTTAAGTTTGCATACAATAATTTTACTCCACAACACCTTCCATAAGCGTGTTGGTTTAGTGTTGTGCGAAGATGCTTTTATTTTGTGGAGGTTTAAAACTATTATATTTTATTTTGTATAAATTCGTGTTTATTTTGTTATTTCAGTGTTTGTCACGCATTACTTGGACAAGACATTTTACAATTTAACAACTGTTGCACTCCATGATTGGAAAACATACGGCGAAATGAGAAATCTTTGTGTTCAGAAATATGGCCTAACCATGACAGAGGTGCACCTTCCAAGCCAAACTTTGGAACAGGTAAAAATCACGATAATTTTGAAAAAATACATTTATATTTATGTTCTTGAATTGTCATCTAACGAAATTTGAAAACCATGATGGGATCGAAAACTTCTTCTTTTTTCTCCCAAGAGATTTATTACCACAACCCTCAACTCCCTTGAGTATCGCTTTAATTAAAATGTTGTTGACACCATGCCGTATATGGTACATTTATCTCATTGTCTTAAACTTTGGGAAATTGCTACAAATTTATCATATCTTACTTTTGTTTAGGGTCTTGATGTTTTAGAAATTATGAGAAATATTCATGTTTTTGTGGCCAAATATGCATATAATTTGAACAACCAGGTAACTCTCCCTATTTATCGTTCTTGGTATTATCAATGTTTTTTAAATCATATTTCTTCATCTATCAATCTTAAATGACTTTTTATTCATTGATTTAGAGTTTTCTGGTAGCTTATTGCAAGATCGCTAACTCACCTATCACCAAAATCATGATTTAGAATTTCATTCAAGTTATATTAAATTACATAAATGAATTTGTTTACCTTGTAGATTTTCGTCGAAAGAGCCTCAAACAACAAGCACCTCAATACCATCAACATCCGCCATATTGCCAATTCCATACGAACCCATGGAACAGGAATCATGAACACTACAGTGAATTTCACCTATCAATTTCTGCGAAAGAAATTTTACATTTTCTCCCAATTCCTCTATGATGAGCACATAAAGGCTAGGTTGTTAAAAGTACGTATTGCACTATTATTTATTCTGGTGTTAATTGCTTTGTGGTTCTGCAATACATTATCCCATCTTTACTTAATTGTTTCTTGGTTCTATGTTTGTTATTTTTATATGATATCACTTTGATAATGGTTAGCTTGGAGTACATATCGACCCTATATGAACTCATAAGCTAGCGAACAACCAGGATTTCTCCTTTTTCGGTCCAAACAGGAACATTTTAATTTTCAAATTAATCGAACAAATTAAGGAACAAATTAATCGAGAAAATTGAAATCTGTCGCCACCTGGATTCGAACCAGGGTCTCTCACATTCCGGGCAAGCGTCTTAGACCACTAGACCACAGAGCCATACTTAAATTTCCTCGTTCAATATATAAATAAATATATATATTAAATCAATAAGGCAATAGCTGACATGGAGTATAAATACTAATCATAAGGGTGCTACCCAATTGTTAAATTTTTTAGTCTCGACCGTTGGGTTCGAACCCGTGCTCACCACACTCGGAGCCACACGACCAATCCAATATACATAAGTCATGTCGTCCCTTTATTGCAATTGCTGTGAGTTTCCTCTCACCTCAAAGATGCAGACATATTTTAACATAGACCATAATACCGGGAGCTTTGGAATATACTTAAGCTCTTTAATTAGGCCTTTTTTGTAGGTCCTTTAAATACAAGGGTTTTAGAGTGAAAATCCGTGAGAAAGTTCCATGAAAGAATAAGGGATCTTTGCCGGATTAAATAAAGCCTATGTGATTATGGGATGCATAGGTGTCATTAGAATTCCTTAAATGAGTAAATCTATAGATATAATGCCGTAATCTTCGTGGAAATTAACCACTGCCTCTACTTGTGTTATGTCCAATAACTAATTTTGTTTTGCTGACAGGAGAACTTTCACGATGCTTTGCTCTCTACGTTTGCCATACAAGTAAACCCTAATTATTCCCCCTTTGTATCTATTCATCTACATAGCCTTTTCAAAAGTCCGTTGGTTGCTTGTTATGGATCCTAACTTTCCACTACATTTTGCTTTCCTTCTCAAATATCCATATTCCATAATGTCCGTCCATTCTTGGATGCCATCTATCTGCAGTCTCAAGAGCCTGCTCTTTGCGTTTTTGCCATTTGTAAATTCTTGTATTATGTTAACGAACAACTTTCGATTTGATTTCTTTTACTACGGCCAAAGAATGACACCGCTGGATTGAGTTTGCGATGGACTTCATGTTTTTATCTGTTTTGTTAGAAGTAATACCCCTTGTTCTGAGATTCCCCTTTTCCTTCATCTTTTTTGGTAACCGCTTCTTTATTCCTTCACAGGATATAAGATTTTTCAAAGAAACTCGAAATGAAACAGACCAGAAGGTACGTTTTCCGTTGAATTTCTTCCCTAACCCCAACCCTAACCCTTACATCATCATAGGCAGATTGTTACGCGCCAGTAGATGCAAACTTTCACGTGATATATCCATAGAATTCACGTGTCAATAATGCGACGTTCACATGATTTTACATCAATCTACCACCTTGTCGTTGTCCCTTTGCATTTTCTTACATCATCACAGGCAGATTGTTACACGCCAGTAGATGCAGACTTTCACGTGATATATCCATGGGATTCACGTACCAATTATGCAACGTTCACATGATTTCCATCAATCTACCACCTTTTCGTTGTCCCTTTGCATTTTCTGATGAACTCACCCTTATTTTACAGTACCCGTTTGATCGTGCAGAGAAATTCAACCGAGGAATACGAAAGCTTGGAGTTGTTGACGGCCTAAGCTACTTGGACCAGTTCAGATTGTTAATCACCCAGATAGGTGGGTACCGGAGAATGCTATTAATCATCCAATTTAGTATTTGTAAGGGCAAGACCATCTTCTAGCAAGACTTTTCCGATTGCTAGCTAGGCCTTCCAATATTATTCGAAGAGATTATTCTCTTTTTCCATACTTAAATTTTGTTCTTTCCTAGAAGCTTGGGGGAGACTCTTCAGAAAATGTACTTTACTTTCAGAACTTCCTCTCTCTTTTCTATCTTTTCTTTATCATTATTGAACGTTTTATATAGAGAAAGTGTGACTGTTGCGTAAATCTAATGGTTCTAATGTTACTGTACAGCTGTATAATTACCGGGGGCGAAATAGTTAATTTGCATTTTGGAATGCATCTTCCAGGTAATGCGATGGGCTACATTCGTATGATTCGTTCTGGTGGACTCCACTATGTCAGCAACGCAGTGAGGTAAGCGAATTCAAAGCGTTTGCATTCATTGTTAGCAACAAGACTTGGTTTCTCATGCTGATGTACATCGAGTCATGCCAAATTGAGCACTCTTCTTTCACCAGCTGTTTTACGCAAAGTTCACGTGATCAACATTCTTGAACGAGGCCATTTTAGATTAACAGACAGCCTTGTAAATTCAACGTGAGGCTATCTTCATGTGATCAAAACAGGCTCTCCGCCAATAGGATAGTGGCAGGAATGTAATGTCTCAGCGTATTTGGGTATGCTATCTCCTGCTATCATGATTAAACGACTTTAGTAACCTTTCTTTTTGAAATATTAGCGATCTTTATCAGATGTTGTCGTGTGGCCTAGACATATAAAGTTTCGACATTGTTAGCGCATCGTAACATTCACGAAACATGTACTTTTATTGTCATTTCTAGATTCGTTCCTGACTTGGAAGATATCGTTTCGTTCGAAGAACTTACGACGGAAGCGAAACTCGGCGAGGAAACGACAAACGCTGCAAAGTATGGCTACAGATTATTAATTCTAGTTTTTAAATGTTTAAGTTAGCGAAAGGACGATCATGTTTTATCACTTTATTTCTAGTGTTAAGCCGTTTTTGATGTTATTTTTGCATTTATTTAGGAAAGTGGATGGAGCGCTGACAGACCTAACAAAGAATTTTGCAGAAGGCACGGAATATTTTAAGGTAACACCCATATCTTCCACTTTCATTTGTTATTCTTTTCACTCCCATCTACTTCTGGTTGTGACGTACACTCCATCTTTTGTATGTAACATGCAAGAATGTGCATTTATAATGGGGTCCAGGTAGCTTCCTTCAAACGTATGATATTCTATTCGTTTCTTCTAACAAATCCCTTCACAATATTCTTTATATAGATGCTGGTTGATGTATTTGCATCACAATTTCGGGATTCAAAAAACATCCATCTCAAGAACTTCTACATTATCCTGCCACCTCTGGTATGTACGCTCATTGTCAGTCTATAGATCCAATACGCTTAACCGCTCTGGATATAATATTTTAGGTAAAGTTATAAGCCTGGTTGGTTGAATAACGTATTCAGAAAAGCTTAAACATGCGAACTTAGGACAAAATAGCAAAAAAATAAATTTCTTATTAGCACTACTATTTATAACAAATCTTTCAATGCTATCAACTGAAAACCGTTGAGGGATTTTACAGAATCTGTGGTATTATATCGGAATAGAAACTCTTAACTAATTATCCTCCAGGCAATCGCTTTAACTTTGTATCTCCCTTTCAAAATCGATGAATTTCTTAAAAGTATCAGCTGAAATCTCTTTTTGACTTCGCCAAGTAAATCCAATTGACTTTTTGATATTTGACAAATCATCTCATTCAAAATCTTGTCATGATTCATGTCTTGTTATTTGCGGCGTGCTTTATACTCCTATGAAATTTATTGAAAAATACTGGCCTAAAATTTCGCGATTTGAAAGTTGAACGAAGTACCAAAACCTGCCTGGTAGCCTGCTTTGTATTTGTCGTAGACTGTGCTTCTGCAGTGTCTCAGTTAAGGTTTAGGACTAGCGGCCTAGCGTCGCCCGTTCGAATGCACGCCCTTACCATTTATAAGGATAGCATCTGTTGGCAAAGTGTTAACACTAAATTGTACCTCTCTCAATCGAGGAGTATAAATGGGTACCTGGTCCATATTTATGAGCACCGTCTGTGGCTGCACCCTGCTATATGCGATTACGTATAGCGACCAGGAGAAAGTGTAAAGTCGGTAGAGCAGCCCCCCTGGCTAATAACAGTCTATAAATCAGAACTCCCTAGCTTTCTTCCTAACTGTAAATCAATAATGTTGAGACACAATTCTGGCGCCATCTTTATTACCCTTTCGCACCCGGATTTATTTTCAATCAACTCTTAAAACCCATATAATTCTACGCTTTCCAGGGGGTAGCATAGTCTAATAACTTAGGTGAAAGTGTAAACTACTATAGAAAACTGCCATCAGGACATTTGCAGTATTTTTTACTTAACACCCTGAAAAATTATCTATTCCGGTTTTTGTCATTGGGCCATATGGCCCATCCAGGGGTGAAAGGGTTGAGCTATAAACTGACTGCGACCATCTTGTTGCAGTTCTCCTTTTAAAGTTCATTGCTGTTCTGTTTAAACGTTGCGGTTGAGAAAATACATATAATTTCAATATACAGTCACTGTTTGGGTCTGTCCGTTGTACAGGACTCGATACATGAGCACGGAGAGCGCGATAAGTAGAAAAAGATGAAATAACCTCATTCGGTATCTCTACAAGGCTGTTTGGTGAGTAAACGCCTCTCCGGGAGAGATATAACTTATGTATGCATGTTTCTCAGATGATTGGTTATGCTGCTGAAGTTGCTTGTAAGTAGCAACGAGCAGTATTTATAGCTCGATTGAGAGGCTAGTCCATAATGTCGTGACGTTGAATAAGATGGCCCCTTTTCCACTTCTTTACCTTGTTTTATTTCTTCTAGACTTTGAATTTTGTCGAATACTCAATGAACAGTAAAGATAAGATGAACAAGAAGAACAAAATAGGTGCCGGTTTCACTGATGATGGTTTTGTTATGGGAATAGCCTACATCCTTAAGTTGCTCGATCAGTATGGAGAATTTGACGCCTTGCATTGGTTCCATTCTGTCAACGAAAAGTACAGCAAAGAAAAGGTATTCCTCCCATTTTAAAAAGAAAAGTAGGGAACGAGATAGCTTACTGTTTACAGGATTTTCGAGGAATACTTGCGACAATGTATGTAATTGAGAGATATAAGAGAAAAGAGGAAGGAATGTGGAGCAAATTGGATGATAACTATATATCTATATATCATGTTGCTAATATTCCCCCCTGGCATACAAGACCTCTTAAGAGTATGCTATGAATGGAGCGTTTATATCTGACTTTTGAAAACATGATTTGCTCAGAAAGTTCAAAAATACGGGGAATACTGCAGTGTCAACAGTAGGCTGTTTCAAGTAAAACTTATATATATTAATTCATATCGTTTTCATACAATACTCCGCAGAAGCACCGCAAGCCATAACTTAGGTGAAAGTGTAAACTATTATAGAAAACTGCCATCAGGACATTTACAGTATTTTGTACTTAACCCCCTGAAAATGATCTATTCCGGTGTTTGTCATTGGGCCATATGGCCCATCCAGGGGTGAAAGGGTTAAGCTATAAACTGACTGCGACCATCTTGTCGCAGTTCTCCTTTTAAAGTTCATTGCTGTTCTGTTTAAACGTTGCGGTTGAGAAAATACATATTAAACAGGCGAAATATTTGTATCAAATTATAACAATAAATTGTCTTATTTGCTTTGTATTCATGCATTTCTGCGTTATTTCTTGTATTTATCGTTTATATACATCGTCGCAAGCATTTCTCAGAAGCCCAGTAGGCAGCCTACTATTTTGTTTACTAATATAGTTATTGCAATCGACCGCTTATCTGACGTGAAGTAGCTTTGTACTCAACAACTATTTTATTTCTATTACGAAGGCTGATTGGAGTGGGGGATTTATCGAGGTCAGGGCTTTATAAGACCATAATCTGATTCCTTCTTTTCTATTTAGCAAAGTACAGTAGCGAAAGCTCGCGAAGGAAAGGACGAAAAACTTCAGCAAGCAACGAACCTTACCTTGCGAAGACTAAACGATTTTCAACGTGTAAGTAGGCTATGCCTATTATTACTAGTACCAGCATTACTTGACTATGTTATCCTATTGAAGTAAAAGTGTTAGACCAATCTTGCGGTTTTGTTGAGACTCGTAACGACTTCTCGTTATCATGCTAGTACCAACATTATTTAACAATGTAAGCATAAATAGACTATATAACTATTTATTGTTAGTACCAGCATTAATTGACTATAATATCCCATTGAGGTAAAAGTGTTAGACCAAACTTGTGGTTTTTGTCAAGACTCGTCACGACTTCTCATTATCACGACCTTCCTTGCGTACTCTTCTAAAATGGCGTCGAATTACTACGATGTGTTTTTTCTCGTTCGAACAGGAATTTGAACTGGTGTTCTACTCCCTAAGCAGTGCAAGGATTTTCTTTAGAGCTGATAAAACTGCTGCGGAGGAGAGCGAAGAGAAAGCACAGAAGCCTAACTCAGGTACCTCATGATAATTGCACCAAATTACTCCTTGTTATTAAACCTTCTCCATTTCAAAAAAGGCCAGAATTAACCCTTTTACACCCGGTGATAATACAATTGTATAGAAGCAACTAATGCGTTTGGTCAGATTTCAAGGGGGTACTGTAATTGATGATGTTGATGCAAAGAAACCTTACAAATGTTGAACGAAAAATGACTCAAGCTACAGGAAGCATTAGCCCCTGAACCTAAGAAATAACCAATTTTCGTTCACAATCAAATGTCAATATTTTAAAGGTTTGCGGCTCTAAGGATGATAATTTCATCCCTCGGTGGTTGCTGTCTTAAAAGTGTCAAAAGTCTTCAAGTTGGACAGTCGAGATGAGGGAAATTTTTCCGACAGGTGTTCCAACCTATTCCAAAAGTCACATCGGTCTGTCGGTTGCAAAGTTGTGTCCGATTCCAAGTCATGTCGACTCTTAAGTCGCGTTCGTTTCAAAGGGTTGACAATTCAAAAGCATGTTCATTCTAAAGTCTTGCCGTTTCCAAGTCATGTTCGTTTTAAAATCGTGTCGTGTCGTACAGGAACTCGTTTCCGACCTAAAGGCGTGTTTGTTTTTCCCAAACAATCAGTGCTTCTATTTGACGTGTTCGAATGATTTATGTTATGATCTTGAACTAATAAATCCTTTTAAACCTTATTTTAGATGCTGGAGCGACAGAGGCGACAGATTCTGCCCAAAGCGGACAGCAAAGCTAATTGAAGGCAGGGACATTTGTTTTACATTGATAAGAACAGAAACCCCCAAGTTTTGGCAGGACGGGTTTCCACTGTCAGAGCAATGACAATTAGAAGACTGATATCTTTTTTATATACATTGTTAAATATATTGCACAATGATGTTGACATAAACTTCAGGTTTGATTTAGATGCTGATACGTGTCATCAGTGCCAGGTCTCCGCGCCTCACACCCTCTTTCAAATTGTTGCAACAACATGGTACGCTAACGACAGATGTGCCCCGTGGTTAAACTGCAGCCCACCCCAGCTTTTGATATTCAGTTCTCTTCAATCCGTCGCTCTTTTCACATCGCGACATGTTTGTGGTCGTGATCTCTTTATTATCATAAAATATCGAAGACAATTAAGTCTTATCCCTTTTTTGCTGATCCAACAAAACAATCATTTAAATTGACCGAAGTCTTGGGAACAGACGATAATATTTGTAAATACTGCATATTCCGATTGCGGTTTTTTCGCTCCCGCAATTTTCTTTCATTAATTGAAAATGACGAAACAATAACAATTAAGCAATAGTTGCTCATACGGTTACAGCGAGACACTCCTTATCGCTTTTGTGCTCCTCCCTCTCTTGTGCCATCCCTTTCTTTTTGGTAACCAAATCTAGCTAAAGGCCAGTTCCCTTCGTTACCTTCAACCCAACAGTATTGCCGTGCTGCTTAGCTAAACACTCCCCATAACCAGCTCAGATACAAAAACCTTATTCAAGCATAAACAGGACCCAAACCCTCAAGGCATTGATCTACAAGTCCGATTTCGGCCTATTTCAACCTGCATTCCGCCATTTTTTCCCCAACTTTTGCAACTTTGTGACAAGGAATTGATCGAGATTTAATTCATTAAATAGAAATTTTGCAATGTGATTTGTAAATAACAAATTAGTACTGTTTTTTCACTTTTCATGGAATGTCTTTTCTTTGCTTTATTGTCTTAATATATATGTTTACTAATGGTGTTTAAGATAGAACCCATAATGTTAAACATCCAGGTTTTCATCGAGCCCTCTCCTCCTCCGCGGCCCTGATTTGCCCCCATTTCAGAACCCCTTCCATTTTCGGCTGGGGATCTATCGACAGAGGCCAGGTGTTTAAATCTGACACGACATTGATGACATCATTCAGAACTAACATGGTTGGTAAGGTGTGGACCGACAAAGTTGGCCCTCAAGACATCATCCAAGGCAAATATAAAATCTGATACGACAAAGATCAGACATTATTCAGAGTCGAATGCAGAGTCCAACATAAAAGTAATTGCCTTTAGACACTAATCTGGATCATATGAAAAAGTTTGGTCCGACCAGTATGGCCCAAAAAAACATTATTCAGGCCAGATGTAAAAATCTGATACGACATGGATCGTCCCTAGGGTCTGATCTAGGCTGTGACACAAGCTAGTCGGATCCTGAAATGTGAAACTGATAGCAAATATGATTTGTTTCTATTTGCAAGAGTGCTGTGCCAAGCAATGTCGATGTTCTTAACATTCTTAAACCATTTCCTTGTTGCAGTCACTTTCTATTTTCAAAGGCAACGAAACCAAACCTTTTGCTGCTTAATTAAGACAAATTAAGACAGGGAATATCCGCCATAAAGAACTGGGATAAGTAAGCATTGTTCATTTTTGTCTGCTTTTGATCCAATAAGTGATGTTCAACTAAGCGCAATGGACGTAACTCTGTTTCAGAGTTTAACTTCTCTACGTTTACAAAAGAAGTTATATGCAAGCTTTTGAGATCGTTGAGGTTTTCGCTTCAGGCCCATAACTACTGGGAGTGGGGGGGGGGGGGAGGAAAAGGAGCTCGTACTTTCCCACAATGATTTAGTTTGATGAAAAAGAAGTTTTTAGAAAGCTTAAATAATTTAAAAATTAAATCATTGTTAACGTCAATGCAAGTTAACCATTTTTGTTTAGATTTGTGCTGGGTAGGAAATGTATTTATCATTTGATGATTGATTGATCTGTTTTTGTAATTATCGCATTTTTTACTTATTTATTTATCCATCTATTTATTTGTTTATTCATTTATTTATTTGATTACTCATCAAATTATTTATTTTCAAATTTATATATTGTTTTTATTCATTTATCTGTTCAATCATGTATTTACTTATCAATTACTTAGATAATTTTTTAATTTATCTATTTACTTACTTATTCATTTATTTATTTATTTGTTCGTTTATTTATTGATTTTTAGTTTCGATTTCAATTGAGAAATCCCCCAACAGTTGACTGACAGCTTCGGTTTCTACCCCTGCGCAGGAGATGGGCTCATCTATCAGGTAACAGTATTGTCAAGCGAACGAAGAAGGAAAGAAAAACTCAAACACGAAATCTTCTTTTTGCGATCGAGCTAAAACCCTGTAGGGCGATCGCCTACCATATTTGCACAGCGTAACTCACAGTTTTACACTTGCCAGGACAGAAACCGACAAAATGACACAGTAAAATCGCGATCGCTGGAGAAGAGGACGAGTTTCTGTGGCTGGGCCTAGCCGGGGTCAAGAAGGAACAAGATACAGTGAGCCCTGGCTGAAAAGACAGATTTATTTTACAAACTGTGAGCTGTCATTCTGAAGATATCACTTTATAATGGCGGCAATAGGAAGGAAGGATCGACAGTCGTTGCAGGAGCTTGATAATCATGTCAAAGGTATGGTAATTTTGGTGTTGATATTTGGCTGTTTTCCGTAGGCCCTGTTATTATTCGTTTTGTCTCCTGCCTGATCTCAGAAACCAACCATTGTATTATATCTTCATGTTTTGTATCATATTTGTCATCAAGTAATGCAAAATAGGCTATCATTTAAATTTTAAATGAGTAGCTTTCACAACCGTCTGTTTTCACTGAAAGGAATAATCATGTTTTTTAAATGATGCATTTGCTTTTTAGGAGTTTTCCTTGAAAAGAGCCTGTGGAAACTTTCCACAAGAATATTCCTATTTATGCGTAATTCGTTGGCATTTCCGCAATCAATAAACTCCCCCCTTATCTCCTATATTTAATCAGTTAACAGTTTTGTGATATTCAACAACAGAAAAGGAATAAGGAAAGAATAAAAGCGATAATTCGCGCTCGCTCAGGAAATGTTTTTCTCCTTTGCGAGTTGTCCGTAATTTTAGATCTTAGGAAGTTAAAATTAATCTTGTTACTCTATTTTTCTTCTGCATGAAATTATATTGTTTAGTTATTGATAGCACGAACGTGAAATTGCAGCTTTCATGTTTTTGAAAATAGGACTTTATTTGTTGTTGATCACCGCGACGTTACTTTTCCTAAAACTAAAAAATTCTTTGGATTTTGCTTCAATCTTGTTCCTTAGTCGAAAATATGGCGGATTGTTTTTCGAAAATCAGGTCACTAACTCTAGGGGTAAATTATCCTTGAAATGATTATGATTCCTTAACGACAAATGTTTTTAAATGTCTAGCAGATAAGGCCTATCATTAAACAGGTGGTTTGAATATTTACTTAGTTCTTGAAGAAGAATAATGGTTTCTTAAATATGTCAAAATTGAATCATGTCCGAAAAGCTATCCTTTATTCTGATCTTCATATAACTATTAATTTAAATGTGATGAAAAAGATTGTGTTGTTTGGGCAAATATGAATTTCCTGTCAACAAATTTTAATTTCACATCTGCATGCACATCTCATGCAGAAAATACCAGCAAATTTCCTATTCTTGTTTGTGGTATTTTGTATTGTGTTTACAAAATATGTAAACAAACCAACTGAATCTACTGGGAGGCTGGAAAATAAATACTCAATAAACAACTTTGGCAGCTGATGAAATTGGTCATCTCATAGATTTAGGCAGTTTTTTCTTATCTCACAAGGGTGTTTAGGACAGTCGATGTCTGGGATGATCATGCCATTTTGCATTACGCTGCTCCTGTTTTTGTTTTTGAAAATCTTTGTTAAATATTATAGTTGAAAAACTTTTCATCAGTCTTGAAATGTCCTGTGGAATCCCCTGGGAATAAACATTCATCCACAATTGTTCAAAATCACACTTTTCTATTGATTGTCAATCATTCCATTCAACTGTGGTCTTAAGTCAGGGCCTACTCTAACACCCTTTGAAGACCTTAAAATCTATATGAAGACCAGATCGAGACTACACAATACAAACATGCAAGGACACTTTACAGATGAAGTTTAGGCAAATATAGCCAATTGGATGTATACTCTTCCACTTCTTGCATGGTTTTTGATTGGTACTTTCATGTTCTGCTTCACATGCTATCCAGCCTCCTCATGCTGCAAGGGATGTCAGCTGAGAAGTGAAGCTCCTAAAGGAGCCCCTCCAAGGGTCCTGGAGTCCATCATTTTGACAGCATAGAACTTTGGAAGCAAAATAATTTTTGATAAATATTACAAGATGGGACTTGAGCCCTGACAAATATGAACTGGAAATGACATCCTGGTATCTCAAGACCGCTGCAAATAAAGATCTAATGGCTATTATGCTAAATATTTAGGCTACTGTGATTCATCAGACTATCATGATCACCCCAGCAGTGCTTTCTGTCAGAGCCAAACATGTAGTACTTATCTACATGTCTTTTAGGTAAACACCCTTAGCTACTATTGACTTGACTGTTCAGCGAGTTCCAAAACATTATGCTTCTCATTTTTGCAAAAATTTATTATGCAATTTATTTTCAACTCTCATGGAATTTCAGCTAATATATTCAACATAACCCTTGAATTTTATATTGCGGGGTTAGTGTCCATGATAAGTGTTCAATTGTACCATCTTTTCTACATATGTTCCATTTAGTATTTTGTTAATACACCTGTGAACTGCTTAGAATTTTAGGATTTTTAGGATTTTTAATGTAGTGTACATGTACCTGATGCCCTGTTCTGTAATACTTGTTGCTGACACCCCCTCTCTGAGGATAGTTTCTGGACAGGGTGCTTTCACTTTTTTGTATTTCTGCTCCATCATTTAGAGATTCTTTAACATGTGAATAGTGCTGATTGGTTGCAGCTGGGGATGGAATATGGTAACTAGGTTAAGGTCAAGTTTTACAGGTTTAAGGAAATTAATTTAACAAGATAGGTGATGATTGAATAACCTTTTAGAGGATTTCCTTTATTATCTTTGCCTTTCTTTCAATTGATATCCTTAAAGCCATATAAGCTGCATTGCACACCTGCTTTCTATGCAGGTAAAAATTGAGTAAGAATGAGAGAGGGCTTTGACAGAAATAATCAAAAAGAGAGGGGGGGGGGAGTCTCTACTTTGGTTGAGAATTAGAGAAAATCTAAACTGAGAGGTTCCAGAATACCTGCCATTGGCTGCAAGGTTATAATCAGGTTTCTACCAAAAAGGAGCATAAGGAGCCTAAATTTTTTCTTCAAATATGCGGACTTTGTTGGGAATTTAGCTGTTTTTTAATATATCAACACTACAGTTAGTGGGATGGTCCTGGCTATAAGCTTTTTGTGAGAATCAAGTAGAATTCAGATATTTACAGGAGGGTTGACTTGTTAGCCGGACAACAGGGTGAACATCAATGAAATGCACTTGATATTTGAAGCAGTAGAAAGTGTTAGGAGTTTAGGGATTTTTAAGACATATATGAAGCATCTATTCAAGCATTATTTGTAAAGGTAGATGCACATTTGTTGTTATGATTGACTTAGGAAATGGACATGAAATCATTTGTAAATGTTTTGAAGCCAACTGCATTTTTATTGAAAGGGGCAACTGGGGTCCATAACTGAGTGAAAACATTGACAGCCTCAAAGACAGTTTGGGGTTTCCACTTTTACTCAAACTTCAATAGCCTAGAATATGTTTTGGCTTTGCAAAAATAAAGGACATTGTGGAAGATATTGGTTAAAATGATCAAACATTTGCAAGGATTGAAAACAATGAAAAACAATGCATGTTTGGTTTGAAAAATACAAAAAAATATATTTTTGTGGTTTGTTTGTGCTGCTGTTTTTACTAAAATACATTAATAAGAATTGAAGATACATAGAATATCTGAACATTTTCTGATATGATTATCGTCATGAAGCTTAATAATCTTCCTGCCATGCATGTGAAAATGTTTACAATAGACCGTTTTCTTTTTCAAATCCGGGGATGAATAATAAATACCCTTAATTTCTCTTCCTAGTTTCAGATCTCTTTCCCACAACAAAGCTAGCTGCCACACCCGTTTGACCAAAACTTAGCCTTGTGGTGAAAGTTTTTTTATTCGCTCAATCTTTCAGCAACCGCAAGCATTGTGTTTTTTGCTGAAACTTTGGTATTTGTAGCCTAAATAAAATATACCACAATTTACCAGGGTTGCTGAAGCAGTCAATTATTCTTGAATTATACTTTTTTATGGTTTTAAGCAGACGAAATGAAACTTAATGTCAATAAATAGATGGCCCAATGAACCAATCTATTAAATTTATATTTAAAATTGCAAGAAACCCACTTTTACTTGAAATAGCTTCCCATCGGAAATAACATAGCTGGAGCAGTCCTAAATATTTCCAGACCACAAATTGGCTCAAAAGCCACAAAAATACCAACCTGCTCAAAGCATAAACGTGTAAATATGCTAAGATTATGGAACAAGCCCTCTTACTAAAAGCATGACCAAGTCTACCCGTTTTAGGACATATGTTCAAAAGAACTAATTTGATGGGAATTCTGAAGAATCTGTTTTTAGAGCGAGTACAGCGTCTGAAAGGATGGGCAACTTTGATAGACACCTGAGGATATTTGGTTCTGCAGGAAAAACCACCTCTGACTATAAAATGTTTTACAGTTAAGCAGGCTAGCTAATCAAGCTAATTAAGGAAAACCAAGTCATTGGTGGGGATGTGATCCTTAGATTAGGCTGACATTATAGCTGCCATTGAAGTACTATTCTCCTGAACAAGATATATTGGCTTTTCTCTTTGCCCCCCCCCCCCCATTTGCTATGGAGAGCCCCCATGCCCTAGCACCCAAAGAGAGTTTCTTATAAAGTACTGTGTGTACTAAGGTCATTTGGCTGTCCGCTAAACTCTGCACAAAACACGGGATTTGTTAGATAAAGACGTGGTAATCTGAAACTAGCTTAATATTTGGATTGAGATTTAAAATGAAATGCCGCTATATCGCTTTCAAATAGCTCGCGTTTCTGACCGTGAAGATTTCAATGCACGGTCTGTGCGAACTCGACAGATTTCTTGCTTCATGAAATACACTTCCCCGTGCCTTAGAAACCTGGTACTGAGTTTGATTGGCCAATTTAACCCTTTCACCCCAGGACGGGTTATATGGCCCAATGACAAACACCAGAAAATTTGATTTTTCAGGGGGTTAAGTACAAAATATTGTAAATGTTCTGATGGTAGTTGCCCCTCCCAGCTCTGCTCCCTCCTTTAGGTACTTTTAATATGCTCATTGATTCTTATTTTCCTTATCTTTATTATTGTCATTTTTAGAGGAGCCGATCAAAACTAAGTTATATATACTTGTAATAAAAGTATC
>OZ025202.1:5066428-5231428 GCA_964019065.1 Catostylus mosaicus
TACCATACCATACCATACCATACCATACCATAACATATCATAACATACCATAACATACCATGCCATACCAAACCATACCATACCATACCACACCATACCATACCATAACATACCATACCATACCACACCATACCATACCATACCATACCATACCATACCACACCATACCATACCATACCATACCATACCATACCATACCATAACATACCATAACATACCATAACATACCTCATTATACATATGATATCATATCTATCTTGAATTTCACTTTCGTATAATTTTTATGTTTTTTTTGCTATTCTTTTCTTTTTTTGTAGTTTTTTGACACGAATACAGCTGCCATTTTTTCATCCAATGGCCTATTTTTCCTCGTAGAAATTTAAAGAATTGATTCTTAGTCAAAATTTGAATATATCAAAACAAGCGAAATACGATGCGTTAACAATAGCACTAGGTGAGTGAAACTTTAAAAATTTGTTTATTTCCATTTCATTGTTGGTTCTCAAGTTAGATTTTCGGACAAAGACCGGAAAACATCACGGTTCCATGGCTGGCAGCCGTGAGGAAGGCTACTGAAAAAATAGAAATTTCAAGGCCAAACCAAAATCACGCCCTAATTCTTTTATTTAATGAGGAAAGGTGATGAATTTGAGCCATTAGGCCGGAGGAAAGCTCAGAGCATTTTTCTACTAAGCTCTGTTTTTGGACTAGTTATGCCGATTTCTTTGCATCGATTCATTACAAATAAGAGAATCATTTTGCAGGTGAAAAATCTCAAGATCAACTGAAAAAACAGTAAGTGTTTGTATTTTATATGCATCAGTTGATGTAGTGATAGGTGCTGTCTGTAAGAAGAGAGAAGCGGGAATGATTTTCTATAACAACTAGAAATATTATTAAAAAAATTTAAAATGTTATAACGAGTTGTAGAGAATCATTTTTTGTCCTTAAGTAGAGAGAAGAACTGGATAGCTTCTGTGGTATTTTTTTCAATTTCGTGGGCGCCAAGATAAATTTTTGGGTGGTTTATACGCAGACTATGACTGCATGATGATGAAAAGGAGTTTCCACCCTCAAGTTTCCTTGGCGTGGGTGTACCTGAGAGTCATCGGTAGTTCATGGGATAATGTCCAAACATATGGGTCAGTGCTGGTGCATGTTTTAGTAAATTGTTTTGATCGTATTTGTTCCATTTTGTAGGCTCAGCACGAGAGATGAGTATGGATCGCCAGCAAATATTGGCCTAGGCAAAGGAAAACCAATCAAGCTGTTTGGGACTACTTTGGAGCATCAGTTTAAGGTGTGTTGTCGTACGACATCATAATTTAGTCTGTAAACCCTTCACAAACGTATGATCTTGTAGACAGCTCTGGTTGTGCAGGCAAGATATCTGCAGTTGTTTTTAGTTTTTTATACGAAAAATGTTTCAGCGACTGTATCGATGACTGTTTCGACGGCTGTTTAGATAACTGTCTCGACGACTGTTTCGACGACTGTTTCGATGACTGTGTCGACGACTGTTTCGACGACTGTTTCGATGACTGTTTCGACGGCTGTTTCGATGACTGTTTCGATGACTGTCTCGACGACTGTTTCGACGACTGTTTCGATGACTATCTCGAAGACTGTTTCGACGACTGTTGCGACTTTGTTCCTCTCTCTGGCGTTACGGCATCTTTGCAGCAACCGTTTCATTATTTTTATGAATGCGATTCCTCAGGTAGAGCGATCTGTTTTACGGGGGCCATGATTTAAAACTGAAACTGAACTGAAACTGAAACATAACTAAAACTTGTATCATCATAAAAAGAATAATGTTTATAATTAAAAGTCAATTTGATATCAAATATAACTTAGGAAAAGAAGAAAACGTTGAATTAAGCATCTTATTGGGGCTTTGACAGTACAGTCTTACGAGGGAAAATTAGGCTATTGATAACCATTTAAATGTATGTACTTTTTCCTGACATATATACTTTTCCTCGATATGTTTTGAATGTTATCTGCTGGCCTGTTAGTTGCTAAATCATCCCATCTTTTTTATTTCTAGCAAACTAATCGCGACATTCCAGAATTGGTTGAAAGTTGCATTCGCTTCATATCAAGGTTTGGTTTGGAGCATCAAGGAATCTTCAGGGTTTCGGGCACGTCTCAAGAGATCTCAGACATGAAAAAGAGTTTTGAAGAAGGTAGTTTCGTTTACATATTTTTTTAGTACCTCGTTTACTCCCGATGATAATACAATTTTACGGTAGCAACTTAAGCGTTGGGTCGGATTGCAAGGGGGTACTGTAATTGCTGATTTTGGAGAAAAGAATCCTTACAAATGTTGAACCACATACGTTATTAAGTTATTAACAGCATCAGCCCCCTCCTAATAATTTACCAATTCTCATTGGAGATCAACGGGCCATATGGTCTCTCCAGAGATAATAGGGTTAATATTGTATGTTTCAGATAATCTTGTGAATAATGTTGTCTTTTAAACCATCTCCAAACATTCCTTATAAACTGATAATTCCCCGTTATTTGACAGGCAAAGACCCCCTGGCTGGCTTGAATCATTGGAAAGATATTAATGCTGTGGCGGGGGTATTTCGTGCATATTTCCGAGAATTAGAGGAGCCTCTGTTTCTGTCCAAATTTTGCGACGATTATATCCGAATAAGCCGTAAGTTTGTTATGTCATTTTTTATCTGTGAGCATGATGTCACGAAGAAATATGGATGTTGGAGAGGTTACAGCCAGCAGTGATCTTGATGGCTATTGATGAGGATTTTTTATCTTTCTAACAATTAACATTTGGCATTTCTCTTACCTAGAATTATTGGAGGTTAAAGCTTATCTTACTTTGTTAACAATTTTTTATAAACTAAAAATATTTACAAAAACCCTAAATTTTTTACAAAATTTTTACACAATCTGCAGACGCAATAATTTACATCCAATAGTTTTATTTTTATTTTAAATTCAGAGATTGTGTTTGCGGCTTTGATTTCTTTTTGAAAAGTAGACCACTAAAGGCAGCTTCTGTTTTCAATATTTTTTATTCCGTATGTTGTTGTATTTGCATTGGAAGTTGCAACTGCTTCTTAATTCTTTGTCATTTTTCTCGTTATCTTTCTTGATGATGAAGGGTCACTTATTTTGTTTATTTCCGTAGGTTTGCCGTCAGTCGAAGATCAGATTCAAGAGTGCAAAGAAATTTTCAGTCAATTTCCTTCGATCAACCTTCACATCATCAAATACCTTTTCAAGTTTCTTAATTTGTGAGTCCCGGATAATTTTTATTATTTTTTTTTTATTTTATTTTTAATTATTTATACAGGGTAATATATTCAGCTAGTATATAAAAACTGATTTACAATGTGCCCTATTAAAAGGAAGAATAAAATCTAACCTAATTACACTTTACTAAAAACAATGAAGGAAACTTAATCTAATTTTAACCTTAAAGAATAATTTTAGCCTAAAGGAAAAATTGACCAAACACTGGAAGAATTGACCAGCATAATATCATATACCTATGTTCCGTGAGCCATTTACAAGATCATTGACCATCATCAAGCAAATGTTCCATTCAAAAGTTCCGTCTCGCTTACAGTATATCATTTATCGGTTAAAAAAACCTTTGGAGCACCTTTTGAAGGAATCATTCTGTTTTGCTTTATTACTGCTTATAGTTAATACTATCTCACATCAACACACGCTCCAATAGTCCAGCAAATGACCTAATACCCGTAAGAATACTAACTTAAATGTCATTGGCTACAGGCACTACTATTTTGGTCATACTAAATAAATGCCTTTTTTAATCTTTTAAGGGTCTCTTCAAAGAGCGACAAGAACAAGATGACATCTCATAATTTGGCGGTCGTGTTTGGGCCCACTGTCATTCATGCCCCTGCAACAATCGAACTCATAACAAATCAAGGACAAATTAATATCTTTATCGAGATTTTGATCTCCGAATTTTTCTCCTTATTCCCGGACGAGAAACGAATGAACGACGATGACGAAGGCGAAGACGAAAACGAAGAAGGCGTCGATGATGATGGCGATGTAAGCTACGTCAGTGACGAAGGTGAGTCACTTTTGTGTAGACTTAGGCCCATTTCTGACTTCGTTTATTTCAAAAGATTTGAAAAAATCTATGCACCATATTTCATTTCATTTGATATTTTTAAGGCGGGTTACCCTTCAGCAAATGCTGGTTTTCAAAGGGGCCCTCCGTTTACAAGTAGTACAAAACTGTAAACAAGACTACTACTCTTAGAAGCCTAATCTCTTGCATAATGAATTGTATTGAATTGAATTGATACGAATTGAATTGAATTGTTTGTCTCGATCGTTTTTCACTGTTTCAGAAAACGATGAATACTTCCAGGAAGCCGAGGCCCTTTACGATTATTACGCCCGCTCACACAAAGAACTTTCCTTTAAGAAAGGCGACATTATCCAAGTATTCACCCGGGCAAACAAAGACTGGTGGGATGCGAGAATCGATGGTGCACTCGGCTTCGTTCCTGCTAATTATGTTAAAGTCGCCTCTCCCGAAAACGAGAGGCTTGACGTCTCAAGCGACGATGCTTTGTGCGGTGCTACCGAAGTTCCGAGTAAGGCTGAGACCTCTTCGGAGGAGCCGTTTCTGTTGGAAGAGAAGCTGTTAAGCCCTCGTTCGGACGACGGACATTCTCATCCCGAGACTCCGAGATCAACATCATCTGTAGGAGAACAGAAGGAAACAAGGGGGAACTTCTTTGACTCCATTGACCCGACAGTATCCAAACCAGCAAACATGTCGAAATCAGCGACTATCGGGCCAAAGTCTTCGACGACGCCTCTATCAGGTCCTCAACCGTTTCAGATCAAAGGAGGATCATTGCCGCGCGGTGCGCTGAAGAGTGATTCGGACACGCTGATGACATCTGACTCCCTCTCGACGACTGTCTTTGCAGTAAGAGAGGCTTTTGGAGGGCAGAGGATGCTCAAGCCTGCTGCGAAAGCAATGGCAATATCGGCGGATGATCTGAAAGTTACACAAGGCAAGCTGCGTTCTGGCACGCCGGAGGATGCCCCGGTCCAAGTGGAAGCAACCTTTGAAGAGCGCCCGATCCCAATTGACAGAGGAGGGAGCGTGAAGAATATCAAGCAGATGTTTAGCAACCAGGCGGTTGGTTCCATTCACCGCAAACCATTCAACAGCCATGGATCTGATGACGGTTTGACGTCGCCGCTGGGTGACGAAAATCGGCGTCTTGGAGGAGCGTCAATGGACGAGCGCGATAGAGATAGAGAGGGCCGCCCGCCGGCTCCAGCGGTGAAGCCAAAGCCAGTGATAAGGAGAGAATCATCGGGCGTAACTACTGGGGGTCAAGCTGGAACGGGACAGTCAGAACTGATTGCGAGTATCAAAGCGGCGGCGGTTGCAAAAGTCGTCAAAGACGTGACGGGCGGCGTAAAAGAGGAGACAAATTTATAAAATGTTTTTTTACGTGGTCATCGGTGGAAAATTATAGGATTGTTGCATTAATCCAGAAATTATTTTAGTCAACACAGTGTGAAATTATTCTATTATCTCGAAATATTTTTTTAAGACTAAGTATACGTCACCCCCGTTTAAACCGTACAATGATGCAATGCTGGTTTAAGGTACATTCTTAAAATGTGTAGGTAAACACGGGGGTGCAAGCAAGCTCAAGAAGGTGGCAGTCCACACTCCAGATTTCGAAAATTTCATCTTCTTGCATTGTAAGATTGGTCGCTGCAAGTAGGAAATTTCTCCTACCGAAAAGGTTACCTTTTCACCTTTTGGCTCGGCGAAAGTGTTTCTTTCTGGGTAAAGGTCATCACCATGCCGTTACAACCAATTGACATCCCTTTACCCCTGGAGGGACCATATGGCCCAATGATATTTAGCAAGAATAGCTTATTTCTCAGGGGGGATTGCATTTCAAATGCCCTGATACACCTAATCTTGGGCATTTTTTAAAGCCTCTTTTCCCCAACATCATCAAGTTCCCCCTTGCAGCCTGACGAGACAGAATAACTGTTTTTGCGCATTGATGTTATCACCAGGGAATGGGTTAATGCTTCAGACGCGCGCTTTATGCAGACTGAATTGTCCACATTGAAGGCAGTTTATTTACTTGGAAGATATTCTTCCCTTGTCCAGCAAATCTGGGGTTTATATATCGGTTTTTGAATAGGGTAAGGGTAGCCAATAGCTCATTTTGTATATAGGCTCTTTAGTGTCAATTTAACTTGTAAGTCTTCCGCAGGTTTTATTCCAATTCAGAAAATAACCCTTTGCTGAAGAATTTTGGTCTTTAGAATTATAGAAGTGTTCCTTTATACGAGGCTTTCTTACTGTGTCCATGGAATTTTTTTAGTGTCCCGGAAATTCCTGAACGCGCCTGCAAATTAATTCATAATCTTGGAAAACGATTCATCAGTTTCAGTTGAAAACAAGTTGCCTAATAGCAAGTAAATCGACAACTGGGTGTCGACAACTGGGTGTCCGCTCCCAATACTGAAACAAGGCAGGAATTAGATGATTGAAACGGAGCAGTAGAACGGGTAGGAAAAATGGGGAAGGAAAGTACGGGAATGCAGAAGAATGCATAGAATTAAAGTGTTGAAGTTCTAATTTAGATTTGGTGGTAAAGTATTCTATTTGTTAAAACCCCTGAAATATTTTCGTAGATTACCTCCGGTTACCCAAGTTTAAAGTGAAGGAAAATTGAAGAATCGGGCCAGAATTGAAAACAAAACTTACTTTTTAGGGATTGCATGGTAGTACGGTTGTTGAATAAAATACAGGCGCTTTCTACTTTAGAATCGTTTTATAGGAAACAGGCAGCTTTTAAGCGTGAAAAATTCAGGCCAATGAATAGAAATATTTTGATCAAAATTGCCCATGTGAGGAGGAATTGACGGCCATAATCGCATCAATACTCTTTTCAATATTATGTTGCACTCTCAGTATTCGGTATTGCATTTGACGAACTAAATACTCGAAGAATACAATACAGATTTCTTGTATGCCTAAACAGTTGAGACTCTAAGAAGAAAACTATTTTCACTAGGGAATATACAGACCATCGGAGATTAAGACTTGTTTGCACGGGATGATGTTTTTAAGAAAAGACCTGCTGTTTTCATGGCCAATATTTTATACATGGTGATCCCTTTAGAAGCTAAAATCTGTTTTTGAGGAGGCCATTAAAGGGTTAAGTGAGATAGAGAACAACACAAAGTGGCAGGTGCGCACAGCAAATATGACCAGAGAATAATTATATATTCATAAATTTAAAAGAAAGTGGAACAAAAACATGGCAATCTCTTTTTCTGTTCCGTGTTCCCTTTCTGTGGTTTCTGCACCTATAGCCAAGCACAGGGGAGATGTTTTGGGTATATTCATCAGCGTGCGTAGATCTAGGTTTCATCATGTAATCATTTCAGTTTATAAACTGGTTTTTCTAGAATTTGTAATTACTGGCAACAATTACTACTTAAATATTGAACTTCTTAAAATTTCGCTCTTTTTCGTTTTACTCTACCATGGAATCTTGAAAACTCCACGTACGATGGTGGAAGAGGAGGTTGGAGGTGGAACTTAGAAAAAGGCCTGATTAAATAAAGAGGGCTGGCCCTTTCAAGAAGTTTCATGATGAGCTTTGATTGCGATTCCATGAGGAAAATTCAGATGTTGGTCGACCCCTCATCTCTGCGCAGTAGAGTGGATTAAAATGACTTTAGAGAGCTCAGCCCTTCCCAATCGACTACATGACGAAAGCAACGCGTGTCAAGACCTGTTTAACAGGGCCATCCCTCTACGAGTAGGCGAGATGTCGGCAACCGAGACTGCTGGCCCTACGGATGTAGACGTATTCTCAAATCTTAATATGTTTCCTATAAATATCGAGATCTCGCAAGAAGGACCTATCTCGGGTATGAAGGCAAGCCCTATTCATGTAATGAAGCCCAAATTATGTTCAAACAAGGTTGGAAATGATAATGATGATGGTGATGATGATGATGATAATGATGATGATGATGATGATGATGAAGCACTGGTGGGATTGGTAGGACACCTGCCCATTAATGTATTTCGCAAGCAAATAGCGGCAAGGAATACTTCTTTTGGAGTCATGATGAGAGGATAAGCATCGTAGATTGATTAAATCACGAATCCCGCTGTTGAGCGAAGTTGATACTGTCAGCAAAAACGCACAGCACAAACAGTTTTGCAAGCAATGTTTGGCTGGTCGCCATAGATACAACAAGCTTGGGTCAGCTGATAAGCATGATGATTCCCGTAAAGGGATAAGATTCCCTCTGCGAAAGTAAATTATGTCAAACTAGAATTGTTTCCTCATGCTGTTCAGAGTGACCGAAAGATCTTGAGCAACAGGCATATGAAATTTCTCATGCAAAAACACGAATAAGCCGGTTTGAACGGTAACTTTGAATTGTGATGTCAATCAGAGGCCTGCAAATGCCACTCTTTAGACATTTCGTTAATTTCTTTTCTAACAAAGATGATAGAAGATGTGAAATGGAATAAAGAAGGTTGTAGGTTTCAATTCAAAATAAGCAAAGTGTGGAATAGTTTTTGAATTGCTTACATCTTCTTCATTGAGCTCTTAACTTGCTTAATATTTAAGTGAATCTAGCCCGAGCTGCTTACTAACCCGTTGCTTAATTAAGCAACTGTTATAGCTACTTCATTGAGCCCTCAAGTTGCTTAATGCTCAAAAGATTATGTTGCTCATTTACCCATTGCTTATTCATACAAATGCCGACAGCTCCTTTATTGAGCACCTAAGATGCTTAGTGTTCAATTGACTTAAGCCCTAGTTGCTTATTCATTGGATGCCAGATGCATTCCCATCATTAGGGCGTTATCATTTTGAGCTTAGCAACGGCTATATTTGTTTGTTGTATTGGTGGGTGAATAAATACAAAAAAACACACAAGCAACATTGTTTTCTCTTTTAACCACTGCAGCTCGCTTGAACCTAAAATCATCCGCCTTGAATAGACGTTAAGTGATACATGCAGGAAGAGGTTTCGTTATTGTTTCTTCTTTTGTTTCAAAGACAACAACAACTTCTCTAAACAAAAGAAGAATTCTCTATTGAATTCAATTAAACAATAGGACAATAACAAAAGAATGTCTATAATAACTGCTGCATAAAAGAGAGGTCAGTGCTGTGGCGGTATAAAGGCCTAAGTGAGGGGCGCCCACACGAAGAGTAGGTGAGTCAAAATTGAAGAATTACGCTTTAATCTCAAATAGATCTTACATCATGTTGTTAATCATATGAATACAGATGAGATCGCGTTTTCTTGTCACTGAAATGATATAAAAAGCTCATTTTTGACGACTCTGAAGGACACTTGATCACCGCGGAAGTTGTATTAGACATCATAAGACACAAAGTTAGTTTTGATTTCGTAAAAAGGCGAATTTGGATCAGTAAATTCGCAGCAGAACACGAGATTATTTATATTCAGGTGAAGCAGGTGTTTGTTAATATGTAATAGTTGCTTGAAAATTGCATTAAGTTTGCGATCTACTGAAAAACAGTTGGATGGACACTGTTTGGCTGTGAGAATTTGCTGCAATCGAAAGTAGGCCTAGGTAGGGCAGGGCTTATGAATTCTGCCAGTTTTGTTTGTCATTACATTTACTTAAGTAGCATTAAAAAGAATTTTTCGTAACTATTACAATTTTCGTTGTAATTTTTTGATTTACATTGAAAGAATGACTATACAGCAAGCAGATAACAATATTGCAATCTGATCACCTTTTGTAGAAACAATGCTATGCGGTTGCAAGTAAATATATCGAAATTTAAGCTTTATTGTCAATTCTTATTATATTTTTATCATAACTTTATAATGAATGCATAATCAATGTAGAGAAGAATCACAGTATTTTTGCAATTAGAATTATTAGACTGCGTAGAAAGTAATGAATTAACACTGGATTGTATCTGTTGTCTATTTTCAACCAGCACTTGTTATAACGTGCTTGTTTTTTAGGTAAAATGGGTTTCCTTAGAGTGAAATTGCTGCAAGCAGAGGCAGGAGATAGCTGGGCTGAAATTGGTGGGAATTCATGGGACCCTTTCTGTGCCGTTAAAATAAAAGAAGCAGTTGATGTTCCTGGCCAAGGTATACAGCTCGTCCAAAAAAAGAAGACCATTTATCCTGAATGGAACAAATCATTTGATACCCATGTCAATCCTGGACGAATGATTAATGTTGCTGTCATGTCAAAATTTGACAACAAACTGATTGGTGATGTGACATTCGGAGTTGAGTTTCTCGCTGATCAATGTAAAAAGAGTGACAACGGGGTCTCGAGTATTTGGGTAAGGAAATTCTTTCATTTCTTGGTATATATAAGAGACAACACAAAACCAATTCAAAATCAGTGCAATATTTTTTTATCGAACGGATTCTTAAGGCTCTGTATGAAAGGGGAAAGTATTAATGAAACTGTATAGCCTTTGTTTTGTTTTCTGTTCCTGACCACAGTCAATCAATCAAGCAAGCATTTTATTAGCTAACCCAGGCTATGATTCTGATAGCCAGCTAGATGATGTCTGGGGTGCAAAGGCCTGTTCCCCCAGGATTTCTTCCTAGTGCCTCTTCATTGACCTTGGGAACATGGACAGCTGGGTTGGCTGAACATTTTGTGGAAATGGCTCTGATTGTGCTCTAACTGTGAGCCTCTAGGTTTTGTCCACAGGGCCACCAATAGGAAGGAGCGGAGGGGGCAGTTTGCCCTAGGGCCTCAGGGTCCAGGGGCCTCATCAACTTATATCAAAATTTTCTTTTACAGCCCCTTAAGATGTATTCAAGGAACCTCCCAACAGGAGCAGCCTCCAAGATTCTAAACATACCCCAGATTCAGTTCCCACAGAGTCCCTTGCTTTCTGCTCATTCTGTTGCCTCAAGCGCAGGGGGCCTCATTTTGTATTTTGCCCCTGGGCCTAAAAAACTGCTTGGTGGCCCTGCTTATCCATTTTATGGTTACTTGCACCAATGATACTTGTAGAACTAAATACTGAACCTTTGCCAAACAATAGGAGAGCAAAGGAAAATGGATTTATTTAGGCTTGGATGATGCTCTGTATTCCAGTATGAGAAAATAGCATATATATCTTGTTGATTCCAAGCTTTGGTTTTTCTCACTTTTGTTGTTTTGCAAAGTTTCTGCGACTAAAAGGAATATGCACAAGAAGGGCAATATTTTGTAGAAACACCACTTAAAAAGAAATTTCAAGCTGATGCTCTTTGATCAGGCATAATTGGAATTTTTAAATTATATTTCCACTTTTTGCTGCAAAACTCCAAATTCTGTGTTTTCATATCCTCAAAATTTTGTCTTCCCTCTCAAAATCTACTTGTTTTCACAGTCTCTCTGCACATGATATCTTTGTGAACTGTTTATCTGCATACGCAACTTTTGTTTCCAAATAAATTGATCATGCTAAACTGATAACAGAAAGTTATTACATTTGCAAAGCATTTATCTAAGTATTTTTAGCAGTGCCACCTTCGTTTCATTGAATTTTCACTCAGTAGCTGTGCTTCTTTAGAGGAACAAGCTTGCATGTATGAAATATTTATTTTCATGTAATGAGCCAAGCACAAAGACATTCAATGAGTATGGAAGTGTGTGTGAGAGAACTTTTTTGAGGAAATCATATGGTCACTGTTCATTGTTAGCAGTTTGTTTTCATAATTTATGAAATGTTGCAGGTGCATTTTAGGTTTTTCAATGAGTGTTTAGTTCTTGAAGACACTTGGTTTTTTGAGGATTGCTTCTTGCTAGCTTTTTCAATCTTAAAACTGGGTTGATGTTACAGACTTTTAGTCTAACTGTAGTTCCATGGCTAGCAACAGCTAGCATGTGAAGCACACTTGATCACAGAGCTCTTGAGTTTCTTTGTAATCATTCAGGGCTGTGGCTAAAACAGGTGTAAGGGGGTGTGACAACCCCCAGGGAAGTAACTGCGTCTTTTTTTGGCCATGGAGGAGTATTTTGTTTGCAAATAAAGAACTGCACACCCATTTCATCTGCAAATTCATAATAGAGACCCCCTGAATCAGGAGATCTAGTGGTGGCCCTGTAATCATGACTAACCTTTTGTTTACTTTCTACTATTCAAACACATGCATTGCCTGTTTAAATTGGAATTCAATTTCAAGTTTTGAGTGATATAACCCTTCAAAGAAATTGTGTTTTGAAATTGGCTTCAAACACCTGCCCTTTGACAATCCTGGATTATCTTTATTTAGAATGGCCACTTTATGTTTGTACATCAAGAAAAATGGTCAATTTTTGATGTTTTTATCCATGGACATGTTTTGAAGGCAAACTGATGGAAAGTGTGGTTTTAAAAGCCAAAAGCAATCCTGCATTAAAAATACAGACAAATTTTCTGCTTTAAACAGTCTTAACGAGCAGCTGGGAAATTTCTCGTCCCCAATTTGCAGATAGGGAAATCGTCAAAGTTTTCAAATGAAAAGGATTCTAATTTGATATTTGCCATTTACTTCTAGTTACGGAGTATTCATTGTTATGAACCATGTTTAAGATTTCGTTTGAGCTCATGTTTTTCAAATATTACAAAACAACAAAGATTATGCTGCTCTCTTGGGCGTTCTTTCTCGTGTTACTCCCCTCTTTGGGATGGGATTGGCATCTGATTTGAAAATAGTCATCATTTCACCACCATAGTTATAATAACAAGATATACTTTTATATACAAACAAACCATGCTGAATTTGAAATACAATATATATTACGTTTGCCATTCACAGCGGGAAAAGTCACAGGGTAATCGTGTTCCCACTGTTAATGGCATGTCCATCTACTTAATATTTAAAAACTGGAACAAAAAAATAACGAAGAGTAGAAATAGGGATTGAGAAAGGTTAGTTGCTGCGTTTATTTTTTATGCGCATCAAGAAACATACAGTAGCTACTGTCTATCCACCAACAACAATGCTTTATAAAGTTTGTGCATCTAGGCCTTGCCTTTCCTTCACCTAGAATTTTTGCAATAGCAGGTTGTTTATACTGTTATTAGGAAACTCGTTGTTAAATTTCGGGTGTGATAACAATGACCTTGTGTGAGATTTGCAAATTTGTTCCGAATTTCCTTCACAAAGGACCCTTCCTGACAGAAACCTTCCCAATTCGCCTCGTGCATCATGGATGTTTGAGATTTTCAACCATTGCCTCGGTCAAGTTACGGTTTGCAGAGTTTCGATCAATTTCCTGGTGGTGAGAATGAGTTTTATCGCGTTAATTTGGAAGCAACGCTGAGATGTTTAAGTTTGAATGATCATATACAAAAACGCACTTTTAGAAGAAAGTGTCTCTGATCTTCAATCGGCCTGTATATCCCAATGAACTCATCAAGGTATAATATTTTGTGGTAACTGGCTCAAGAAATCGTTGACTTAAGGCTGTTTCCTCAAACGAACAATCTCACAGCTTCTTTCGAGTCTACTGCTAGTTTTGCAAGGAGCAAATGATTTTAAACTTGGTTGATTCTGACTACAAATCGAGTGGCGCAAGATCTGCCACAATTTGGAGTTTCAATGTCAAATGACTTCCTAGTTGTTTGCAAAAGTTCTTTCTTGAATTTCTGCCCAGCTGTACATATCGCCATCTTCGATGTCATTTTTCCAAACCATCTTTGCTATCGGGCTCCGTGCTGGCGGGTGATTTTTGTCTAAATGTATACTCAGACTTCGTAAAGAAAAATAAAGTTTAAAAGAAAAAGTACACCAACAATCGACGAATATTTCAAGAGGAAAGATAAGTTGTTTTGATTATCACCTGGAGCTTGGGATCAAGGTGGAATTATTGTATTCTTAAGCACATTTTTCACCCACGATTTCCCGAAAAGGCAGTGCTTACGAGCGCAAATGCTCATTTGCTGTTATATCGTCAGATGTTTTCTGCCGCAGGAGAGATAAATTTGCGGAATCACAGCTTATAAAGGTCGAGCGTTGGAAACTTGTTCGTATTTTGGTTTTCCAGATGATTCAGTGATTTCATTCATAGTTTTGCGATTTTGAAAGGAAAGCTCAAGTTTGTGGTGGTTCTAGGTTGAATTTATTGTACGAAACTTGTTCGATTGCCGGCAAGTGTGTGATCAACGTAGTATTTTGAACTCGGGCAGACATGAATGATCAACGGCGAAAAGTTGGAGTCGCTGAAAATAATGTAAGTTTATTTTGATTTCAAATGATTTAAGCTGTGATCAGGTAGTTTTGAGAATATGCGAGATCCATCAAAGAATTCTAGGGTGAATAGAATTACTTCTGTTTGATGAAAATAGAAATCAGCTTTGCAACAGGAATGCATGCGGAGGTTCGTCGAAGGAAACAGTTGCTGATTCTCATTTTTTCATCACAGTAAATAGTCTCCTTTTTCTTAGTAAAAGCTTGCCTCTCGAGTTAAAATGATTCTGCTAAAACTGAGTCCCGTTTCATGTTATGATCTTCTCTTTTTACCAAAAGAAATGGACTTAAAATACAACCTTGTATGACACATTTTCTAGTTGTGATCGTTCTTTTATGTCGGAAATTAAACTCAACTTGAACTCTGCTATATTTTCGTTGTTTTGACCATTTCTATTTCAACACAATGACCCCAAACTGGAGCCCTGTCTAATTCACTTAGATTCCATTTTTATTTAATTGTCCGTAATAGCAGGTAACACCTAATGATGGTTTTTTTTTACAAATAAAAGAGACCTAAAATGAGGCATTATTTTATTTTCTCAGATATCATATTCGCGTAATATTGATATTAAATTGTCTAATGTACCAAATTCCTTCTGCATATGTCGTCATGCGTTTTCATTTAGCCCGAATAACGTGCCAAAACTCGTATTGTTGTAAAACGTTCGATTCAATTTGGGAAATTCATTCTTGCTTGTCAAAACAAAGAGATCCAAATAGCAAAGGGGAGCCAATTGTATCAAAAGAAGTGTACAAAGAACGGTATCCTGCTTCATTTCCTACCAATGATAATCTCTTCTTATGTATCAAAAGAATGGGGACTAATACAGAGCCCTGTTTCATTCATTTGTGATAATATATTCTTGTTTACCAAAAGCATTGAACTTAGATTAGAGTCTTGTTTGATTCCCACGCAGCAATTTTATTTTAATTACCTAAAGATGTCTTTTTAAACAGCTGCACATTTTCTTCAATATCATCAGCTAGTGAACACTATAGGACGTACTTTAGAGCAATTTTTCTTTCTTTTTTTTTGCCGTTTTCACGTTGACCTAGCACAGGTTTGCTAATCCTCAAAATAGGTGCCCACTCGTGCCTGGCAGATGTCTATTGAAGAAGTGGCTTAAATATTTAATCGTTTTATCTATTTTTGAAATAATTTATCTAGTTGTTTGGAGCTGACCTTTCTTATCAGTTCTAATAGCCAAGCTTTAGTACTGGCAATCTAGGAGTCGCTGGTTCGCGTCCTTTCCCTTTCAATTTATGAGAATAGTACCATTGGGCGAGGTGTTAGCACAAAATTATGTCACCCTCTCTACCCAGGTGTATTGATGTTTCAAATCTGGCCTGATTGATTGATTGATTGATTGATTGTTTGATTGATTGTTTGATTGATTGTTTGATTGATTGATCTATTGATTTATTGACTGGCTGATTGATTGCTGATTGATTGATTCATTGATTGTTGATTGATTAATTGATTGATTTATTGATTGATTGAATGATTGATTGATTACATGCTTGCTTGCTTGATTGGTTGATTGATTGTTTCAACATATTTGAAGGGACAATCCCTTTGGAAGAAAGATAAAGGATCCCTTTATGATTAAAATCGACCCTTATTTTTGATGTAGGATATCCTAGATTCATAAAAAATGTGCAAGAGTTAGCGTGAGACTAAAAGTTATTTACCAATGTTATCCAGAGGATCTCGACAAAGTTTTGTATTGCATTTTTAGTTGGATTTGAAACCCCATGGAAGGCTTCAGATTCAAGTTCGCAGCTTCTCGGAAGTTATTAGTAAGTAGATTGCATTACATTACATTGTGTGGTATTACATCATATTAAATAACATAGGATTACATTAAAGTACGTTACACAACATTAAATAAGATCACATTACATTACATTAAATTATATTACATTACACTACACTACATTACATTACACGCTACATTACATTACACATTACATTACATCACATTACATCATATTTCATTCCATAATATTAAAATACAGTTCATTACATTATATTTCATCACATTGAATTACACCACATTACATCACATTACATCACATTACATCACATTACATTACACCACATTACATTGCATAATATTATATTAATTTACATTACAAATGGCATATCGTTGCATTTCATTGGATTGTACTTTAGTTTATTGTATATTTCAAAATTCGGTTTACAGCGAAATGTTTTTGCTCACTTGCAAAACATGTTTTTACTGTTCACCGATTCCTTCTCAACTTGTTTTATCTTTACCATATCCTATTACAGTGGCCTGCAAAACCGGTTTTCATCCTGTCGTGCAGATAACACTGTTGACAAAGAGATTTATCAAACTTACGTGATCGAGCAAGCACGCCCGGCTTTTGGACTTTTATGTTAGGGAAAAACAACCAATTGTTTTATGGTTGTAACAGGCAACTTTTACTTATAGATTACCTTTTCCTTTTGTTCGCGCATTTCCTGGGTTTTCTGTATATAAGTGATGAGCGCTCACCTTATTGTTCCACATCACGTCACTAAGAAACTGGGCTAGGTCAATTTCTTAAAACATTTGCTGTAAAAGTTTTGCATTTCTCAAGGGAGCACTGAGAACTGGATAACTTTGTTATTTCCTTCTTGATTGCTGGATTACAGCTTTGATAAAGGATCCAATGATCTAAGTTTTTATTTAATCTTAACATCTACTGCGCATTTGATTTTGGATTGCATTTGCATCTTGTTTTGGATTGTATTTGGATTGCATCTAACGATCGTAGATGTCAATTTGTATTCTTAGTTCTTAACTTCAGATGTGCATCTGATTTTGGATTGCATTTGCATTTTGTTTTGGATTGCATCTAACGATCGTAGATGTCAATTTGTATTCTTAGTTTTTAACATCAGATGTGCATCTCATTTTGGATTGCTTTTGGACTCAGTATTGGGTATATCTGTTGAAATTTCTACGTTAGGTAATTCTTAACGTTCCGTTCCAAGACGTACGAGAAAAAGGTTACAGAAATTTTTTTGCGAGAGATTTCAAAAAAGAATTCAGAAGATCTTGGAAAAGGATTTTAGAAGAGGTTTCGGAAGATCTGGCGATAGATCCTTGTTATTGTGGGTAAAACATAGGGAAGATTTAAAACTGAAGTTGGCAGAGATACGAAAGCGGATTACGTAACAGGCTGGATTGCACTACGGATGCAAATATCAATGATTATTTGATACTATCAGCGTGTTTGGTGCTGAAGCAGTGACGTCATAAATTAGTTCCTTCTTTCCTTTTCTTTTTGTGTTATTTAAAGGCGCTTCCTCAAGAAAGCCATTAAGTGAACGACCAGATTATATTCAAAGTAACATTCGCGAAAGAACATTCAGTTTAGAAATATAGTCAGTCAAAGTAGCGCCTATTAAAGATGATTCTAAGTCCAAGCACATTTTGTAAAAAACCACACAGCCAGTTGGATCACATTATGAAATCTCTAGTGTCTAATACTTGTTGTGTTGTTGGAGTTGCACTGTCCACTCACGAAAATCTGTTTCCAAATTCTAATTCTGCAGATGATCCGAATTCAGCTTTCGACGCACGCAAAGCGAACAAAAGTGGTTTGCAAAATCGACGAGGAGCTCTACGAAAGGCAAAAATTCAGATAGTCAGAGGCCATGAATTAAAGGCAAAATTTTTCAGGCAGCCGGTATTTTGTTCCGTTTGCATGGAATTCTGTTGGTAAGTTTTTTTTAACATATAATTGTTTGATATTGCGTTTTTTGAATCTTCACTGAGGCGTCTGTTTGTGTTTTATAAATTGACAGCACAGTTTGACATGCTAAAATTGTCGTTTCAATTCCGTGAGACTTAACTCGTACACAAGTTAAAGGCAGCTCATCATGCTGCTATGTGTAAAGTTTTTTTGAGTCGAAGTTTGCCCCCACTGTTCAAATCTCATTGGGGGCTCTGCCGAGCGGAGGAAAATTTATGGTGTAGGGCAAACATGGCTAGGGGGCAGTTGATCCCGCAAACAACCCTTTGGAATTTCCGTCGTGAAGGGATTTCTGTAGCATCATGCCCTACGAAAGCAGCTTATTAATGGAAGTTTAAAGGCTATGACTCTGGATTTGTTGAATCATTGTTTAGTAGGTTCCGCATTGCTTATGGTCTATTAGCTAAATGCGGAAGAATTCGAGTCATCATCAATAAAGCATCATCATCATAATCATCATCACCATCATCATCATCATCACCATCATCATTATCACCATCATCATTATCATCATCATCATCATCATCATCATCATAATCATCACCATCATCATTATCACCATCATCATTATCATCATCATCATCATCATAATCATCATCATCATTATCATCATCATCATCATTATCATCATCATCATCACCATCATCACCATCATCATCATTATCATCATCATCATCATCATCATCATCATCGTCATCGTCATCGTCATCGTCATCATCATCACCAGATCATCATAACCATCATCCGCATTATCATCATCATTATCATCATCATCAGCATCATCATAGCGACATTATTTTCATTAAGTGTTTGGTTCATTATTTGCCATTGAGTTTCTTGGAATTCAGATAGAAACGATATTTGCTCAAAGCATTTAGAGGCCTCAATAGGTTAGAACCAGAAGGGGCTAGGTTTGTTTTCTGTAGCAGTTTAAAAATATTCTGTAGCATAGCAGTTGTTAGATCGCCGGTTAAAAAAATACTCTTTTGTAGGGGTTTTGGCAAACAAGGGTATCAATGCACAGGTAATTGTGTTGTTTCTATTTTTTTCGCTTTTCACCCACGTTAAAATATATTTCCTCTCCTATTTATGATACATTTCACCTCGGTCCTTGCCAAGAGATTATTTACAAAAGTTTTATTCTTGCAACGCTGAAGTTTCGCCAATCTTTTCTGATAAAGCAATCGAAGATAAAGTTAAGGCCAACCAGGATTACGTTTAGCCCGTAAATTATAAACATAAACGAAAATTGTTCAGATAACCCCTCCTCTGCTGTAATTTCTACTTGATGTTCGGATGCTTTTTGGATATATTTGACGTGTGTCTCTACTTTTATATTGTAGCATGCTCCTGCGTAACCCACAAGAAATGTCTCGATAGTGTACTCAGCAATTGCCCAGGTACTGCTCATAGTTCTGGTGATACCGTGGTAAGTCCGAATGAAAATTTCAAACTCCCTATCTTCCCCCGGCGATTATGCAGCTGTATGAGAACATCAAAGGCATCTGCTCAAATTGCAAGGGGGTACATATATTGATAATGTTAGAGCTTAAAATCTTCACAAATGTTTAGAAACGGATATATCCAATTTGGAAGTAATTGGTCTCGCCATTTCTAACAAATAACAAATTCTCGTTGAAGGTTATTGAGCCGAATAGCCCCTCCATGGTTGAAAGGATTATCTCTCGTGATATCTCAAGCATAATTTTTCTGCTATCAAAGGTTGGAAAAAGCTTACCCCCCCCCCCCCAAAAAAAGCAAATGTCCACCATTCCTTATATCTATATTAAAACCCCCCTTTTTTTAAATGCCTAAGACAAAATGGAGAAATTTATTACCGCCATGGGGTTTTTTCAAGATGAAATACTAAAAAATTGAAATTTTTAAGGAAAAAGATCAAATTTTTGTAGAAATGTGTTTGTTTTGCAGCATCTGAAAGAGCGTTTTAACATAAACATGCCACATCGCTTACGAGTCTACAACTACCTCAGTCCAACATTCTGTGATCATTGTGGTAGTTTATTGTATGGATTGTTCAGACAAGGCCTGAAATGCGAAGGTAAGAATGTTTTTGTTATATTTCTTGATTTATTGATGAATTAATTGATTCATTTGTTTATTTATCTTTTTTTTGTTGATCGATTGTTTGCTTGGTTTATCCATTTATGTATCTATCTATTTATTTATTGATTTATTCATTTATTTTATCTATTTATCTTTTTATATATTTATTTATTAAACTATTAAGTTATTTATTTATTCATTTTTTGATTTTTTATTCATTTATTTATTCATCCATTAATTGACTGACTGATTGATTGATTGATTCCTTCATTTATTTGTTTATTTATTTTTCTATCCATTTATTTATTCATATGTTTTATTTATTCATCAATTAATTAAGTAATTAATTGATTAATTAATTTATTCATTTATTCAGCCGTGTAGTTATTTATTTATTTATTTATTCATTTATTCATTTATTCTTCCATTTTCGAATGCGTTTCATATTACCGCTACAAGTGCATCAAATTAGGCCCGTTCCTTTAAATTTTAGTTCTATCAAATTATAGAATAAAATTAAATCGGTATAGTGGGGGTGCCCCGAGCGGGGTTCCTGAAAAATATGCTCCTTACGATTGACTACAAATGCAATAATTGCTGATATTTCTACTTGCCTGAGAAACTGCCATGGTAACTAAACTAAGCAGCACTTTATCAACTCAATCGATCAATACTGATAACTCCCAAACGTACAATTTGTCAACAACAACTACTTTTTCAGAAGATTTCCATATTTTAAAATTATATCAATTGCCTCTCTCGCAGCTTGCTCGAAGAACTACCATCATAAATGCAAAGATAAAGTACCTAATCTTTGTGGCATCAACCAAAAATTACTTGCAGATGCCTTATACAGTGCTGAGGTAACATTAGCATCTTTTTTGTGTTGATTTACGAACACGTTAGCTTGCATTTCTTACCCGCTACAAAACTATTTGTAACGTATGAATAACAAGGATAATGATTATAAAAAAACACTAATTTATATGCAGCAATAGCCAATCAGCCTGTCAAGAACTCTGTTATCATTGGGGTCCTGTGCTAAAGCAAGTAAACAAAAAAAAGGAGAAAAAATCATTAAGCCTAGTACATTTTTTATTACCAGTATATAAATCAGCTGGATGTGTTCTGCAGAGAAACCTAGCGTCAAACTGATTTGCTCAGATGGGACATTATTATAAACATTTGTCTTCATTTTGCAATATTCATACAGGTTACAGATTTCAGTAATAAATAACTGCTTTTAAAATCAACCTGTGGAATAACAGAAAAGCCTAAATTAAAGGAATTAATTACAAAGAATCCTAGAGAGTAATAAAACTAAAAATTAGATTAAAATGTACCTCTCATTTTGGTTTTTAAAAGGTAGCCAGGAAGGGTGATAATTTATATTCCTTATTCAGCTCATTTAATAATTTGCACCACGATAAGAAAATGCTTTTTGGCCTGTACATATTCTTTGAAGAGGTATCTGCAAATTTGTTTCTGTAGAGCAAAGAATGCGATCACAGCCCTCTGAACATTTACTGAAATGTTCCCCTGAATATTGAGGAGCAACTGAGTTCAATAACTTATAGGTCAACGTTGCGGTTTCTTTTCTGAAGTATTAAGTATTTGAGGTAAAAGGTTAGCATTAGTTTGAAAAATAAATGGTCTGAAATGTTTTGGATTATGTGAAGATATAAACAAAAGCTAGACAAGCCTGGACCCTCAACCACCTTCCCCCTACTTCTAAGGTACGCTTGGTAGGCATTCGAACCAAGACTTAATAGGTATTGTGGTATTTTTGCAGCTTGACAAGAAGAAAAAGGATCTGCTGGTTGATGTGCAGGGCTCTACCGGTCGTGACATGCACGAAGAGGAGGACCTATACATTCGCGTTTGGGAGACTACTGGCCCTCAAGTCCCTACGCCTCCGGTCAGGACGTGTAGCTTGAGAGAAGGAAGTCATCTGATACCACAACATGAAAAGAAAGGTCGTGGGTTTCAAAGCCTAAAGAAACACAATGAAAACGCATTCAATTTCTTGAAAGTTTTGGGCAAAGGAAGTTTTGGGAAGGTAAGAAAATAATGCTTGCTCGCCAAATGCTTGCATTGCAGGAAAAGAAGGTACTGGACAGATCGAGGCCCATTTCACGCCTTCAAAAAAGTGTCCGAGATTTATTCAAAACAAATGGATTTCTGAGGATTTGATGGATTTGTTGTCGGAAACAAATAAATTTTTGCCTAAGGTGTACGAGGTTTTTTGGAGTGAAATGCCCCTCGGGCAGATAACGTGTCCTGATAGCTGGCCAATAGTCTGCTTCAAAAATAGTGAAAGTATGAAGTCACAGTATTTGAAAGATTATTTGCTCTGATAGCTAGCCAAAAATAGGCTATTAACTGCCATTTTTACCTTGAAATCAGCCTTGTTTTTAGCTAGCTCATCCTGATTTACTGCAACTGTTTTCCTCACTTTTCTAGGTTCTTCTAGCTGAGTTAAAAGGCTCCAAAGAGGTTTATGCCATCAAAGCATTGAAAAAAGATGTCGTCCTTGAGGATGATGACATCGAGTGCACGCTGATTGAAAGAAGGGTACTTTGCGTTGCAACCAGGCATCCATTTTTAACGCATCTCTACTGCACTTTTCAATCCAGTGTGAGTTTTTCCAGAGTCTGACTTATTCATCGCAACTCAAATTCTTTGGAAGAGCTTCTGTTTTTTTCCTTTTAATCCATACTTTTGAATTCCATTTCAAACAATCAAGAAATATTAACAACTAAAATTCTAGAAACTAGACCACAAGAATAAAGAGAAATTAATTTACAATACAAATACTAACGAAAGAGTGAAATAAGGGAGAGGTCTCCATTTTATTTCATATCATTTCCAAAGAGGCTTGTTTTCCTTGAGCTATCAACTTCTGTTTCAAATTGTCGATCTGCATAGATAGATACTTCTGGGGTGATTGGTAGCTTTAAAATTTTTAATTCTTGTGGCTCCCAGCACACGTTGTGAAATAATTCTTAGATATTATAATTATCAGTGGCGAACTTTGGGGGAGGGGGGGGTTGAGGGGGCGGTGGCCTCCATTATTTTGAAAAACAATAGTCACTTGTTCCAAATCGATGGGAATGTGTGATGTCATCCTACCGAAACAATAGCCTTTCCCCCCCCCCTGATATTGGTCAGTCACTGATAATTATGCCTCTGACAATGAAATATTGTAACATAGAATTTTCTGTATTTTAGACACATCTTTTCTTTGTCATGGAGTATCTGAACGGTGGTGATCTCATGTTCCATATTCAAGTTTCTGGAAAGTTTGATGAGCATAGATCAAGGTATGAAAATTCCAGACATTTGCGAAATGGCTCATGGCCTAATTGTGGTTTTCTGATAAACCTGGATGGAGGAAATTGGAGGAAATTGGAGGAAATCAAACATCGATCGTTTAGCCTGGAAGGCTACTTGTTTATTCCGATATGCGGCTTCTCCAACTCGTTCGGTTTTGGGTAGCATGTAATGCACCGATTTTGCTAAGAATCGTTAGGGAGCAAATATTGTCGAACCATCGCATCCATGGGTGCCCTAATCCGACAGAGATACCGATAGTAATATGGTACTCATGTTTCCCTAAATAAGCCAAACTTAAAGAACAGAAGATTAAAAAATCGATGAAACTATGGGCTTCGTTTTATAATTTGATTGATTGTTTTCCCTTTGCTTCATGCGGCCCTTTTATGAATGCATTTTTCAGTGACTATTGTGGTTAGGGTGTAAGACCCGCGGTCTTAATGTCGGTGTTTCGAAACCCCCACCTTAAAGGTTCTGCATAGCGACTGGAGGGGGGGAGTGTAAAATCGGTAGAGTAGCGTTTGGCTAATAAGAGATGAGAATCACCACTTATTCTTGATCTAACCAGGGATGGAGCCATTGGGGGGTCAGGGGAAAACCGGCCCCCCATCGCTTTTGAGTGGGCCAAGATTTTCAGTCAGTCGGTAAAAATTTTGTTGGCTGGTCGGCAAAATTTCTCTCTCGGAACTGTCCCTCCCCCCCCCCCCCTAATCTTCTGGCCGTAGCTCCACCCTTGAATCTAACCGCCAACTTTAGCCACAATTTTTGAAACTGAACGCTTCCACAAACAGAAATCGTTCCATTTTTATGGTTCCTCCTTTTCTTGGCTCTCATTATATAAAGATTACACTGCATAAAGCTTTGAATTTAGAGGAGCACATATTTGGAACAGCTTTAGCAGCGAAGCAAAACCAGCTAATACATTTTTGGCTTTAAAGCCCAATATATGAAAATTGGCCCATACTACGATTCCACTATGGTTCCAATTATAATTTACCCTTAGACTGTATATATTTAATTACGTATTCCAAATATTAGATTATGTATTAATTTATTTATTTATTTTTATATTTAGAAAAATATTGTAATTAGGTTTTTGAAAGGGCAGTTTTTTAAATCAATTTAGCAAAATAAAATTTAACCTTCACCCTGTATAAATAATATAATATAAAAAAAATGAAGATTCCATATTATATATTATTACATCATGACACCATGACACTGCAAACTAAATTTTTTTACTTATTTTCCCATAGATTCTACGGAGCAGAAATCGTCTGCGGCTTGCAATTTCTACACAAGCAAGGCATCATATATCGGTAAGGGTTTTCGAGGAAAAATTCCAGTTCGAATTATCGTTTTCGGACGGTTCATTTGGATTGAAACTTCGTTCAAATGTTTAATGTGATTTAAGTCACTTATAGAACGAAATCTTTTTGCTGAAAAGATTTTTGCCACGAATCCTAAATTTTAGTATTTCAAACAACAGCCTGATTTGTAATGAAACTGGAAGAAGCATATTTTGATTAGAATTGATTGATAGATTGATTGATTGATTGATTGATTAATGGATTGATTGATTGATTGATTGATTGATTGATTGATTGATTGATTGATTGATTGATTGATTGATTGATTGATTGATTGATTGATTGATTCAATTAATATCAATTCTTTTTCTACAGAGATCTGAAGCTAGACAACGTGTTGTTGGATCGTGACGGACACATTAAAATTGCTGATTTCGGCATGTGCAAAGAGAACATCTGTGATGGCAACAAAACAACCACGTTTTGTGGAACACCTGATTACATTGCTCCGGAGGTAAGATATACGTATTGCTAACAAAAATATATACGCTTGCTCGCACTTTGGTAAATCCATGTCAATCCAACCCAGATATGACACGCAATATTTAATTATCTTTGGCATACAATTCTCTTAGTAATAGCTTGAATTCGCTCCAACAATCCATATTGATATCACATAAGATGAAGGAAGTACCTAGCCTGGATATGAAAACTGGTAATAGAGTAGAACAGAATAGAGTAGAATAAAATAGAATAGAATAGAATAAAATAGAATAGAATAGAGTAGAATAGAATAGAATAGAATAGAATAGAATAGAATAGAATAGGATAGAATAGAATAGAATAGAATAGAATAGAATAGAATAGAATAGAATAGAATAGAATAGAATAGAATATTATAGAATAGAATAGAATCAGGTTTGTAGCCAGCTATTCTATTACCCGCATTATTTGTCACGATTTTGATTTATATAACTTTTCTCGCAGATCCTTAAAAGCCAAAAATACGATTCTGCCGTTGATTGGTGGTCGTTCGGTGTTTTGCTTTATGAAATGCTTATTGGACAGGTGAGCCTCCTTAGGTGTTTTTCAACCTTACCTACCCTAAATCATCATTTTACTATCAATAACCAACACAGCTTTGCAAAGCATTGACGTGATTTCCACTTCCGTTAGATCACCATAAACGGCAATAATGCACTATTCACTTCCGGTAATTTAATACTCACCCCAGAGAGTATTGATATGCCCCTCCACAGCCTTGAAAGATGAGCTCAAATAACTTACAATCTCTTTCCTTCTAGTCTCCATTCGCGGGCGAGGATGAAGATGATCTATTCAGATCGATTTGCAGAGATAGAGTCTTGTTCCCAAAGTGGATTTCGGAACAAGCTTCAAACGTCTTAACGCAGGTAGGCCCATCTTACCACGAATTTTTCATTACCCTGGCCCACGTGCTTCTTGTGGTTAGCGATTGATTTAGTGATCATGGCAGCATTTGGTATTGATGATCATGGTAATGATTGTGATTACTGCTAGTGACTGTTGTATTGATGGCGATTGTGATTTATGATGATGCTAGTGTTTTGTATTGATGATGTTAGTGATGACTCCAGTATTGCATTGGTGATTGTTGCGATGGTGATTGTTGCGATGGTGATTGTTGCGATGGTAATTGTTGCGATGGTGATTGTTTTGATGGTGATTGTTTTGATGGTGATTGTTGCGATGGTGATTGTTGCGATGGTAGTTTGTGCGACAATAGTTGATGCGATGGTGGTAGTTTTCATGATTTTGTGACGAAGAGGGTGATCGTTATGATGTTATTGATAATGGTAGCACTGATTCTGCTAATGATTGTGAATGGTGGTGATCATAATGCTAAATATTAATGGATGATTGTGCTTATAACGTCAATTCTCTTGGTTTGATCAAATTTTAATGTTTCCTTTGATTTCAGACGTACGTCTGACAATGTTTGTAGACACCTTCTAAGTAGGTGTTCGCTATGTTTTCTAGCTTCTGGAGAGGAATACTTCATTGCGCCTTGGCTACGTGGGCGGGACGCGGTCCGGAATTAGAAAACATCCTTTTTTCAGTCCAATTGATTGGGTAAAACTTGAGAAGAGGCAAAGTAAGCCACCTTTTCGACCAGATGTGGTAAGTTCGAATATTTTGCTGATGTGAATTATTATATCGTAAACTTTTGCCATTGATAGCAGAACTGGAAAAAAAGTTTTTCTGAGATCTTCATGCTCGTAGCCAATAGATTATGAAAATGGGATCATTTCCCAGAAGAATCATCGATTTTTTTTACCAAAGAAACACGTTTAATGCTTAAATTTCGTTCGAATCCGAGTTCAGTCGATGTCCCGACTCGTCCCTAGTTGAAAAATCTAAAATTTTACTAGAAATATGGAGAACACTACTTTACAGTTCTCCCTAATGCAACCTCCTGATCAAAATTGTTTTGTAATTTTGTAGAAAGGTGAGAGCGCTGTCAATAATTTTGATCCGGACTTCACCATGGAACCAGCAAAACTTACTCCAGTTGATGATGAGTTGCTTCGATCGATGGACCAAGCTCAATTCAGTGGATTCTCCTTCGTTAACCCAAATTTTAAAGGTATTCAAGCCTACTAAGATAAACACATTGGCTATTGCTTTGAATTAATGTAGGTTTAATGTTGTGCAGTTAAATATATCACATGATATTATGAATAATACCTCGTGATATCACATTTGCACAGATATCACATGATTCATCAATCCTTATCACATGACATCGATGGATTTTGCTAAGTGTCAGTCACTAAACTATTGTTGGTTAGCATCGAGCATGGTAAATATTTTGGTTTGATACTGGATCTCATGATATTTAAAAACTCATCACATGATCTTGCAACTGGTATCACATGATCATGCGAATTGTATCACATGATATTGCACACCTCTTCACATGTGATCATTTGTTTTTATCTGACACCATAAAATGTAATCCCGAAATCCTCTTCTTCTTCAAATTTGAGCTATTCGCATGTAATATCGATGTCAAACTTATCACGTTAATTGTGAAACATATCACATGATATTTGTTCACGTGTTTTCAGTCATCGTCAGCTTTTAAAATACCTTTGACTATTAATTCTCTTTTTCAATAAACAGAATAACAATATATCACATAACATTCGGAGTGTTCTTTTAAATGATACATCGATTCTTTCACGTGACTACTTTGTATAGTTTCATGTGATAAATGTAAGGTAATATTTAACGATTATTATAGTTGCACATGATTTTCTAATAACTCACGTGATCTTCTAGTAAAATAACTTTAAATAGAGCTGGTGGAACAAAAGCTGCTGGGCTCATTTGTGCCAGTAAATATTATGATTCTCGAAATGGTTTAGAAATATCATGATGCCAACCATTTTAACACATTATAGCGCAAAAATTACCCCCTTCCACCGTTGTTAGGCATTCTTTATCTTTTCTTCACAAGACCCTATTGTCATTTGCTAAATATGTAATATCCATAACACGTTCTATTTGCAGTAATGTAATCAGAAATTAATATAGCGCACATTCTTTAATGATCACATGATTTATTGCGTCATTGTGTGATTTATTGTATTATATTCGATCCTATATGATATGTGATCACATGTTAGTTTGTATCAGATAGTAAATGTAGCTTTTAATTTCAAATAACAATGGTTTGCACGGCTAACAAGTACATTAGAATCGGCCATCAGTGGCATCCACTTTGCCTTAAGTACAAAAACCTTGATAGAAGGTGTTAAACAACTGCCCAACACATTTTTGTGATCTCCACGCAGCCGGGGGCGCGAATTTGTCTTCTCGTCGCTTCAAAAATAATCATTTTTGACCTTCCCCCCCTCTCCCCAAAAAATTTTATAAATTGCATTCGAATCTAATGTGGTAGCTAAATCATTATCCCGTTTTACCAGCTTGGGGCAAGAGTTTCAGTAATATTTTGGACTTTGACTTTGTCAGGTATGTTCCAACTACAGTTTCCTCATCGTTGCATGGCCTCGTTATGAGCTGCTAAGTTCCCGTTGTATTACATCACAGATCAGTGTATTACATTCATTGCCCTGACAATCTGAATGAGTGGTGCCATTTTGGCCTGGCCTCGTTATAGACTGCTATCTAGTTTAATTTAGGTGCCACAGGCCACGTATTAACGTCGTTGGCTTATTCTGTGTTGTTGTGTCGTAATTTTTCTTGCCCATGGTGGCAATTTTTGAGTCATTAATAGCGTTAGGACATCTCTAGATATTTCCAGTTTTGCATTTACGCTCAAAGAGCATAGGAAGCTGATTTGTCGATTTGAAGTGTTTATTGAAGAGCTTTTAATTAATTTGTTTTTCTGCGTCCTATTCCATTATGGGTTATAAACATCTTGCTTAGAATCCTTTAAGCAGGCTACTTAACAAAACGCCTTTTAACCCTTTCACCCCCGGTGATTATAGAGCTGCACATGAACATCAAAGGCGTCTGCTCAGATTGCAAGGGGGTATAAAAATTTATGTTGGAACGTAGAATCTTTGCGAAAGTTTAAAAGCAGTTGTATCCAGATATTGAAGGGTTAGTCTCCCCGTTCTAAGAGATAACCAATTCTCGGCGAAGTTCATCAGCCCCAATGGCCCCTCCTTGGATGAAACGGTTAAGAGATGTCCAACTTGGGCGGGGATGAATAATTTTTAAGGCCATCAACAATTTTCCCACCCCCACCCATCCCGTTTATCACGTTCTAAAATTGAGTTTTCAAACAATGCGGAGGTCGACCTTAGTAATAGAAGGTTGTTTTATACGAAACTCTATTGTGCTACATCTACAATAATTTCATACTTAAAGCATACTGATCTGTGAACTCCAACTCTGAACTTTTAAAACTGTTCTGTTCAGTGCTACTTCCATACAGCCATCTAAACACAAACCCATTCCAGGCTTCAACCCCTTATTAGAAATCTACATCCCGGGCACAGCATGCTGGGAATTCCGACCCCCTACCCCTCGTCTCATTATTGAAATGAAGGGTAATTGAAATTTCTTTGGTTATAATTGGTTGGGGAAGGGGTAGGTTTTAGGGTTTTTTGAGTGTATACTTCGCGGCCGTGTTTGACTATTTACTCATGGCATTTGTCCAGGGTTGTAGGTTTTAGTCTAATGTTTTAGGTATCCATGAGTCAGGCCTGTATAAGTACGTTTTTTGCCTCCCCCCTCCCTCCTTCGAAAGTTGTCACTGAAAGACTAAAGCATTTCTAGCAGCCAAGCATTATTCACCCAAGCGATTAATCGTCCTTCTTTTCTTAGTTAACTATCTTCAAAAGTATCCGCTTTGATTTTAGTCACCTTTGATCTCCCTTTCTTCTTGAACAAGGTTGGGCATAAGCAACAAAAACAAGCATCTTCCTCTTCTTGTCCTGATCTCGTCGCCTCTTCTTTTGCCGTGCTTTCGTTCTCAGTATTAACGTCTCCTTCTTTCGGCAGTATTTTCCCACCTTTAAACCTGCCAGTCCTACTTTGCAAATTATTTTTTGGCGCATTTGTCCTAACTTCTTCTTGAAATATCGTAACGTCGAAACTTTGTCTCGGCCCATCGACAAACGTCATGCTGCGCGGCTTCTCTTGGCTCTGGTCGATCGAACACTTCCTTGTCATGAGCGTAATCTGCAGTAATAATTACGACACTTAATAAAATATGGGCTAGTTTTACCCTCACTACATTAAGCATTGTTAAGTGCCTTGCTCGAACAGTTAAGCATCAAAGTGTTGCAATAAAGTTGTTTTCTAAGGAATAAAAAGTAGTTTCTGAGACCAAAAATAACTGCATACTTTCGTAGATTGGAGAAACTAGCCCGGCGTGGCCACTCCCAGGTAAAAGTGTAAACATTCTTGTCCGGGAAATCTCTGAGAAAGGGATAAAATTTCTGCAAAATCCAAGTACAGAAATCAGAAAAAGGGGTATTTTTAAATGCATCTGGAAATCTAAGAAAAGGGGTGCTTTGAAATGCTGCAGCAGTAACCAGATAAATGGTTATTTCTCAGAGGAAAGGGTTGCTCAGTACCAAAGATATCAGAGAAAAGGTTTTTTTTATACTTATAATCTCAGAGAAAAGGGTACCTCCAGAAAATTCCTGGACAAGCATGCTTACACTTTTAACCAGGAGTAGCCACGCCTTGAAACTCGGCACTTTCTTAACTACTCGAGGAGCCGAGTACTACTTTATTATGAACCAGTTTCTTATAAAAAAAACACGCAGATGGAATTGACAATAAATGACAAACCTGCTCATTGTCATCCTCCTTCCATTCCTCAGTTACGACAATAACAGTTGTTTGCGACATGTTTGCCTCGTAACACTTACGCTTGTAATAGATCTGCACTCTGCTTTTCTGTTCTTTTGCTACAACAGACGTTCAAAGAGCCTCATATATAATAAAGTTCCTTACATAACCGGGTCTCTAATTACGTTCCACGTCTGTCCTACACATGCTTTTAAAAGTCAAAATTGACCTATTTTGTATGCGGAACATATTTTGGAACAAGAATTCAGGGACAGTAGGCTGCCGATTCTTAATCGCGCATTTAAGATCTAGCATCACAATACCCATTAACTTAACGGCATCATTATTAATGCTTCTTTTGGCTTCATAACATGCCACGTCACAAATACAATCCCATGCCAAATTAATTCCACTTTTTGGTGCCAATTAAGTGGTGGTCTTCTAAATCATGTTTTGTACATTACATTCTTCTTATCGATTTTGACTCCATTGTACTGCCGTTAGTTGCAAAACATCATCGTTTTGCGTGTAAGCAACACGTGTTGCGTGTCCAGTGCACGTGAAGCGTGCGCGATTCATATAATGCGTGTACACAACACGAGATTAAACACAAGGTAGAAAGTTATGTAAACAAATATTGGGAAGAAGCGTTGATGAAGCTTCAGAAATCAGTTTGGAATGACCAAAAACTTAAAACATGAGCGAGACAGAAAGGCAAAAAAACATTAACCTTTGGTAAGAAATTTATCTAGGATACAACCTCTAAAATTGCTTAACTCATAGCCCCCTGCAGATGCTATATGGCGCAGTATAAGTTACTGTAAATCAAAGAAATACCTGGGGGTAACGTTGTCAAGATTTGCAAAGTCATCAAGCCGAAAGATGTGTTTTGTTCCCACTGGTATAAGCCCACACAAACTATGTGGTCGAGATTTCATTGTTGCCATATTATCTGCTATAGCAAAAGAGAAAATCACTTTAATACTTTCCTCCCTCGACCTATTTAAAATCTATCAAAGTACTCCGCCACAAAGCTGACCATTCTTCAATATGAGTTCCACGTTCTTTTGAATTATTTTGTAAACACTATACCCACTATAGTTATGTTGTTATGCACGCAAAAGTACCTTTCGTATAACTTGGTATATGTTGCATTGTAATCTATTCGATTACAGTAACAAACTGTGTGTGGGAGTTTGATACTAGAGTCTCCAATGCGCTTCTGAACTGGCAGGGGGGTGATAGCCACTCTCTTCTGAATGCATACAATTTGCTCGTGCAGCAAGCAGTAAATTTTCAGATGCATAGATCACCTTTTAGAGCAAGGAGGCGAAGAGCATCGGAACTAAGACCAAGCAGTGGCGTAGCTAAAGGGGCAGCAGAGGGGGCAGCGGCCCACCACCAAGGTTCCTAAAAAGATGTTTGTCGAAACTTTTGTCAAATTATTGAAAGTTTGTCGGATTATTAAGGAATATTTTCGGTTTCGCTACCTCACCAAAACGTCGTAGCTACGCCACTGCCCCCTAGCCCCCCTGATTCAGTTGTCCCTGAGTAATCTCCTATTTTCTAACATTTTTAACATGAGTGGGCCCTGGTAAACTTTAGATGTTACCTGTCCTCTCCCAGGCATGGTCTCTTGGTAGTAGGATATCGTAACAAAAGTGGATGAAGTTTATAAGTTAAAGTTCCTTTTGTACCAAATCAGAAGGTTGATTTTGTTGTGAATTTACTTAAATCATTGGAATTTTGGCTCTATGCTAGGAATGTTACGAGCACTGCCCTTTTTTACCATCACTTAATTAGTCTATGGGCTGAGTTAGGATTACACGTTTTTTTCCAAATCAGCGAAACTGACCCAACCTGCAGAGCGTGGCAGAAGTCGACGAGATCTCGCGCATGCAAAGTCGCAAATGAGGGGGCCACGGCGTGCACATCTGATTCTCTCGGGTGCACCGAGTCCCTTTATGTAGTATGAAACTCCAGGTGAACCTATATTGAGCCTTTACCCATACCATGCGTGCTTGCAAGGTCTAATTTTTGGGGTGCACTTCGATCTGCTGCATATTTTTTTGTGCGTTCAGTCGCCCCGCTCTGCAGACTGGAAACTGACTTTATGAAACTCAGCTTGCGCCTTATTGACATTATGCTATAAATGGTAATAAAGTTAATTATGTCAAATTATTTTTAGACCACAAGAGGTGAAACGTACTAACCTATCGAAAGTTGGTTTTTTAGAGTTGGAGGAAGCGTTGTAAAGCAATGAATCATCGATTTTATAACGACGACAATCCAGTTGTTATTCGATCATTTAGCCAACACTATGAGGAATTATCATCAAAATCATGGCTTATAACAATCGGGGTTGCAAGGTGCGGCACTCCATCGGTGTCAAGTAATTGGTAAAATCAAATTGATCGATCTACAAATTGAGAAAAATGACGTAGAATCAAAAGGATTCAGGGGATTTCTAGTAGGTTAGGTTCTTCGTTGCCTGCCTGGTCACCTCTTAAGAAAACTGTTATGCAATGAGATCATGGTGAAACTCGCATATCGCCAATCCCTCATTGAAGTGACATATTCCACCCCCTGACAGGGGAGTTTAGTCATAACTATACCCACGCTTTAATAAACAAAGGCTTGGCGTTCCTCTTTTCATCAGAGAAATTGAATTAAAAGCCTTGTGTTTTGATTTGATAGTGTAGACACCCCCTGAGTAAGATCCACCCACTCCAGCCTCCGTTCCGATTAGAGCGTATAAATGCTTATTGTTTTGGGTAATCAGAAGACATTCGTCGGCAAAACGGCAAGTAACAGTCAGAAGGAACACCAAAAAACCCGAAGAACAAGACGTATTTGCCCGCGATAATCAAGCAAGATGAGACGAGTGAGGTTTCTTTTGCTCTTCTCCCTCCTAGGATGTGCCTTGGCGGATGTCTACATGCATTACCCTCGCGGCTCAAACAATAGATTAAACGAGAAATCAGCGAACCGTCGCAATGCTAACAGAATGTTCGACTCTCAGGTATAACTTACCAAACATTTGTTATTTTATATGAACTTATAAAATGCATCTTTGAATAATGTCCTTATCTTGAGCACAAGAGGAAGGTTAGCAATTCTTAAACGCTTTTGCTTCGAAACGTGAACTTTATTGCGCATTTAAGTCATAGCTATGTAGTTATATTTATAGTTACAAAGTTATTAAGTTCAGTAGTTATAAATTTCTATTTATATAGTTATATATTCATGCATTATATATTCACATATATAGGTATGTAGTTATATAGTTCTTTATTTCCAATGGTTCATATCGTCATTCAGTACTACAATTTTCTCTACCCCTCTACACCTTTCTCTTTTAACTTTCATGATTTAAGCTTCAACTCGCTTGTTATGCTGGATCGTGTAAAATCTTCAACTATTTCATGCTCCTCTGATTTCATATTTGTGTTACAACGAAGCTTTTGTTATCCTATTCAGCGTGACAGGTCACAGTAAACTGTAGTGTATTTTTACTGTAAGAACATTTGTTTTTAGGGGTATTGTATAGTATTCATCTATAGAGTATTGTACAAAACATAGCAATTAGGTATTACCCACAAGCAGTGGCGTAACGGAGCAGTGTGGGGCCCTTAGTCAAATTAAGGGTTGGGGCCTCCTGTTTTTAGCAAATCAAGTTTCCAGGCTAAGCCCGAAATTACCATTAACTTTATAACTTTTACATGCAATTTTTAGACAATATTAACTTACATAAACATTGCAATAAGTAAGAAACGCTTATATCCAAACAAACTATTTTACAAAGTTCCTTGGGGCCCCCCTAGTGGCCTTATTGTGTGGGGCCCATAGTTTTGCGTTTAAAGGTGCACAACGTGCGCTACGCCACTGCCGACAAGCTGGATTAAAGTCAGTACATAGAAGTAGAAGTATAGAGTATTAGAATATTGAAGAAGTATACCTAAATTTTTGCTAAATCACCGAAAGCGGACATAGTTGGTGAGGGTCTTTAAGTCTAGATAAGGAGTTTTTCAACTGCTTTGAAAGGGTACTATTGCAATGACTGTTAGTTGAAATACAAGGAAGCTTCGTGTTTCGGTAAATGCTCCACTGAACATTGATATGCGAACATAATTACACTCTAAATCTGATAAACAAGCCGATAGGAAGAACAGTTCGATTTTAAAACTTCAAATCACTTAGGAATTTGACTTGCGAATGACTACTGCCGACCAAGGATCTATCTAGGCCAATCAAAAAGAAGTTTATAGAAAAACGTGTTAAACATTATTGTAAAAAATCACAATTACTTGGGTGCAACAAAGCTGATTATGGAGATGAAGATGAGGCGAAACAAATAACAAGAAAAATAAACAAAGAACGTTCAAGAAACAAAAATAAAATTACGACAGAATCATATTACGTGGCAACGAGTAGTTGATACAATGTTGCAGGGGGGGGGGGGGGGCTCGAGCCCTTTTTGTTAATATTTCGGTTCAGATTATTTGTTGGATTATATTTGTATATATATATATATATATATGTATATGAAGACGAAAGTCGAAACGTATTCCTTTACTGATGAAGGCGAAAGTCGAAACGTTTAAAAGTTTAAGTTCTTTTCTAAGTATCTATATATATATATATATATACATGTGTATCGCTGGATGCCAAAATCGAATATAAATACGGTAGCAAACAAATAAACAAATAAACAAACAATTTATAGAGACGATAAAGTGATTCTCACATTATTTTTTTTCTCAATGATGCAGTTGTCAATAGCTATCCCTCCTTCCCCCTTTTTCATTGTAGCTGCTGTAAACGCATGAGATTTGATAGCTTGTAAAAGCCCCTAACCTTAATCGATAACACACAATTACAAAAATATTCAAAATTTCTCAAATTAAATCATGAAATAATTAGATACCCAAAAATTCATACAATATAGCCTTCGTTACTCCTCCGCAGAGAGCACGGCCGTGAGATTGCGCCCGAAGCACACAGAAATTATGTTTAGCAAAACAGAAATTAAACAAGTGAAATTTGATTGTGTCCAAGGAAGTTGTGGTTGCTTTTTAGAAATCGTGATCATCAATTGAAAACCTTGCCCACGTAAGCGCCTTTTGACAAATTGAAAAATGTTTCTTTATAACAAAAAATACGTATTGGTTTGATTGAATGCTATTTGCAAAACATTAGGCAAAGCAAACTAATAACGCTCGAATCTTTGCTGATGGTAGGTAACGTGTGGGCTGAAGTATGTCACACCTACAACTTCGCCTGCACATATTTTCATAAGCAATGGGTTAATAAGCAACTAGGGTTGGGGCCACGTAACAGTTAAGCAACTCAAGAGCTCAATGAAGACGCTGTGAGCAAATTTCTAACAATGTAGCAATCTGCACTCTTCATTTTGCAACCACAATTTTGGCTCGTATCTTTTCAATTAATCCTTAACCATGGTTACCCTAAGCCTAAACATCATTTTAGATGACTGCATATCGCAAACTTTGGCCATTCCGCCAGTGGATGCTCGACACTTTCATTAAGCGTGCAGATTTAAGCAATTCCTAAACAGGATTTGAGAAATCTGGTGCTCAGAGCAGGGAAGCAAATTAGGGGGTGTGGGGGTGTCACATGCCCCCAAAAATATTTCTGTGTCGGTCCAAAAATGATTTATAATTCTAAAAATTGGTCCACTAACCTTCCATAAAAACCTTTAAGAACACTTCAGACAAAAAACTTGCTTACTTGCTACTTTGTTTCAACCAGTCGGTCCTCAATGAAAGAATATAATTGAAGTTGGCCCGCCTAGAGCAAGCCCCCCCCCAACCAATACAATGGACGTGCACCCCTGACTGACAGAGTCCTGACCTTTTAATGAATTTGGTACAGCTAACAACGAGCCATTTTTACAGCAACATTTTCCCTCAATGTGCAAACCTTGCATTTCATTCGCATTTGATGACATTTCAGAAATGTTCAAATCTTTACTGGCCTTATGAACAGTCCACATTTCTCTTCTCATTACATAAGTTCTCCTTCTACCGTTTCTCACGCTGACTTTCTTTATCAACACAGAACAACAATCGCGGAGGTTACAACGTGGGCGACAAACTTGCGAGGCCATTTCGCACAGAAGCTGAACAATATCATGAGGTAATGAAGCATTCCTTTCTCAAACATCATCTGCTTTAACGATTAACTTGACTCAATTATGAATATCATTACGGTGGTAATGCAGGAGCGAATCTGCCATATAGGATTAAGTTCCCAAATATTGGCTTCTCCCCTCTGAATCTGTACTACTTCTGTCCCAAAACAGGTTTTTCTGCATTACTTCAGTTGTTTTAACCGGGTGTCTCAAAAGCTGGATTATTGTTTTTTTCTTAAAGCTATGCTGTAGACCTTCGTCCCAAAACCTTGGCTTCTTTGAACTTATCTCCTTTGAATAACTGCTTCGATCAAATTGGTTTTTTTGTGCCTATTGGATAAAGACAGAGTCAGGACTGGACTACCGATAGTAATGACAGAGGTAGTGATGGTTTGGTTGCTGTGGCCTCTTTGATGATGTAGAACGTGTGTTGATATTCGCTGTTATGATGGCGTTTGTTGTAATGCTACTGCCAGATGTGATGGTGATGACCGCTGTGATTATGGGATGAGTATGATGAATGTGGTTGCAGTGATATTGATGGTGCTTGCAAAGTTTTTAGTAATGGTGGTGGTATTGTTGGTTCCACTGCAGCTGGTGGGATTGATGTTAATCGTGGTATTTATGGCTGAGGTGGTTGTGGTGGCTATTATCGACGGGAATCTGGGAGTGACACTTCGAGCCAATAACTGCCAAGCCATGTTTTTCGGACTTATCTCTTGAAATGTAGGGCCTAAACAGCCGCTATGTTGGGCCTGATATAACACATTGTAGAGGAAAAATCATTGATGTGACTGTGGTGGCGATTCCCTCTATTCCAATTTCATCTCTACCTAGCTTTACAATTGAACTGTCAAATTTCTTCCATGTTTAGACCTATTTTACAAGCAGTGCCCAGTCAAGAGTTGCAAAGGACAAAGGCAATAGTTATTTGAACGTCGAATGGACAAACCAGCATGGCTGCGGAGGAGACGAAGACACAGATCCCCACAAACTTAATTGTAATGTCGTTCTCCAATTCTTATGTCAACGAGAAAACAGTGTTGCCGTTGGCAACGGACTCAAAATGAGAAATGGCAGGACGACAAATACGCCACGATTCACTAATGGGCGTAAAAACGAGGCTCGTAGCCAGACTTTTGCAAGATTAAGGCGTGATTCAAACTACAATAATGGTCTACATGAACAATGGATGTGGTATGATAAATGCAACAATAGAGATAGAAACAAAGGTAATCCATTGTTTCAATAAGAATCCATTGTTTGTTTCACTATGAAATAGACAATAGACCCATTGTTTAAAACTGAATACAATTGATGCAATCAGAGGATTCATTGTTATAATAGATAATGTTTCCATTGTTTGGATTGGTAAAACAATAGGAAAATGACAGTTCATTGACAGTTTACAATCGTTTATGTGATTCTAAATCAAGTAAGGCTGCAATTTAAAATGTTAGATATTAGGGCTATAGAGATAAATCTGAGAAGCCAGTTAAGTAATAGAAAGTGGCTGCCATAAAATGAGTGGCAGTGACAATTTTTGGTAAACCCTTTGCTTGATTTCTAGGCCTGTTCACAGCTGACCAAAAATTAAAAGGAACAGCAGCAAAATACACACGTCAGAACGCAAATGGAAACAGACGGGGGTATGAATGTCCTGAAGAACGTGATTACTATCCTTATTGGCACCCATCAGAATGGAAAGACATTGCAGTCCTTGCTGAGAATGCTTCAAGATGTTCGTTCTATCAAAAGGAAAGTTTTAATGTCAAGCCCAAACGTAAGTTTGACAAGTTTTAATTTACAGTAAACTCTCTAACTTAAAAGTAATTAAAATGTACGTTATATATTATGCATAGATGATATTTTGGTCCAGGTTATTATCTACAGCCGCATTGAAATGTTTTTTAGACCATTTCATCCGAGTTTTCTTTAGCGTGCAGTTCCCAAAGCTTTTCGTGCAGTTTTAAAGAAAATTCTGTATACTTCTAAAATTTTCACTTCAATGAAAAAAACAACCAGGAAAATTTCCGAATCATTTCTCTTTTTTGTCTAATTCGACTGCAGTTCCTGGCTCAACAAGAGTGGGAAGATCGTGGAAATTAATTTTTTTTTCTTTTTATTCTTCTAAAACGTTACAATTTACAGATTACAAAATACTCTACTTACAACATTACTATGTAAAACTACTAGAACGATACCCCGGGGAACAGAAAGCTATGTCTACCCCGTGGCCATTACACAAAACAAATAACATTCAAGCTACAAGTAAGGGTGCCTAGCAGCCAAAAATGCGAGTGACGATTTGATGGAATTTTATTTCGATATAATTAAAAGAACTATCAAGCTATATCGTTTTTCTCCAGATGAATGTATACAAAAGGACAGAGCCAATCAATACAGAATATCTTCACAATACAACAACCAGAAGGAATGCGAGGCTAACAACGGTCAATGGCTTGACTTCTACAATTACCTGGAGAAAGCTCCCCAGTTTAAAACAGAGGCTACATGCCTCGCAGCGTCTAAAAATGGTGTAAAATACGTCTGGGGACGTGTTTTGTATTTCCCAGAGAAGAAAGAATGCTTAGTTGCTCTACCACCTCCAGAGTGTAAGGCAGCTCCATGGTCACGTGTGAATCACCTTGGAAACGGCAGAGGTGGCCAGCCTTTGAGATATGAGTGGAAATTGCCAAACTTTCCTTCAGGACAGAGTCATCGCTGTATCCTGAGGATTAGGTAGGGTTTATTTTTGGTTTAAAGAGGCATTACACCCAGGGGCATGCTTGTTGCATTAGAAATAGGCCTGGTACGGTAAGTACATAGCTGTGCTGTCTGTCGTGTTAGCAGGAAGAAAGGTGAGACGAACTGACCAGAATGGTAAGCATGCCATCCCAGTGGCGGATCCAGAATGATTCTGAAGGGGGGCAGTTTAGAAAAAGGGGCGCCTATAAACCTTCGATAATTCATTGAAAAGGGGCGTCGCGCGCTTCGATTAGGGGGCACCACACCAGTTGAAGAGCGGTGAAGGGCCCCCAGTTGCCCCCCTCCCTTAATCTGCTACTGTGCCATCCTTGAGTTCTGTATAACATGCCAGCAAAATGCCCTACATTCAGGGCCGTCGAGAGCCAGTGCGGGCCCCGGGATATTCCATTGCACCGTGCCTCCAGTAGGTGTCGAACCGCCTTAAAAATGGAATATCATGTTACCGAAACTTGTCATAATAGTTGTTCTTGTTCTTTTCCTTAACAAGTCAAGGCTTCATGGTGTGAACACAAAGAGTAAACAAATAGAGCAATTAATTCTCTTCATTGAATGCAATTTTTTCGAGCCCCGGACCTCCGACCCCGCCTACCCCTATCTCGACGGTCCTGCCTGCATTGCCTAAAAATTCTTTTGTTTTTGAAGCGAGCCACCTTTGCATGGGGTTTTTTTTAATCGCATGCCATGCAGCAAGAGATTATTTCAGTTTCACATTGCCTCGATTTCAACCGTTCATTTTCTTTCAGGTATAACATTTCAACTGATGATTATGACCCAGTAAGGACCGACTCAAGATATAACAACAACAAGTTAGTGTTATTTCACTTATATTTCATTCATTACAACATACAGAAATTAAACTCTTTTGGCTGCTCGATTTTTGACGTCACATTTCAGGGACGTAGCCAAGAGGTTTAAAGGGGGGAGGCAATTTTTGCAGTTTCAAGCAAAAATAGTTCTGTCTCTATTGACCGAAAGAAAAATGCAGTTAAGACTGTTAAAAAAAGAATGAGCTGGATTTGGGAAAGGGGCAGTGGCGCTGGATCGTGTTTTTAAACTATTTTGCTGTTGTTAGTGCTCAATACTGCTGGTATAGAAACAATAATACTTTTTTCACTTTCAAAAGGGGGGAGAGCGATGGCTCCCCCAGGGTACGTCCCTCTAGTTCACTCTACATCGTCCTTACCTGGCAAACTCCTTCTGTTACATTTCAGAAACAAAGGGACCTTTTCACCGGTGGAGAACGACCCTCAAATCCTCGTAGGGTCCAGCAACAACCCTCTCCGCCTTGCCATAAACACTGCTCAATTTGGACGGACATTCCAAGACCGAACACACATCTTCTTTCTCAATAAGCGCCCGACAACCGTTGCTGACAGCAAGAACATTCACCATCTCGGCGTACGTGGGAAACGAGGCAACATCGTGCAGACATTCCCAGCTGTCGAGTACGACTTCTTCCCGACAAACCTGACGATCAAACAAGGCGAAGTGGTTCACATTCAATGGACTGGGTCCAATACCCACAACAATGGAAACCCTGCTGGTGATGGACAGGCGGGGGATGCTGGCGAAGGAACAGGCGGTAAGCATACTTGACTCTCCAACTAACATAATTCTTGACTTACTTAACTCTCAGTTGTGTCAAATCAGAAAAAAAAGAAGGAATAAAGGGGAGAGAAAAGGAAAGTGGGTGGCAGATGGGAAAACGAGATGACCATGATGGGATATACTTTCAATCTTTTTTTACATCGTGTCTCAATCTTTATGCAGAAAATGAGGTCAAAAAATCACGCTACCCCCTGCTTCATTTACATTTACTAAACATACATACTAGCTGACACTGTTGGGCACAAATTTGAACTGAAGAGCACGGGGGAATCTTCAAGTTCCCGAAAATGTCTCCCATCCTGACCAGATCTACGAAAACAGTTTCTTTAGTCCATAGTTATTTTGAAATTCTTCTCCCTACCTCCTAGGAACCGATCGTAATAACATCGTCGAGGTAAAAGACCTCAACAACAATTTTCCGTTGCCATTTGAAAACACAAACATGTTCAAGAATGCAAAGGTACTTTGGTCGGCATATCACAGCAGTGCCACGCTCAAGAAGACGAAAGGAGAAGACTTTGCCGTCACTCTTGGAAGTTCTGGGTATTACGCCTGCGCCACTGCAGCGGTTTGTGGCGGCCAATCCGCCCAAACAAAGTCGCAAATGAACGACCAGTTGAATAACGTATCACCCTCATTTTATGGAATGATAATCGAGTTCGCAAAAGGAAGGTACCACTACATTTGCACAAGGAATAACAACTTCACCAACAGAAGTCAAAAAGGAACTTTGGAAGTGGCCTGAATTGCCCAAATGTTTTTGTCATTAACTATGCTAAACATGTAACCGATTTTGTAGACATTTTTAGATCATTAACCTTTTTTGTAACACCTTTTTGCAATTAAAAGCCTTTCCACTGGCTCTGGTAGGGCCCTTATAAGTAAGCAAATATCTCTCTTCCGACAACTGCGTGAAAATTTTAACTAGCTTCGCAACCCTTTTTTGCTAGTTTATCCAACTGTCTTATAAGTTTAGAATAAACTAAGTTGCAGAATTGGCAGGCCTTTAGCGTGCTTGTCTATATTAATTTTTGCATTATTTAAACTTACTTTTCCTATTAAATGTAGGTGGATCAAATTATAGTCTTAAGCAAAAAAAAGCATATATCTTTCTCGTCAACACAACTTTTTTGGCCTTTCGAAACAAAGCACTGGGGATCTGTTGTCCGCCACTTATTTTCAAAACTGTGAGAAAATGTTTTCAATCTAGTTAATATGTGTATACTAAAACTAATTTTAAGCATTGTAAGGGGGAAAATATTTGTTCTAACGCTACGCTTCCTGTGGTAGCAACTCAAACGGGGTAAACAAAATGGTCTTTTGACATCTTTATTTAGCCTCGAGTAGGTGTTGGAGAAGGAAGTGAGGGAGACATTCAGAAAGTGAATCAACAGATACTTCCGCACTCATCGACTTGAGGTAAGGTGTAGACAAAATGAAGGCTGTATTGGCTTGTTTTTTGTTGTTTTTGCTCGATAAAATAGATGGCGATGTCTATCTTCATTATCCAAGAGGATCTAACAATCGGTTGAATGAGAGATCAGCCCAACGAAGAAATGGTAACAGAGTTTTCGATTCACAGGTGAGTTATGAGGGGGCGCGTCATTCCGGCAATTTTGCCAGGAAACAAAATCATTATTGAACTGTTTTTAAAACATAACTAAACTCATCATAAACGGTAATTAATAGCAGAATCTAAAATATATATTCAAGAATAAGCTTTGTGGTTGTTTGCAAATTGCGTAAGTTATAGGGCCTACAATGAAGATTTAATTAGAAAAGATAGGGTAGAGGCCGAGAGATAAATCATATACTGAAGCTTTATTTGCGGAGGATTATCTACGTAAGCCTCACAAATCAACTTCCCAAGGGTCTTCTTTACTGATTGTATCATACGAATATGATATCATGAATAAAGAAAAGTCCTTTCGGAACAATTTCGTTTGAAGTAAAATTTCCGAGTATTTATTACTGACACTTCATAGCTACTGACTTTGTCAATTGATTTTATTTTAAGAACATTCCTCATACCCTTTTACTGTGTTTTATATGATGCAGTCTCTTTATAGTCCCAATATTTAGCTGTTAAGTAACAAAATATTATCAATAATATGTTCTTCGATTTTCTATGGCACCGGCAGGCCAAACCGAGATTACGTAATCCCGTAGCCCACTTAGATAACTCGTGATGGCGGTGTTTACTCATCTACCCACGCCGTGAGCCATCGCCTTTTAAGTCGAAGGTTATTTGCAATGGACCATCATGGGGTATTCATGTAGGTTTATGCAATAATCAGGTGATAGAATAGTAATATTTATATTAATAATAATATAATCATCATGATCACCATCATCATGATCATGATCAATATTGTAATCATCATCATTATCCATCATCATCATCATCATCATCATCATCATCATCATCATCATCATCATCATCATCATCATCATCATCATCATCATCATCATCATCATCATCATCATCATCATCATCATCATCATCATCATCATCATCATCATCATCATCATGATCATCATCATCATCATCATCATCATCATCATTATAATAAGGACAATCACTGAAATCATTCTTTCATAACGATTATACACTCTGATAACTATTTTCATTCGTTGCTACTGAAATATATTTTTATTTGTTGATATGAATGTTTTCCTCAGAATAATAACAGAGGTGGTTACAATGTTGGTGACAAGACAGATAAAGCATTTTCAGATGAAGATGGACAATATAACGAGGTATTCTTTTCTATTTCACATTCATCTGTTAAACATGATAAAACTCTTATATCCTTGAGAGATTGGGCAATGATAGGATGTGAAATCCACTGATCACAATTTTTATTTCTTGCTCTTCAAACTTACTCTTTGGCAAAAAAGTGCCATAAAAATTGCTCATTTTGTAACATTAAAACCCACCCTGGAACAATTATTTTGCCCCCCCCCCTGCAAGAAAATGACATTTTCATTGTTGGGAGGGTGAGCCATCCATAACCCTTACAAGTGACCCCCTGTCTCTACTGTTCTTTATATGTGATGCTTTACATTGTGTAAGGGTATTGATTTATTCTCTACCATGTTTTCTTAGCAATCTTCCTTTCATATGAAATGTTCAAAAATTTTCAAAATTCTTTCAATAAGTAAATTTATTGAGTTGTGTTTTTTTAAATAGAAACATTAAGTTTATTTTTGGACTCTTTATAGAAACATCAATAACTGTTTAACTTTTCATATTATAATGGAGTAAAGTAGATGAAATGTAGACTATCAATTTTCTGACTACTAAAAGTGAATTGAATGTCAACATTTATTATTGTTTGATTTTATTTCATTACATTCTTAGGTTTTCTTCATGAGCAGCTCCAAATCAAGAACAACCAATAAAGAAGGGAGGACATTCTTAAACATTGAATGGACCAACCAACATGGATGTGGTGGGGATGAGGACACAGACCCTCATAAACTCAACTGTAATTTAGTGATTCAGTATCTTTGCCAACCCGAGAAAAGCTATGCAAAAGGCCACAAACAGAAACTTAGAAATGGAAAGAACACAGCTACACCAACTTTTCAAGGTGGCTCTAGAAATGAAAAACGTTCTGCCACTAATGCTAGAATGAATGGGAATTTAAACACAGACCATGTCCTTCAAGAACAGTGGATGTGGTACGAAAAATGCAATGTTAGAGACAGGAATAAAGGTATTTATATATCTACTAGATTACATTGATTTTAACTTCTAGTTTTTCAAAAAGAGAAGTTTTTCAAAAGTCACAGGATAGGGGCATGATGTCTGAGTGAAATAACATTTTTCCAAATGTTGTAACAAGGACCCTCTACAATGAATTTTCTGAATGCTTACATCGATGGTTGAAATAAAAAAACTCTTAACATAGAGCAATTCTTGTTCAAGGCCTTACAAAAGTGCATGCATTCCAAGTTCTAAATTCCTTAATACTACCAGCTGTGCAAAAGCCTTAGCTTCTCAATGTTCCCATTGGTGCATCTTAATTAAGAATAAAAATGCATCTAATGTTTCCTTTTGGTGTTACAGAAAATATTTTAGGATTGAAGATGTTTGAAGAGCCTTGATAAAACAGTACTTTGTTTCCTTAGGCCTATTCACAGCTGACCAAAATTTGAGAGGAACAGCAGCAAAATACACACGCCAGAATGCAAATGGCAACAGACGGGGGTATGAATGTCCTGAAGAACGTGATTACTATCCTTATTGGCACCCATCAGAATGGAAAGACATTGCAGTCCTTGCTGAGAATGCTTCAAGATGTTCGTTCTATCAAAAGGAAAGTTTCAATGTCAAACCAAAACGTAAGTAGTTACATCTGGATCTTGCCTTTAACACAGTGATAACAGAGCTATTTAGTAACTATTCAAATGGTTCAGAATGAAATGAAAATAAGATCACCTTCAAAAGCGTCTGCTTGTATTGGAATTGGATTACAAGGATTGATAATACCCTTTGGGTGAAGAATCTTTGCAAATTTTTTTGAAGGAAATGTATCAGATTAGTCTCCCCCTTGTAAGAAATAACCAATTCTTGCTGATAGTAGCTTGGTTAAATTGTTCCTCCATGCATGAAAGGGTTGTGTTGAATTTTGTGAACTGATCTAGATTGCCCTGGCACTTGGCAAATAATTACTTCCACTTAATTTGTTTGTGCTGTTTTGCTTGGCCCTACAGTCCCTATGTTCAACAAAGATATGAATGTAAAGAATTTCCTACGAAATCAATAAATTCCAAGCAAGCAAACAAGCAATTTATTTATTTGTTAAATCAAGCGAGAGCTCTGGTAGCATTGTAGTTTAAATGTAGGTCTGGGGCGTTAAGGCCTGTGCCCTCAGGATTCCCCCCCCCCGAGTTCCCATTTTCTGACCTCAGAAGTATGGGCAGCTGAGTGTGCTGCATAGTTTTGTGGAGTAAGGGTCCAGCTGCAGATTCAAACCACGAACTTCTAGGCTAGTAGGTCCGTAGACCTGCGCCTTAATGACTCATCCATGCTCCCATCCCAAAGCATGATTCAAGATCATAATTGAACCGTTTTGTTTATTTATATCGAATATATGATATTTACTTGTAGAAGTAGTGGTTTAAACTGATTGGGTATTCGTGGCTAATAAGGTGTAAATGAAATGTAAAAGTTACAATGTTGATTGCTTGCAGACCAAAGCAAAAAGGAAGTTTAGAAACCTAAATTTTGCTATGTCAGCAAGTGCATTGCTTTTCCAAGTATTATTAATTTGTTAAATTATTACTGCTTTTAATGTTTATAGTTAATAGTACTTTTATATAATATTTTTAAAGATGAATGCGTTGAAAAGGACACGGATGGGCGGTACAAAGTAGCATCGAAATACAACAACAAAACAGAATGCGAAGCAGGGAAAGGTGAATGGATGGAGTTCTATAACTATCTTGAAAAGGCACCGCAATACAAGACAAAATCGGCCTGTACATCTGCTTCAAGAAATGGCGTAAAATACGTTTGGGGTCGAGTGTTGTACAACACCAATGAAGAATGTCTTGTTGCCTTAAATAAACCAGAATGCAAAGCGGCGATGTGGTCACGGGATAATCACCTTGGCAACGGCAAGGATGGGCAGCCGCTTCGATACACGTGGGAATTGCCTCATTTCCCATCAGGAGATGAGCAAAGATGTGTCCTTAGACTAAGGTATGAGATTAAAACTTTTAACCCTTTCAACCCCGGAAGGGCCATATGGCCCAATGACGAACACCGTAAAAGATAATTTTTCAGGGGGGAAAGCATAAAAAATTGTAAATGTTCTGATGGCAGTTTTCTATTATAGTTTATGCTTTCGTCTAATTGATTTGACAATGCTACGCCCTGAAAAGCGTAGATTTATATGTTAAATGAAAATAAATCCGGGTGCGAAAGGGTTACGGTTGGTAGGCATTTCGTTTGTTTTACTTGCAGAGCCAGTGTAACATACAGTCTCTTTTGGGAAAGAGTTTCGTCACCTTTGCATTTCAGGTTATATTATATTATAGTCACAAGAAACTTCTTTGGTTATATCGTTCTAGTAATAGCTTCTGTTCATAAATAGTATAGATAGAAAGTAACATTATATAGTTGTAAAGTAATTTTGTAAGGTAGTGTTTTTATAGATTTTTATTGTAACTTTAATGGATTAAAAAAAAGAAGTTTTATCAATGAAAGCTTAAATGAATGACAATATATAATTATTTCTTGCCATCATTTGATTCAAATAAAATCATTTGAGACAGGTTCAGGATACGATCTTTTTTCCTTGTTTAGTTCTCGCATTAAAAGAGCTCTTCCTTTAAATAATTCCAAGTTTTTGAATCCACGTTTTGCCAATCACGTATTTCTCTATATTGATTTTTGTAAAACTGCTTTAATTTTTTAAAGTTTGATTTTATATGTTTGTTTGGCTAGTATCGAAAGTTGTGCAATTTGAATAAAATGTGAACTGAACTGAGAACCGTTTTTATGCAGGTATAATATTTCAACCGACGATTATGATCCAGTTTACACAGATTCAAAGTTCAATGAAAACAAGTAAGTTGTTCACCTCCATCAGTTGCCAACTGCTTCGAACTATTAACATTCGGCCTACCAATTTTTACGCCGTCTTATTCTATTTCTCAAGCACGTTGAGGGACTTAAGCTACTTAGGTAGACTTGGTTTTACGAATGACTTTATCGACTTGAACGCCATTGGCCATGTGTGAGTAACATCATGAAAATCCTACCTTCTTCCAAGTTTTTAAACTTTGATTTTGCAGCCAAATTTTCTAAAATCATGCTCATACTGAAAGTTGAGAAAGCTCTTTTCACGTCAATAGAGGCGTTGAGGGGAAATCAGATCAATAACAACCCTATAGATATAGATACCGATACAGATACCGATACAGATACCGATACAGATAGATACAGATACAGATACAGATACAGATACAGATACTGATATAGAAACAGATACAGATACAGATACAGATACAGATGTAGATACAGATCCAGATACAGATACAGATACAGATACAGATACAGATACAGATACAGATACAGATACAGTACAGATACAGATACAGATACAGATACAGATACAGATACAGATACAGGTACAGATACCGATACCGATACCGATACAGATACAGATACAGATACAGATACAGATACAGATACAGATACAGATACAGATACAGATGTAGATACAGATACCGATACCAATACCGATACTGATACAGATACTCCCTGTGTGACTTGTTTGACTTCCTGCTTTGAAAGCAAGAGTTCCTTTATTCAGTTAGATATCCTATTACCTGAACCAGTCAAAAAAGCATTGAAATAGTTCTTTACACCTTTATTACATCAAAATGCAACCTTCTATTAAGATCTTAAAGGGGAATATTATCTCACTAGCGTTTCTTTATTGCGATCAGTTATCACTTTTTCGTACATGGATGACAGTTTGATCGATTGTAGCTTTCTAATATGACATTTTCAGTTTTTGCATTAAGGCATATCATGTAAATAGATCGCGTTGATACCGCAAGGCTTTGCAAAGTATTTTTTGCATAAAGATGTAGATATTGATGGAAAAAATGAAGTATTTAATTTACTCATGACAATATTTCTGACTTAGGTTAACTGGCGTGTTCTCACCAATTCAAAACAACCCTCAAGTTGATATCGGAGCTGGTAACACGCCGCTTCGTCTTGCGATGAACACGGCCCAATATGGCCGTACTTTCCAAGATCGGACCCATCTCTTCAAGCTGAAAAATCGTCCGAGCGCAAGCCTCGATTCGAAGACAATTTACAACATCGGTATTCGTGGAAAGCGAGGCAATATCGTGCAGGTATATCCGGCTGTCGAGTACGATTTTTTCCCGACAAATCTTACGATCAAGCAAGGCGATCTGGTTCATATTCAATGGACGGGCTCGAATACACACAATAATGGGGCTCCAGGAGGTGATGGGCAGACAGGAGACGCTGGTGAAGGAACAGGAGGTAGGGGATTTGTGTATTTGCAAGATAGGTCCTTGTGGTACTCTCCTTGACTGTTTCACATAACTTAAAGCTTGTTTCATAAGATATTGCCGCTCACAACTTGCTTTTTTCATAAAGTCCTGATAATTGGCTTGTATCATAGACCATTATAGACCATGCTATTTTCAATACACGTTCTGTTCCAAATCAAAATATTTCTTGTTCTAGGGACTCCCCAAGTACGAGTGTTTTTGCACTGAATTTGATTCGTATATTTCATAGTCGCCCTAGACATAACACTAAGCACCTTTTGATTGCTTCCTCTGTAAGTGACAAGATTAGGTGAAAATGTAGAATAGCCTTTCAAAGCGGCCAACCTGACTACATCTAGCATTTTTCATATGGTTATTCTAAGATCGCTCATTTTAATGTTCAAGTATTTGCTGCAGAGTCACGAATTTCTCTGTACATTCGCATTATCTTCAAAAAATTTTATCTGGCTGTTTTCTAACAAATGTTTTGATCAGGTTCTGCCCTTGCCAAAAAATTTATCTAACTATTTCCTTTCCAAACAATTTTATCTGATTTTCCTCTAACCAAAAAGGTGGAGAGTCAATGGGTTTAAAAATAACTTGATGATTCATAGCCGGCTGATTAGTGGCCTATGTTTGATTTTTAAGAAAAAAATCTCACGCTGTTGGGGTCTTTTTTTGACGAAATATTTCAGCTCTTTGTCATACGATCTTTTATTTCTTCATAGGAACAGACAGAAACAATATTGTTGAGGTCAAGGACTTGAATTCAAATTATCCTCTTCCGTTCAAAAACACGAAAATGTTCAAAAATGCGAAGGTTCACTGGTCATCTTTTGGTGATACTAACTTCATTAATAAACTTTCTTCTGAAGATTTCGCAATTACGTTTGCAAGCTCCGGTTATTATTTGTGCATGAAGTCTGCGACCTGTGGTGCAACCTCCCTCGAGCGGAAAGCAAAGATGAACAGCTTGTTGAACAATGCTCCGGCCTCATTTGGGGGCATGCTTGTCGAGTTTGCAAAAGGGATGTATCATTATATTTGCAGCAGAAATAACAATTTTACAAACAGAAGTCAGAAAGGAACAATTGAAGTTAAATAGACTTGATTTAGGGAAGAAAGGCACATTTTTACAATCTTAAAGCAAATTCTTAATTAGAACAAAAGAAGAGTTTTTCCCATAATCACCTTTGATAAGAATTTGTTGATGGAAGTCAGTGATCATGGTTCTTAGCAGGGATCTATACTTTGACTCAGCGATTTTGTCATCCAACTTAGATACTATTAAATTTGATTCTTCGTATAATTATTAATATCAATATATTTAATATATTTTATACTTTTTATTTCAGTGGTTTATAAAAATGACAATTGTAAATCTTAATCATAATTAAGAGTTGAATACTTAAAACATTTTATAGCAACTATAAAATTGCAAGAAATAGCGTGGCCTTTTCCCACCTCTCGCGAGGCTTTCCATTGCAACTGGATTTCTATTCCAGTTACTTTTCCTAAATCTTTCAAACGCCCCTTTCTCCAACGAAAGTCATTGCAATTACAATATCGCATCAACTGGATCATTATCTGACGTTCCCATGCTCTGAGAGGTGTCGTCAGAAAAGCTGCTTTCAGTATACCAAGCTTTTTCGTGCAAATTTAATAATTAATTATTTTTAATGCTGCAGCCACGTTTTGTAGAATATTCTTGATTTTTGATACAATTTATTTAAATCGATTTTCCTGCACTGTATCAGCTGGCCTGGAGTTTATTGGCGATTCGCAATTATCTTTTCGTTTGTATTCTTTTGTATTCTTTTGTATATTGTATAATTCTTACTTAATAAAAAACACATATAATTATGTCAATGCAACTGATATAACATTCAATATAACATTCAAACAGTCTAGTTTCTCGCTGTCAATTCTTATTCTTCATTCATTTTGGAATGGCTCCTCACAAGATCGTAGCTAGATGTTCTGTTTCAGGGAGTGTCTACGATGAATTTGCCGAGAAAATGGGCGTACAATCCTTTATTTGCAGACAAGTTAGCAAAATTTGCCGACGAAATGCTCCTCTATGGCGAAAAACCCTTTGTTTTTGAAACACAATTTTTTCCCGGGGAGGTGCCACACCCCCTCGCCTCTGGCTACAGCCCTGGTTCAAAGTTCCGACTGATAACAAGGGGTTTATAAAGGGAGTCAGTAAGTTGTTTACCGCCATATTTAACAACGAAAACATTGTTGTTTTGCAAGTCAAAACTAAGAAACAAAACATTTATTTCAATCATTATTTCATTTATTTATTTCTTTCATTTCATTTATTTCAATTTCATAAGATAGCTGCATAATTTCTATAAGACAGCTGTGAAACGATTCTAGACAGATTTCTAATGGGGGAATTGGCTCTTTTCTTTGATATTTGATGACGTAATAGTTGACGTAATGAATCTCGATTCCACGGTGTATGCCGCAAGCAAAATTCCTCAAGAGAAGTCAAGGACGTGGCAGATGCGGTTATAACTCATTAAAAATCCGTCTAAATACCATATAATCGGTATTTAACGGTATTTCAATGGGGAAACCAGGTATCAAAGCTCCTGCTGATACCGAAAAAGCAAGTGAAAATGCAAGCATTGAAACCGATCCAGCAGGAAAGACCAAAGCTGTCGTTGTTGGCCTAAGTCTTTCAAACGACCTGCTATCTAGTGAAGGACATTGGAATAAGCAATTTCGCATCAAATGGACTGTAATTTTATTTCTGGGTGCTTTCCTAGTTTATGCAGCTCGAACATCGATGTCTGTAGCAGTGACCTCAATTGCAACTGAGCTGGGCTGGAATAAAGAGGTTTCTGGAATGGTCTTATCTTCGTTTTTCGCTGGATATGTCACATCAAACATTCTAGGAGGCTACTTTGCCGATAAATACGGTGGTGAGAAAGTGATGTTGTATGGGGCTATGCTTTGGATAACGATGACAGCGCTGTTGCCTGTTTTTGCAAGATATCCAGGCTTTTTCTTCTTCAACAACACTTTTGGGGTTCTATTGGCTCGGTTTTTGACTGGTGTTGGGCAAGGAATGCATTTCCCATCCATGACAAGTATAGTCACGCGTAGAAATAACATTAAAGAGAGATCATTTGTTTGGGGTACTGCAACTTCTGGATCGGCACTTGGCACAATTTTCTCTGGCTTTGCTGGTTCATTTTTAATCGAAACTGCTGGCTGGCCCAGTTACTTTTTTGCTATTGGAATTCTAGCATATTTATGGTCTTACCTATTACGAAGAAATGGCCAAATAATGGTAGAGAAAGATGCCAAATCTGTTAGCAAATTATCAAAACCATTACCGACTAGAGAACCTGTACCATGGTTACTCTTGTTCTCAAAAGTTGAAACTTGGGCACTTCTAGTTGTTTACTTTGGCAACAATTTTTGCTTTTACAACCTGCTCTCATGGTTACCTATATACTTTCATGAGACATTTCCGCATAGCAAAGGTTGGGTTTTCAATGTTGTTCCATGGATGGCAAGTTTCATCGTAGCCATTTTTTCAGGATCCATTGCCCGCAGCCTCATTAGCAACAATTTTTCTGTAACGTTTGTGCGAAAAATGTCCACAGCTCTGGCATTGTATGGTGGCGGGTCTTTCTTACTTCTGCTAGATTTTGCAGAGACGTTTGAGCAAGCTCTGTTCTTAATGAGCATTGTCGTTGGACTAATGGCATTTTCAAACGTTGGGCCTGTTCAGAATTCGCAAGATCTTGCACCAAAATATGCTGGAGCACTTTATGGTGTGATGAATTCATTTGGTGCATTTTCAGGTGTTGTCGGCGTTTATGTTAGTGGGCACTTGCTAGAAGCAATGGGCAAATGGTCGGCAGTGTTTCACTTGTCATCCCTTGCCTCATTTATAGGTTGTACTGTGTTTTTACTCTTTGGGACTGGAGAGCGTATAGTTTAGTTTTAATATAACAGTTTCAAACTGCAAAAACTTTAAAGATGCATGAAAAAGAGAAGCACAATTTAACATTCTGAGATCAATTTTTTATCTGATCTTCCTCAGAGTATGAAGTTGTCAAATAATAATGAAAGGTGGAAAAACAAATAGCCAGTTGTTCATATTCAAGCCTGTGGGAAGATTAATTTTTTTTGGGGGGGGGAATAAATTCCGAAATTATTTCACAATGTGCTATTCTTTTCTATTATTTCTTTTGTTTAATCATTCTGTTTGGGGGCTAAGTTCCCCTAAGCCCCCTTCTGGCCACAGGCCTGCACCAACACCCCATGAGAGGAGGATTTTACCCATGCTATTTATCATCCAAGTTCTTGTTCACCTTTCTTGCAGATCGATTCAGATTGAGGAAGAAAATATTTGCCCTTGAAAGTAATATGATCATTTTAATTTGCTGAATTCTCCATTGCTCTTAAACCCCCAATCCATTCCATGGTACTGATATTGAGAAATCGTATAGTATTGCATGTTATTGTAGTTAACTTAGGGTTAGTCGTATATATTAATAACAGATAATTAATACTTGTTTGTTTATATATATATATAAATATATTGTTTCAATTTATATATTAAGCAAATATATGGATAAATTACAGACCTTGACATATTTAACATAACTCATGGACCGAGATGGCGCTATTTTTTAGAATTAATACTGCAATGGAAACATTGAACAATAATTCAGAAAGCTTGCCTTTGAAGACACCCAACGGATAGGAAATTGGTTAGCGCCATACTTAGTGAATCTTAATTGGAAAGTGGAAGCTAATTTAAAAAAAGCTGACCAGGGGCATTACCCCAAGCTCAATGTTTGGGGGGGGCGATAGCACGTTTGCCCTGCGAAAGCCACTCTTTCGTGAAAATAACCTGTTTTGCAGCTAAAACCTGTAATGCGGTACCTATTTTTTCCCTGCAAAAAGACGAAATTTTTATAGTTGGAAGGGTAAGCCACCCTCCCCCGGAAGTGCATCCCTGTTACTGCCTGTGTCCCATTGAAAATGCTGTGCTCCACAACCTTGAGCAAAGAAAGAGAGAGCAGAGAAGGAATTTGCGAAAGTCTCTAGTACTCATGGTAAAGAGCAGCGACCTTAAATAAGAAAATCTGGTTCTTTTAAAAGAGGTCTTTTAAATCTCTCTCTCTACGTCTGGGGCGTCCATCCAATCCACTTGTTTTGACTGATTTTTATTTAAATGACTAGAGTTCTCTCTATGCTTGTCTGCCCCGTCTACTTAGCGATTATCTCAAATAATATAGCTGAAATAAAGATTCTTTATTCATTTGTTTTTTGCATCCATTTTACAGAATCTGCTTTGAATTAAAAACTTGAAGATCTGCCAAAGTTTTTGCCGCAAATCTTAATCTAGATAAGTTAAAATTTTCAATATATTCGAAGCAATCCGATCTGAACTCCTCTAAGAAAATAGCTTTTGCGGAACAGTTCAGTTCCCCGTTAATGCTGCCGAAAAACTATCGAAAATTTTACGTGTCCCTTTGCAGATATCTGAAAGATGCGTTTTAATGCAAAGTTTTGCAGCCAATGGTCTTATAGGTGACCAAGTTGATTTAGTAAGGGGTTGCCTTTTCTAGAAAATAGTTTGTTTTGACAAGAAGGACAGCAAATTCCTTATTTTCCATACCATTCAAAAATTGTGAAAATACCTTTCATTCAAAGAATGGTTCTAATATTTCTAAATAAGGCTCGTTTTTTGACAATACAAATATTTTTACGACTCTTGAATTCGTCAATATATTATTTTCCATGGTGCAGGAAGATGAAGTCAAAACAAGAAAGATTTTATTGACTTTGTTGGGCATTGGAATTGAGAGAGAGAGAGGGGGGGGGGGGGGGGTGGGTAATGATTTGAGTCTCCAAGTGCCCCCAAAATTGTGAAAATTGATAAGAATAGTCCCTTGTTCTTTGATACCCGATTCTTTAAGATAGATTTGCCTTGATAACAATGATATTTGATTTGGAATAATTATTTACTTTGTCATTTTCTTTCCCAATTGCGTCAGAAACTGTTATTTGGGCCACTCCCAATCACTTCCCCTAAACTTTGAAATCCGCCCTCCATGGCTTTATCAAATTAAGGACTCACCTCGATGAGGTATTAAACCTAATTTCTACTTATATTTTTCTTTCTGAGAAGATTATCGTCTGAGAGATTAAAACAAGCCATTGATAATAGGTTTTTCAAGTATTTGGGTGGAAGAGTACCCCCTGCTGAAAGCTAATTATTACTGGTAAAGCGTTGAAAGACATTCTATGTCTTTTCAAAACAAAGATTGTTTGATGCTATCAAAAGAGTAATTTACGGCATGACAGGGGAACCATTCAGGCTAGTTCTTGTTAGAAAGCATCTCCTGAAGCGAGGTAAAATCTAGGAGACAACTTAGGACATTCCACTGCAAGAAGTGATGAAAATTGATAGCCTCTACTTTTTCCCTTATTACATCTAGTAAGACCCCTGATAAAATAAGAAAAGGCCAACAAGCCCCTTGAGGGCTCATTTATTGAACAGCAGTCTTCAGGGGGCTGCCCCAAATAAATTCCATGTGTTATGGTAGATTTGGGAGATGATTATTTGAAAGGATGGATTTAGGTTTTTGAATTATCACGTGGTTAAAGTAGCCAATCGAAATTGAGCTCTATTGTCATGCAAATTGTCGGCATCTTTGATTTGATTTCCATTTGAAACCTTTGACATGCCAAACGCTGTGGATAGTTTGACGGCGGAGAAACGAACTTGGAACCAACTGCATTAACTTTAAAGATTAATCAAGTTGCGATCCTTCTGTTTTCACAGTAATCGAACACGATCTAAGTCAAATATAAGCCAGAGGCTGCCGTATTTTGCATCTGCCGGGACGGGAACTTGATTTATTTGGCGATATGAGTCCATTGTATAATTGCGAATGATTCACCATCATTAGGGATGTGATGGCCGGCTGATTTGTTGTTTGGCGAAAAACCGCAAAAGAACTGCTTATCTTCTCGCGATCGTGTTGCTGAAAGTACATATTAAAACATGGCGAATTGTAGTAAATCGCCGTATATATTTGTATTGATTATTCTCAATATTGTACAAACTCTACTGGCTGAAAGTGTTGTTTATAAGAAGTCTGGTTTCCTTCGCGTAGCTGAGTCGTACGTAGAAGGTTGGAGTAAATATACACTAGAGGATGGCAATTTATCGCCTGTTTTATCAAAGGTTGTTGTCGATTATACAAAAGGTGACGTACACATAGACAAGTCGTTTTACTGTGAGTTGAAGAAACATTTTAATTCGGTAAAAGTTCGTAGTTTTAAAAGAACAAATTTTGGAAAGTATATCGCGATGATAAGATCTGTGCCTTTGTTTGCTTATGATCTTAAATGCAGTGATTATTCAAACAGTGGAGAGAGAACTTTTCCTTATTCAGATATCTCAACCGTTCTAACACTTCCGAAAAGCATGTTACTTGATAAAGTTGTTCTCGACATTTTGCCTTTGATGATGGTAGATCGGTCACGGAAAGTGGATGTATCGAAATTCGCCCTGAAAGTTGGAAATTGCAGCCAATCTTTATACAACGATGGAAACCACTTGATTTTGGATTGGAAATTTGTAAAATTCTTGAGAAAGTGTTCGTCGACATTCCCTGCTTTTGTGAAGATACAAGCAAGGCTGTCGGATGGTGTCTTAACCGAAAAGGAAATAATAATGAACTTTGGGTCGAGGCATCCATTTGTAAATCACAATCGTGTGAGGCGATCCTATCCTAACTTTCCTAGGCCGTCATACAGCCTTACGATCCCAGAAAATACCCCAGTTGGAAGGACAATAATAACTTTGACTGTGGTACCGAGTTCCTACCCAGGCCTAGACATAACCTATGCTATTTCACCATCCAGTATTGGGTTTGATGTTGACGCAAAGACTGGAGCTATAACTGTCAGTCGATCACCCGATTATGAGAAACTGCGAGACAAGAAATACTATATTCTGTTTGTTAGGACAAGTTTTGCTAGCACACGTCTTGTCATTAATATTGAAGATGTAAATGACAATACCCCTGAGTTTGAGCGAAGCACATACTTGAGAACGGTAGCTGAAGATGTCCATAGCTCAGCCTCTATTTTAGAGGTGAAGGCCAATGACAAAGACAGTGGACGTAATGGCCAAGTGACTTACTCCTTGAAAAATCCAGGTGGGATTAACTCAGCTTTTGAAGTTGATCAATACAGTGGGCAGATATTTCTGCGTAACTCAAGACTTGATAGAGAAACAACACCAAGGTATGAACTGATTGTAATTGCTGAAGATGATGGTACACCGAAGCGTTCGTCAGAAACCAAAGTCATAATCACTGTTTCAGATGTTAATGACAACAGCCCAACGTTTGCCAAACCAGAATACACTAAGACAATATCAGAGAATGTTGTACCAGGAAGCACTTTGATTCAAGTAACTGCAACTGATAAAGATGAAGGGACAAATAGTAAACTTTCATATCGTATCTACAATGATTTCACTAACCCGGTTGTTTCTAAGTTTGATATACTAAGAGAAACTGGTGACCTTACACTTAAACAGAGACTTGATTATGAAAACCCCCTTGAACGGTCTGTTCGTATCACAGTAGAGGCAAGTGATGCAGGAATTCCTCCTAAGAAAGGGACAACTTTTGTGACAATTATTGTGAAAGATTACAATGACAACGCACCAATTTTTAGACAGGGTTGCAGTGAGTATGTCCTTGAAAGTGCCAAGATTGGAGAGACGGTCTGCACTGTGTCTGCTTCTGATCGTGATGCCTCTACGCCAAACAATGAAATTGTGTACTCCTTAGGCCAAGCACCGAGTGACCTCCCCTTCACTGTTGATCCAGCAACAGGACAAATCAAGGTCTCAAAGCAACTTGATTATGATGATCCAAGTAAAAGAAAATTTGAGTTCACAGTCATTGCAACTGATCGTGGTGTACCATCCAAGTCAACCTCCAGCACTGCTAGAATAACTCTGAACAATGTTAATGATAATTATCCCAAATTTTCAAAGCCAAGTTATGATGTGAGCATTCCTGAGACTACAAACCCAGGTACACCCATACTTCAGTTATCAGCATCTGACATTGACCAGCCAGATAGCAAAGATTTCCAATTTTCTATCGTGGGTGGAAACACAAAGAATTGCTTTTCCATTGCAAGTGGCAGCATCTATGTGCAATGTAATTTGAACTATGATACCGATAAGATCTTCAACTTGACTGTCCAGGTGAAAGATTCTGGCCAACTTGGACAGCAACTTAGCTCAACGACACAGGCAGTAATCCGCATTGTTGATGCCAACACTCATGCACCAAGCTTTGTGCAAACACCTGATGTAGTTTCCGTCCAAGAGGATGTGAAAATTGGCTCTCTAGTTTTGACTGTATCAGCCAGGGATTTAGATTCTGGTGAAAATGGTCGCATTTCTTACTCTCTTGTGAACAGTGATGGGTACTTCAAGATCAATGCAGTAACAGGAGAGATTAGGACTGAAAAGGAACTTGACAGTGAATCAAGACTTAAACATGACTTGATTGTGATGGCAAGAGACCATGGCACACCAGTTAAATCATCCACAACAACACTGACAGTTGCTGTTACTGATGTTAATGATAATGTACCAAAGTTTCAGAAGCCAAGTTACAATGTCAAGGTGAAGGAAGATGCTGAGATAGGCAAAGCAATTATAAGGGTCAGGGCAGTTGATGCAGATACTGGTTCTAATAACAGAGCAATTGTTTACAAGATACCAAAAGAACGTAAGTTTTCCTTGATCTATTTTCTTTGTAATGTATGCAACTTTTATTTGGTTGAATGTGGTGCTGCTTTGATATTGTGGTTGGTTGCAAGGTCTGTCTTTCAAACAAGTTCAAGCTTTTTCAGTCCATATTTTAGTGGTCTTGTATCCAGCATATTCAAGAAAATCAATTTTTAGGGTGCATATATCTTTACTAAGCCTGCAGGAAACAAAATGCAGAAAAGCCTGTTTTTTACAATGGTAGTATACATCTTTTGAGAGAAAAAGCCAACATATGGGGCATAACTAGGACCTGTTGTCCTAAGGACAAAGCCACGCCTGACATTCATAAACATCTGTCTTAAAATTAAACTTGAATATGTTTATGATTCTCACATTTAAATTGAGCTAAAGTAAATTGAATTTTAAATTACATAGACTTAATCTTTTGGCTTATGTGAGAATTTTCTATTACATGGATAGATGGTTTGTTTCTGCCTGTTTTGGTATCTTATGAAAATAGTATGAAGATGACAGAGAATTAAATTATGAACTATATGCTCTATAAATGCTGCAATTGATAGTAAAAAGAACAATGTTTACCGAGTTCACTTTCAAAAAATGAAAAAGTTCTTTTATCAGCAAGGGACCTGTATCTAAAAGATGATGATCATGCTTTATTATATAAAAATGTTTTTTTCAAGAAATTTGTTATTGGGTGAAGCTTGAAAACATCTATAAGTTTGTTTTTAATCATCCAAATAAAATAGGTTAACAGTGATCAATAGGTGATTAACTTTACCAAAAAGAATCTTAAAGAAACTAAGTTTCATTTGATTTATGAAATGTTATTAGTTTGAAATTTAAGATCTTAAAGATAGATTTCCATGGAAATTAAAAGGCGTTGATCCCACATCCATTCAGGAAAGTGTTTCTTTTTTGCTGGGCTCATTTTGTAATCCCATCAGCTGTCAAAGACTCAGTTTTCAACCAGTTGTTGTTTCTCTGAAGATTTTCCTGTGGTTTTTCTAATGCAGCTTTGCATATCTCAAGATGATTTGTAGCTTTTGCCAGGCCAATTTTGTTTCTCACCTGTCAAAATTCAATTAGCTTTCATTAACCTTGATTTTGCAAGACGTATTGGATTGTTTTACCTAATTCTCTTTAATACTGATTGGTTTGATAAAGTTGATATAAACTTGAACTTTGTTGCCTGGATATTCCATTTCCTGATAGTTGATTTTGTAGCAAACCAGATTGAAAATAAGTTTGTGCCTTTGGAATTGAAAATATAAACAACAATCTTCATTCTTCTTTAGATTTTGAAAAGCATAATTTTTTTTCCTTCCCTGGCTGTGTCCAAGAATATAATTGTTTTTATCAAAACGAAATTTTCAGGACTTGCATGGGACAAGGTACTGCTGGGTTTTATCCTTTCTAGCAGAAATTTCTACTTTCTATTTCTTATGCTGTTAGATTAGTCCTGGCTCTAAACTTTTTTTGTTTTTTTATTCAAATCTGTTAACGATTTTGCTGATGCTGTTTGTAAATAAACATAGAACATGGATTACTTTTTCACAGTTAGGATTGCAATTCGAAATCGCATCACAGATATTTAAGAAGTTAAGCGTATAATTTTTCATAAACACACTGTTCATGCTTAGAAAAATATGGGCGTAATTAGAAATGCAGTGAGGCTGAGATAGAGCGCTTTTCTGTTGGAAGGATATCGAGGGAAACGCAAAAAGATATCTGCACTTTTTTCACAGATGTAGAACCTCAGTTTCTTGATAGAGTTGTGACTTCTTCGAGTTTGAAGGTTCCAATGTCTTTCTGCTTGCCTTGTTTAGGCCACACATTAAGCACATTGAATTCTTAATTGAAAAATCGTTCTGTGGAACATTAGTTGTTATTTTTCTAAAGGAAAACATTCTCTTGCCGTTCTTGCTGTGATAAATGCTTCCCAGTCCTATCAAGCGGGTATTTTTATTATCCGTTTTCAAACTTAGCCATCAATTTTGCTGAGGATTTAGCTTTCTCAGAAGGTCTTCTCGTGCTGAATGCACGTAAAACTCACGCTGTGTTGGCCTATATCGGCTCAAGATGGATTTAAACTGTAGATCTTTTTATGCGATACTGTGCAAAATTAAATCTTTTGTATTTAGTTTGAAGTTAATCGACTTATCTCAAACACATGGAAATTTCTGCTTCATATCTTTAAATTTACAAAGAATTAATTCAGTTGATTAGGCTATCTTGTATACCTGTCTTGTTTGTCATGGAACTGACGGTGACTTCAAAGCTTTTCTCCGTCGAATTTTGAATTCCTAGCACACTGGCCCAGAAAATCCAATTCTGTTGTGGTCGAGTAGAGAAAATTTGATTTTGCTCAACCTTTCATTGAAATTGTGAAAACTTTTAGGCCAATTAGGGTTGCGAGAGCGATTAGAACTCGGTGTATCAAGTTGATGGAAACATTGTACGTTCGCCATAAAACCCCAATGTTGTTCTTAATTGATAGATATTTTTATGATTAATTGTTGTAAGAGGTTTTTGAGATATTAGCTAAACAGCCGCAAGAAATCGGGTCATTTACAAAAGCGGACTTTTAAATTTTCTCAAGCAACCGTCATTTGTAAACACCACACACCGCCGTTTGCACCATCTTGTAACAATGGCTGCCAAAGTTAAATACGTTAACTTAGTCAATCAACAGTTGCAGGTTCTTTAATAATCCTCATTTCGCTATAGATTTGTCCTAAAAGCTTGGGAGGAAGAACTATACTATGTTTGTAACTTTGTATTTTACATAGGAAGCTGTGACTGCTAATTTTGCCCATAAGAGTAAAATTAAGGCTATTTTTAATTGTTGTTAAGATGTGGATATGATATTTGGGTTATTGGGCTTTTAGAGGTGCCAGGCCATTTTGAAGACAATCTGCTAATAGAAAGGCTATTCATCTGCTGTGAAAACCATGGTGCCTTCATGAATTTCAGGTCGAAAGGCTAAAGCATTAGATACATTTGCCTACCCTTGCATCAATCGATGCTGGAAAAAACTAGGCCATTTAAGTGTTTTTGCTCAGTTCATTGCCCTTGAATTTTATTCCTCAGGGATAGATTTTTATGTTCCTGAAATATTTTACTGCTGTTATCTTTGCAAACAGCAATTTACTTTGTTAGTCGAGAATGTTTCAATTTAGGACCACTTTCCATTCGATAGGTTACACTGATAGAGATTCGCCATTATCTGAAAGATAAAGCCAAAATTTTTCTAAATATGTGGCTTTTAACATAATAACATTAAAATTGTTGTCCAGAAGACGATGAAAGACTTTTGTTATTAATTTACCAAGCTGATCTTCATCTGGCCTGCTGGTTATTCAAATGAATTTACTAAAAACTTGTTTTGACTTAGTTGTACAATCGCCATCATTTATGGTTATTGCAGAAATTCAATTGCCACATTGATATCAGATTCGAAATTATTCAACAAATGTCGTAAACATTCGATATCACCTAAACCCAACCGACTCATATTCTTTTTTCTCATTATTGTACATTTTCCGCCATTTTCCAAAGCCTTGAAAAGTCCTTTAAAGAGTTCTTGCTACTTTCTTCACAATACACCGCCATTCCAACTATCTCGTCCTTCTTGTGTTGACTTTCTTTCAAAATAAACAACATATTTTACTTTCCGTCCGAAATTTTCGTGCCACCAGGCCCGAGAATTGAAAATAGTGTTTTCTATCTTGTTTCGCTTCTTATCAACTTCTTTGAACGACCCGAAACGAAAAGCCTGCCCAGATATCCGAGTCAATCATTTAACACTTTCTCTATTGGCTTCTAGAACTTTCTGTTGGGCAGGCGTGGTAATCTGTCGATAGGAAAGGAATTTCGTATTCCTTGAATCTTGTCGGTTTAACCTGTAAGATAATAAGTCTGTAATTGTATTGATTTCGTGTCGAGCCTAAGCATCACGGTTTGAAGATCTGAATCATACGAATGTAGAAATAGATCAATTGAAAAAGCTTCACTTTTTTTCTAATCCTTTTGGTTTCACCTGAAACAGGATATGATTCTAGTTCATTTAATTTAATTTCGAAACAAGATATTAAAAAAAAATTTAAACTGCACCGTAAACATTGAAAAATGCGCCTTTTCGCACCTTGGAATGTAGATATGGAAATTTACATTTATACTTAGGCAAGATCATGTTTTTACTCACAGATATAGGATCTGCTGTTTAGGAAGAATTTTCTTTCTCTAGAAAGGACAACGAAGTAGCTTAACCGTCTATTGTCATTGGCCATGAATTGCTAATTTCTTTCGAAGCCTTTCTTAGCTTTGACCCGAAAAAACAAGGTACTCCTTTGTTCGAATAATCTTAATCTTTTAGCAAGATTCGATGATAAACGATTTTTGCACTACTTCACAAAGCTGATATCACAGCACGGGCCTGCGCAAGATATGCATAGTCACCGATCGATAAAACTAGGCCGGTTTTGTAAATGACAAACTGTTTTCGCTCATGGTTTGACGAATTTCCGCACACTTTCGATATGATTTACGCGTTTGAGGCGTTGAATAGCCGAAATAAAAGCGAAATCTTGCCCTGTTAACTTTTGTCTAGAAGTGAACTTTGCCTTTTGAAAAATGCCGTGCCTATACGCCTTCAAACATTTTGATAAAAAATGCAAACAAAAGCTTTGGCAAAATGCACACAGGTTTTAACTAATGCAAATGCTCTGGACAAAGTTCAACAAACACGCAGGTACCCAAGACCTAAAAGAACTTTCACAACTGTTCAAAATGATCATTATTTCATTTCTATACATGGCATAAGGCCGGTCGAATCTCCGCTCAGAAGTGGGATGAGTGGTCACCGATTGGTCAAATCAAATAGCCAATCACGCGATCTAGAATTTGTCATTGTCTCTGTCCGCCCTTTTGTCAGTACCAATGGTCCATAAAGTAATTTTAGCATTTTAAGCTTCGTTTCCGTTCTTTGACGCAGTTTAAAAATACAATTTTATATGAACTATTTTGGAAGGCATGCATCGTTCTTAAGAAGGTGTGGTTCAGATGTAACCCAATCCATCATGGCTGCGGCTTACCTTTACAAAGATCTATTGAGAATCTTGGTAGATTTCTGGGCGAAATTCCTGAAATTTCGTGGTTTTTTAGGCGCTGATGGTACTATTCAAAACGCGTGCATCTAAGTGTCTGCAAATCCACAGGCTTACAGCAAACCTCGTTTATTTCATCTTAGTATCGAGTAATCTTGAATGGTTTTAGCAGCCCATCTCTGGATTACACGTCAAAGTGATCGCAAAGCTGAAATACTCTGCCTGAAATAGTTATCATGAAATTTAATGCCCCACACGCTTTCAACAATAAACTATACATTCAAAATGTACGCAAATTGATCGATTTTGTTAGAAATATAATCTGAGAAGACAAGCACAAATGCTTTTAAGATTACTGAATTTTTTCCAGACTTTAATACTTTAAAAAAGTCAGCAACCGAATTGTTTTAGAACAGGCCCGAAGCCAAAAGGGGGCTAGAGGGCTTAGCCCTCTCAAAACAGAGTGATTAAACAGTATAAATGATAGAAAAATAATACATTTTGTAGTAATTTAAAAAATTTAGCCCCTCATCCACAAACTTTTATCTTGCCCTGGCTTGTTTTGTAAGATCACTTGAATGAAATCCAGACTAAAAATTCTCAACTATTATGGACCCAGTCACAGTTTAATTAAGTCAAATCTGATATAATTAAGAGAGTAGATAGAACAATTCTCTACGACCCTACATGCTGGTTAATGTTGAAGCTAAATCCATGGTTGCATACCAACCTGCTACTTTTCAAATACAAGATTTATATTGAACGCTTTTTGTGAATATGATTATCCCAAAGAAACGAATTAGTCGTGTCAAAGAAAGCTTATTCAACTCAAAAACACAGCTGCAGTCGATGCATTTTATTCAAAAATGATTCATGTTGACTTTTGACTTAGGTTCGAACTCTTCTGTTTATCATATGGATAGAATCCGTTCATTCATCTTTGTTTGTAAAGATGCAAGAAGATCAAAACGTTTGTATTTCTTATCAATTGTCTTGGAAAAGCTGAAGCAAGATCTTTTTTTGCCAAACTGTTAAGAGGGCGAACCTGATCCGCATCTCAGGTCATGCTCAGACGCGAATGTTTGAGGAATGCGTCAAATGGTGAGAAATGATATGATTTTGAATCCAGCGTGTAAGAAATGGTCTTCAAAAGGATTTGTTTTCAATAGAATGAATGAATGGAGAATGGAATGCATTATTTAATCATTCAGAATAACTAGGAACGGCCGATTTAAGAAATAGTTTGATTTAAACTAGCTAGTCAGGTAAATAATGATATAATTGTCATGAATCAACTTTGATATTCAATCATTGAATCGCCCAATCACCCAATCAGTCGATCGGTCATTCAAAGGAATAGCTTGATTTGAACTAGCCATGTAGATTGATAGCACAGTCAATAAACTGGTCAATGAATCAATTAATCAGTCAGATATTCAGTCACAGAATCATTTAATCACTCGATCGATCGATCAATCAATCAATCAATCAATCAATCAATAAATTCATCATGTCGGCCATCAGTATAATCTACGGAAAGTTGGAGTCATAATGAGTGGTAATTATTTAAACCACCATTCAATACCACCACTCAAAATCGCACAATCGTGCTCATCGCCTCCACAATCATCACTTTCAGAGCAAAGTCATGATCAGAGCGATCATCACCACCACCAAAACAAGAATCACTATCACAACTGGCACCCTGTTTGCGCCAATCACCTCAAAAGCCACCATCACAATAGTCACAAATGCTATTTTTAACATACACCACTATTATTGTAATACTACCAACATGATTAAGATAACCACCATAACTTAACAACGATGCCACCTTCGTTGAAGTCACCAACCACCATCATATCGGCAAAGCACCCTCCAAAACTCCAGGCAGCTGCCTCCTGTAACAACCTACCACCAAAGCCATCTCTTGGCAACACAATTAAGTTAAAGTGTACTTGTAGCAAGTTTATTTCTGGTATTATTTAACTATTTTATTTCGCTTCGCAGATGATGGTAATGGGACATTCTACGTACAAACAGATGGCTATTATGGAACTGTTAGGAATAAAAAGACACTGGATCGTGAAACCATTGATGTTTACAATCTTATCATCCAGGCATTTGACCAAGGCTCACCACCACTTAATTCCTCTGTTCCATTGAAAGTGGAAGTAATGGATGTTATGGACAGCGCTCCAGTCTTCGAAAAGAAAATGTACAACGTTACGCTGAAGGAAAACTATCAAAGTAACATCGCATTTTTAAAAGTGAAAGCGAAAAGTGCCGACTTGAATACCGATAACGATATATTCTATCAAATTAGTCGAGGATCTGGTGGTTCGGATTTTTTTATCGAAGGTAGCAGTGGACAAATCAGCCTTAGGCCGGGTCATGCTCTGGATTACGAGAAGAAACGCAAATACACTTTCGACGTTATCGCCTATTACGGCCAAACTGTTTTCACCGCAACGACAGTCATAAACATTAAGTTAATCGACCTCAACGATAACCCGCCTACTTTACGACCGTTTGAAGTCTTTCTCAACTATTTTGAGGACAGACTGCCAGAGAATCCAGTCTTCAAAATTCCGGCCGAAGATAAAGACGTTAGCGATGTTTTGACGTATGAAATAGTTGGTGGGGAGGGAAAGGACTTTGTGTCGTTGAACCGGACATCGGGCAAACTGACATTTAACCAAAACACGATAAATCTCGGGAGCGAAGTCAGTATACGGGTAAAAGTGTCGGATGGACTATTTGAAAAGGAAAGCCAAGGTTTTATAACGGCAACAGCCATTACATCCGACATGGTAAATAACACCGTCCGACTTGTGCTAAATAATATGACTGAAGATTCATTCCTTAACTCGAGAAATATCAATCTATTCAAGGAAGCATTCGCCGATGCTGTCGGCTGCAGTCGTCGACTCGTTTTCATAATCGGTGTTCAGAAGTACCGATCGTTTTTGCTTCAAGATAAATCGCCGAAAGTTCAGGTTTCCGTCGCCGCTCGTGCAAGCACCGGAGGCCAATTTTTGTCGCCGAAACAGATGAAGGATAACCTTTATCTCAAAAGAACAAAATTTTCGAAAACATTAGGCAAAGAGATTTTGACGTTTGACGATGGGGATGAGTTGTGGTGCAGCCAAGAATCGTGTCAGAATTTTCAACAGTGCTCAATGATCGTGAATTACGAGACGACAAAATCGCCTAAGCGAAAGTCGACCGACACTGTCATCTTCTGGGGCATTACTCCGAAAACCAAGCTCAGCTGCAAGTGCCCGGCAGGCTTCAGAGATCTGGTACAGAACGTACAAAAGCTTACCTGCGCAGCGACATATAATCTGTGCTTCTCGAATCCGTGCGGCAGCAATGGTGCCTGCATAAGTACAGACGGTGATTATACTTGCAAATGCAAAAATGGATATACTGGTAAGGCATGCGAAATAAGCCTTGGACAAAAAAGCTGTCCCAAAGATGCGTCAGCCATCTGCAAAAATAAAGGCGAGTGTGCGGTTGATGGTGTGAACGGGGCGCTGAAATGCATCTGTCCTGGAAATGGCGTTGCTATGACCCCAAGATGCGAGTTGACGACAAGATACTTTCCGGCAGGCTCCTACGCAGCTTTTCCAGGTAAAATTCTGAAGTACAACAGTTCTGTTTTATCTAAACGCATAAAAACCGGACTCTTATAAATGCTTACAAAACTTTTTTCCCTTGGATATAGCAGATCTTATAAACTTACATTTCTCAAACTTCTTCAGTTCCAACTTTCAATGCAACAAAACTCTTGATTTTAACAAACTACATCAATTTCCATATTCATTTTCATATTCAATTTAATTACAATAATTACTAAATAAAAGCTTTTAATCAAATAAAACCAAAAAACGTTATTAACGACATTTTGAAATCTATGTACGACCATATCGAAAATCATAATTTTATAGCGAAAGGAAAAGCAATTTCCGAATAATGTTGTCTAAAAGCTATACAGAGAGGTTGCTCGCTGAGACTGATTTGAGTCAATTTAATTTTTTAATTCGTAGGCCTGACTAATCGCTGGAAGCTTCACCTTAGCATGGAATTTTCTACAGCTTCTGCAAACGCTGTCCTTTTCTACAACGGGCGTTACAGCGAGAGAAGAGATTTCATAGTAATTAGAATTGTTAGTGGCCAGGCCGAACTCGTTTTCTCATTGGGCGACAACCCTGTTCACGTGATAACCCATGTTGATGGAGGTGTGAATACTGGCGAATGGAAGAAGGTTACTGTTGTATTCGATAACAAGGTAAAATCTTCTATTGAAAACTTTGCCATCGTCGAAAGTTGGATTAGCTGTCAGTAGCTTGTTTAGTTGTTTGGCCCCGGGACCTTTAGCCAGAATTGGTTATTTCTTGGAAGCGGGAGACCAATCACTGGAATATTTTGACACATCTGTTTCTATGCATTCAGAAAGATTCTTCGCTCTGATATCACCAATTTTGTACAGAGCTTAGAAAAGTGCTAAGCATTCCGGCCTCTGTTCTTGTACCCCATTGCAATATGAGCACACACACCCTTTATGTTACTGTACAGCCGTATATTTACTGGAGGTAGTCAAGTAAAGTGTTCAGAAATGTTAGCCAATCAAATGCGCTTGTTCTCTTCCTGTGCGATTTCGACCCATGTATGTTAATTGATTTGTGTTCTCCTTTGGGTCACTTTTGAGAGTCAGACCAAGAAAGTCCTTAGATTTCTACGTCCAATTTTATATATTATTCTCGTTTTCTTCTCCCACGTTCCTATCTGATCTCGCAACTTTAAATGCAACATAAACCATGGGTTAATTCGGGAGTTGTTTTGTGTCTTCACATTAATTTTTACGTCCATTTAATAATTCTTCGTTTTTGTCACAGATCGGTCGCATTGCCGTTGGAGAGCACTGTAACATAGAAATCGGAAGTCTAGCCAATGCCGATGCCACTATGAAATATTGTGCTGCTGCCAAACCTGCTGCCGGATCATACAAGTATGCATTAAATTTCTCATTTCTTCTCTATACCGTATCTTGTTTGTATCCTTTGAAAGGTAACTTTCCTTTAATAGCTAAAAAAATGAATTTGATTGGTCAGTTTCATCATCGCCATAGAAATAGCGATGGAGACATTTTTAATGATTCCTCACCAAATAGAAAGGAGATGACCCTGTAATGCATCCAACCAGAAAACCGCTTGATCTCCATAGTAACTATGACGTTGACCAATCAAATTCAGTGCTAGGATCTTGTTACTTGGGGAGTTCTCGGGGCAAGAACCCGCCCGTTACGACCGTGTGCTGGTAATGCCTGTGATGCAGGCTAACATTCCGATACTGTAAACCTTGACTAGAAAACCAGTTGTAAGTTAAAAGTCATTCTGCCATTTTGGGCAAGCAATTCTATCGATCAATTACACTCAATGTGGATTGTTTATTTTTGTTAGTGGATTTTTGTTAGGCCACCTTTAAAAAAGTGAGGAATTTCGCAACTCATTACCTTTAACCCCAGCTGTAAATTAACTGCTGGATTCAGAATAACTCGAATTTTCTTATTCAAGTATTTGCAAAACAATTTTATTTATTAATTACATTCAATGTGGATTTCTCTTTCTTTGAAGTCATTAAACGGATTTATTTTAGGCCATGTTTAAAAACACGAGGAATAATAATTGAGTTTACTTTTGCCGCAGGTGAATTGTTGAATCGTCGCCATTTTGATGTGTGTTCATATATCAATGTTGGCTGTTTCTTTGAAAATGGTTATAATCCATAGTATTCATAGCGACTATTTTTGATGAAAAGTTAGTCGATTCGGTCATAAATGCAGATGAAATACGTCATTTTGACAAGGCTTTTCTCAATCTACTTCACTTCTTCCTTCTTTTTGTTCTTCCACTTATTAATTTCTTAAAAATCATCTTTCCTAGCGACGCCAATATTGTACCGCACAAACAAAGTCCGCTCACAGACAATCTGAATTTCGAAGTTTCAAAAACGTTTTCTAATGTATAAATTAGAATATTTTTAAAAGAAATAATTTCTGTTGTGCTGAAAAACTTTGATGTGAAATTGGACAAAGACAATCGTCTGCTTTCACTTTCCCAGAACTTTTAAATACAAACTTCAAAATTCAGTGTTGATATGGGTCTAACAAACTATCTTTTTTTTGGCTATCGATATTTGTAACTAACTGCATTATAGTTTCATGACTAGATTTATTTCTTCTACTTTTTTTTTGCGCTTCCAAATATTTCGCAATTTTGTTGCCAGCGAGAGTAGGTTTTAGCAGATTTCATTAAACTAGGCTCATCACTTACAAAGCATCTGCCGCAAACTGAATTTTTTCAAATGATTAAATATTAGTTCCTACACCCTCCGTTATCGTTTCAAGAATTTAATACCCAGAGGAACAAACATTCAGGCCTAACTCTGATTAACACTTGTTCTTTATGGTGCTTATATTTTTATGATATGCCTTCCATTGTACTGCAAATAATTGCTGGTTGAAGAAAGAAAATTTTATTAAATTTTGGCCTAGCACTAAGAAACATCTGTCATTTAATGATGGTATGTTTTAATTTTTTATCCATTTTATTTGGTCTGAGGCTCTTTCCGTTCCAAGAAAGTTCTCATTAAAATAGACGATTTTATTAAACTTAGACGTACCATAAACATTAGTCTAGTAATAATGTTTTTCAATTGATATTATTTACTTCCCTCCGTTGTTTTCTGTACTTCCAAAACTTTGTTGTACAGAGAGCGAATTTCAACGAATATTTTCTTCTCGTTAAGCTCGATTTTAGCCAAAATAAAATAAATTTAATGGCTTATTTATAATCATGATTGTTCTTATTTCGATTTAGCCCTTTATGTTTGCCGAAATCGCGCCTAAACTTAAAAGGATTTTGGTTTTTAATAAGTTTTTTCGAGCTATTCAAATTAAATCAGATTCTATAACCGCTTGCTAGGTCTTTAAGGGCAAAGCAGGAAATAATCTAAATCGAATTATTCTCTTTCTGGCTTCTCATGTTGTATGAAATGGATCTTTGATAAACGGTTTTAGGAAACCGTTTTCTGGTTGGGCAGACCTATGTATAAGACTGCAACTGTGATACGGCATGAATCTTTGACCGAGAAGCGGTCAAAAATGGTCTCACGTGTAATGTAGCTCACCTTTAGTCTTTCATTGGCCGTTTGTATACGTCCCAATTCTGTAAACATCCATTTTTTTGGAATTCTGTTTTTCTTTCTCAGGTCTCTGGATCTCACTGCGCCGTTTTTCATTGGTGGATATCCAGCCGAAAATACAATGCGAATACCGCCCCGTGATTATGTTGGCTGCATTAGAAATCTTTACATTGATCACGTGTTTGTCGACCTAGCCCAGCCGCTTGTAGAGAACAAAACCGAGGCTGGATGCCCCTTAAAGAAAAATTTTTGCCATACATCACGCTGTATCAACAATGGCGTTTGTGTCAATGAATTTGCTGGATTCAAATGCGATTGTGCCGACGGATTTATTGGGAAAAAATGTGAAACCAGTGAGTAGAATAGTCTCAAATAAGCGTATTATAAATGAATTGAATTGACTCAATTTTCATTGAATTGAATTTTCCTTGTGCTGGATCGTAAATATTTGAATTTAACGAATGCGAATTCAAACCAAGCAATGAGCTAAAAAATAATCAAGCCATTGGCTTTAATTAGCGAGTCTTCCTTAGAAGCCACGAATTATCGTTGAAGATCTAAGGAAAATAGGTGAATGGGGTGGGTTATGGAATGAATCATTGTTTTGTTTTCCGCTTGTTAGGAGAGATTCGACAAATGAAAAATACATATATAACTCTCTGTTAAAATTGTAAAATCTTCTCAGTTTTCTTTTCCCTTCCTCTTTTCCTGTAGCTTATGGCCTAATCCCTGTCCCTGTTAAATTTTTGGAGTGTGTAATGTCTCTAGTTCTTCGATCTTATCCAAAGCATCTTAGCATCTAGAGCAAGCTAAAAACGATGCTTTTTAATGCTTATTTAATTCTCATTTCATTATCATCTTTTTAGACGTAAAAACAAGTTCAGCGCCTGTCAGATTCGGACAGAATTCGATCATTACTTTCAAAGATATTGTCGACACCCTGAGAGCACCGCCAGCCTCATTTACAACAGAGATGACCTTCAGAACGAGACAGACAGATGCTGTGCTCATGCATCAATTAATCGATGGCCTCGATGCTTACTTAAAGGTATTGGTCGATTCAAAGCATAACTTTTATTATGAATATTTCTTCATTTCTTTTTATTGTAAAATAATTAATACAGGGTAAAGTTTACAACGCAAATATGATTCACAAACTGCCCTGTTAAAAGCCTATTTACAATGGTTAATTAGTATAAGGTAGATAAATAAGTAAATACACCATTTGAATCATATTAGTCAAAGGAAAATGCAAAATTGTAACTAGCAAAAGTATCTTCTGGTAGATATGGAATAATATTCAGTGCTAGTACGATATTAAAGTTATGGAGTAGAGATTATAGAGAAATATTTCGCTGAATCTGCCAACATAACTTTTCGCTAAGAAACATCGATTTTGCCCAACTATTCGCGAAATACATCCATCTTGCTATACAAAAAAAGTGCAGCTAACAATGACTTCGTAAATATCTAAAGAAAATATATTGGATTCACTTTTTTATCCTTTTACTTTAATTTCTAACTATTTCTTTTCTGTTCTACTTTGAATTTCATTTAGCTAACGCTTTTTGTGTACGAAGAATTGAGTACACTTCGTTTGTTAAAAGGAATGCAAGTCCTTGAATTATAGCACACTATCAAGATCTGAGCAAGTCAACCAGTTAAAATATTAGTTATTTTTATTATTATAGTTCTTAGTATTTTATCATCATATCTTTAATTACATTCGATATTCTACGCATGACTCAAAAGGAAATTGATTGGTTGATTGTTGATTAATCTGTCGATTAATCATGATTGATCAGTTAGTCCATTGATTAATAGATTCATTTATTGACGATTTATTGATAGATTTACGTTCACATTTCTTGAAACAGATTGTGGGTGGCTCCTTAGCGTTCTTCTACCAATCAAAGGAGATGGCCAATCTTTCAACAGCCTCGGTCTCCGATGGCAAATGGCATAACGTCAAAGTGAGGCTGGACTCAAAACGAATTCAATTATCGCAGGATTACGAACGACATCACGTCACTAAAATTCACCAAGTTGCCATGGAGAACAAGCCTGTGAAGATATTGTCCGTTGGTGGCGTGAAACAATCGAATAAAGTGTCGCAAGGGTTCTTGGGATGCTTGCAAGGTAGATTTTATTGAGTCAAAATTGCTTAACTTTCTAGGCCTAAATGACTGATATTTGAGCAGTAGTCTTTAGCGCGTTCTTACTCTATTGTTTTCGCTTTATTCTATGACAATCCAACAGCAAACAAATCCTAGCCTCAACCAATCTTGAGCCAATCCTTAACCGAATCTTAACTTTAATCGAATCCAAAATCAAACCTAATCTGCACCCAAACTAAATCTTAATCCAATACTTACAGCAAACCCTAATCGAAGCCCAAACCCAATCCTAATTCAACTCTAACTTTTGCCTTAAACTTCTCAATTTATTTATCAATTCCTTTTGGCTCAATTGACCATAGCTACAATTCGTGGAATTCCAACTACCCATGACCTCTCTTTCATCTTGCCTCTCTTTGTCGTTACGATGCTTCTTATCTGTTTTTAAAACAAAATTTATCATCTTTATTTAGGACTGATTCTGAATGGCGTGTACTTGAAGACCCAAGGAGTCAACTTGAAGCCTGGGTGCCAATCTGTGAGCAGCTGCAGGAATTGTGGAGGAGGATCCTGCTCTAATGACTGGGATGGAGAAACATGCCACTGCCCAAAGGGGTTCACGGGCCCAAATTGTATTGATGTTTGTGGCCTAAATCCGTGTCTGAATGAAGGTCGTTGCAAAAGGTCAAGCACTGCCATACATGGTTTCACGTGCAATTGCAAAGCATCGTTCACAGGTGGGTTTGTTTATGAATACGAAGTTGCTATCTGTTTTCTACCATTTAGTGACAAGTATTTTGATTGGTTAGCTAAGGTCATGGCTACGTGTGATTGGCTAAAGTGTTGCATGCCGGAGAATTTTCATGTGATCGTCGTGCTGCTTCCTTTCTATCTTCCACTTTTTTTTGAAAATGGCGGATGTCAAAATGGCTTAGGCCGATTTCCCCTACGCTACGCCGATCTCCCTTCAGTCATTTGGCAATTTCTCTTGTCGGTTGAACTCTTAAAACATTGAGCTCCTTTAAGCCTCTCCTTTCTGAAAGAACCTTATGGCCCTTTGGTCTTCAGCAAGAACTAGTTATTTCTCAAGAAAGGAGGAGCTGATGCTATCAATACCCCCTTCCATTGTAACCAATTGCATTAGTTTCTATTGTGGAACTATACTATCGACGGGAGTGAAAGGGTTAAACAATGTCATTCTTATGCCCGTCAACGTCTTTCTGTATCACTAGTAGCATATTGATATTAATGTTTTGTTTCGTTAATCAGGTGCTCGCTGCGAAACGAAGATATCGTCAGAGTGCGAAGATGGCTATTTCAAGTTACCAGGAAAGTATGAATGCGGACCATGCAATTGTGACATTGGAAAATCGTTCGATCCAACGTGTAACAAAACATCAGGGATGTGCTTCTGCAAGGTAATCGCCTTTAATATGATGTTTAATTCAAACCATACCAAGTGCAATTTGATATCATAATCATCATATCAAACCATCATATCTAGTAGTTAACCCTTTCACCCCTGGACGGGCCATATCGCCCAATGACAAACACTGGAAAAGATACTTTTTCAGGGGGTTAAGTACAGAATATAGTAAATGTTCAGATGGCAGTTTTCTATAATAGTTAACGCTTTCACCTAAGTTATTTGACTATGCTACCCCCTGAAAAGCGTATAATTATATGAGTTTTAACAGTTAACTGAAAAAAAAACCGGGTGCGAAAGGGTTAACATGCGTTGCGTTGTATAGATCCTAGGCTTAGACCACGGGCAATTTTGCGCCATATTATTGTCTAGAAATTTAAGCTTATTACCACAGCAAGGCTTTTTCGTTAACGTCTCCACAGTTTTCTGCCTTAACCGTCATTATTAGAAATCAAAGTAAACTTATGCGCAGTGAAGAATTGGCTCGAAGATTTGCTGTGAAGGCGCTCAAAGGCGGGCCTTTTGTATTTGATATATAGCAATAGTGGTTAGGCCATTTTGATGTACAGCTCTTCGCTTTTGCCGTTAGCTCAATCTTGTCCTAAGCGAAATCAGAATTGAAGTCTCCTAACGTTGCTAATCATTTTGCATTTGCTTTGCAGAGAGGATACTTTTTGAAAGAACAAACTTGCGAAAAATGCAACTGCCTCGCGGAAGGGTCGATAGACAGTGATTGTGATCGAATGACGGGACAATGCAGATGCAAGCCTCGCGTTGTTGGCTTAGATTGTGATCGTTGCATGGGACCCTTCGAAGCAATAACTCGTGACTGTCTAGGTAAGATTGAAAGTTCTTACGATGATTTATTTTATCATGAAGAAGCTCTATCAAAACGCTAATTTTTGAGGTGAAAATATTAGATCTTTGCCATTAGGACAAGGTTGTAATATTGGTTATAAAGTGAACGAATGAACGAGTGAAAAGAAAGAACGAACAAGAGAACACACAAACGAAAAGATGGACCAACGAAGCGAACGAACAAAAGAAACGAACGAACGAACGAACGAACGAACGAACGAACGAACCAACGAACGAACGGACGAACCAACGAACGAACGAACGAACCAACGAACGAACGAAAGAACGAACGAAAAGGCGATCGAACAAACGAGCGAAAGAACGAACGGACGGACGGACAGGCGAAGAAGCGAAGGAAAGAACGAAGAAGCGAACGAAAGAACGAACGTCGAGCGAAGGAACGAAGCAACGAGCTAAATCTAGATAAACTGATGGCAGCATTTCTTTTCTGCCTGCTTTATGTAACCCTGACAAATTTTTTCCTTCAGAAATTAACACGTCCTGTCCAAAGTCGTATTCAGACAAAATCTGGTGGAACCAAATCGAACTTGGCAATACGCGGACTGAGGATTGCCCGAAAGGGACAGTGGGAGAGGCGAAGCGTTATTGTCACACACGGAGGAGCTGGCAAAAGCCCGACTTGAGTACATGTACTTCGTTGGAATTCCTCGCAGCAAACAATACAGTGAGTTACATTTTAAATATTTTTTATGTTTTAAGTTTCTGTTGCATGAAAATCGCACCTGGTGCGAATCTCAGAACATTCAGGACTGTGGCTGTAGCGGAGTGAGGGGGTGTGACACTCCCCCCCCCAGGAATATTGTGTGCCAAAAACAAAGGGTGTTGGCCATGGAGGAGTATTTTGTGGGCAAATTTTGCTAACTTGTCGGCAAATAAAAGATTGTACGCCCATTTCGTCGGCAAATTCATCGTAGACACCCCCCCCCCCCTGAAAAAGAACATCTAGCTACGGCTCTGATAATATTGAACTACAAAATGGCAAACTAATGCACGATAATTTTAACTTCATCTTTATTTCGCTGGATTAATGGTTTACTTGTAGTTATATGTCTCCTTTTACCATTCATCTGATTTTTTTTAAAATTGCAGCTTGCTGAGCTAAATAGCAAGAAGAAGAACATGACAAAACAGCTTGCCTCTTCGTTGGCGCAAAGTTTAGAGTACGCTCTGACTACTGGTAAAACTCCTTACGAAAGGGATATAAGAATTGGATATGACGGGCTTTCGAAGATAATAGAGTTCGAAGGCCGCCAAAAGAAATTTGCTCTCACTTCCTCAACTGACGGGAAATTCGTAAAAGTAAGTTCATTTTGATTTTTTCAATTTTTCTTACTTTCATAAAGCGCTCTCGTGAAACATAATGCTTTAAACTACACTTTTGGTACTAGATTACATACATAAACGTGTTTTATTTTATGATATTGTTGTAGATTATCTTAGATAAAATCACATCACTTTACAGTACAATGAAGTGCAGTGCAGTGCTGTGCAGTACAGTACAGTACAGTACAGTACAGTACAGTACAGTACAGTACAGTACAGTACAGTACAGTACAGTACAGTACAGTGCAGTACAGCACAGCACAGCACAGCACAGCACAGTACAGAACAGTATAGAACAGTACAGAACAGCACAGCACAACACAGCACAACACAGCACTTTCAAGTATAGTATAGTAAAATTTAGTATTTAACCCCACTTTTATATTATTAATCCCTTTACTTTCTAGAATATCATGACATCTGCTAGCAGGCTCACTTCGCTGGGCTCCAAAAGTATTTGGGATCTAATCCAGCAGGTATGTGTTGTTAAAATATCCATCGTGAGTCAATGATGTTGAATTGATATCATAAATTTTTGCAGCATCGTTCTTCCTTTTAAATATAAATTATTAATGATGATAAATAATGAACTTTGATGTTTGCAGGACGAGCCTGGAAGTGTTGGCTTGATGCAAAATCTTGAAAAATTGCTGACGATTCTTTCGAGCAATTTTGCTTATGTTCGAAGAAGACAAAAAAGAGCTGTCACAACCCTTCCACCGTTCAGTATAGCATCCAAGAATATACGTGAGTTTCGTGTTTTGTTTTGATAGGAAATATGATGGGTAATAGGCCATTTGGTTTAAAAGCATATCATTGTTTTATCGTTCTCAGTCGTTCGTTTGTTCGTTCGTTCGTTTGTTTGTTCTTTCGTTCGTTCATTCGTTCGTTCGTTCGTTCGTTCGTTCGTTCGTTCGTTCGTTCGTTCGTTCGTTCGTTCGTTCGTTCGTTCGTTCGCTCGTTCGTTCGTTCTATTATTCGTTCCTTTATTCATTCTTTTGCTCTCTCTGATTTGTTCTTTCGTTTTTTCGTTCCCTCGTTTCTTTCATTCGTTAGTTTTTTTCTTTCATTCGTTTTTTTCTTTGATTCTTTCGTTTGTTTGTTCATTGGTTCGTTTATTCTTGCATTAGTTTGTTTCTTTCATTCTTTCGTTTTTCATTTCTTTCGTTTTTCAATTAGTTCATTTGTTCTTTCATGCGTTCGTTTGCATAGGATGCTCGAACCAGCTTTTTCTAATACGTTATTATCCTCCATTTTAGTCATGGAAATTCAGCAGGTGAACACTATCGATTCTTCTGCATATAACTTCCCCATGTTGCGGCAACAATGGGAAGATGATTATGCTATTTGGAAAGACGCAAAGCCAGAGATCAGAATACCCCCGTCGCTGTTCAACTACACTGATTGTAAGTTATCTAACCTATTTAATTGAATATCTATGTGTAGTCTATAGAACGCCAGTCTTGGTATAGACGGGGGATTTATAGGTGCTCTACACTGCATAGTTGCCATGGCTAACCCTGGATTTTTTTTACAGTGGCCAATAAGGAAGTGACTGTTGGTTTATTCATTTACAAAACTCTTGGGGAACTGCTGCCAGCGATTTTCGAAGATGAAGGGTACGTTTTCCATCGCCTTTATCTGAATCTTGATTTGTTAATTTTTTGTCTATTTTTATAATCATTTTTAATGCATGATTGATTGATTGACTGATTGGTTGTTTGACTGATTGATCGATTGATTGATTGATTTATTTATTTATTCATTTATTTATTGACTGACTGACTGAATAATTGATTTATGGATTTTTGATTTGTAATTAATTGACTTTCATATCTCAATTGTTTTCATAAACTGACATCTATCTGTCATGCCTTAGGAGGAGGTATAAAGCCGAGCTGTATACAGATGTAATATCAATGACGATCCCTGGAATTGGAAATGAAACGTTGGGCGGTAACATGACAATTAATTTTCACAATAAAAGGGTTAGTTGGAACCAGAATTTTACCTTTCTTTTTAAGCTTATGAAATCTTGCTTCAAATAAAGTGTTGATGGAAAATTGAACCATCAGAGCTTTATGCGTAAATAATTGGGAGGTGGTGAATTAAATATCATGATATACATTATTCAATTTTGACAACTTTATTCACTCTTTCTTCAACAGGACAACCGCTCCACTGGACTTAGCTGCGTTTATTGGGATTATAAATCAAGGTTGGTTTGCCTGACTGATTGATTGATTGCTTGACCGATTGATTGCGTCATTATACCTTGATTGAATGATCAATTCATCGATTAACTGATAAATTAATTGATTGATTGGTTGATAATTAACTGATTAATTAATTCGCGATTGATTGATTTACTGGAAAATTGATCAATCGGTTAAATATTGATCAATTGATTTATTGCTTGATCGATTGATTCATTGGTTGATCGATGGATTGATTGATTGTTTGATTCATTTATTAATTCATTGATTCATTGATTTATTGATTCTGGTTTGTTTTATTTCCATTTTATTTCCTAGAGTCTCCAAGTTCGGTGGTTGGTCAACCAGAGGTTGCACTCTCCTCCCTAATAATGGAAGCATAATTAAATGCCAATGTGACCATCTAACGTCATTTGCTGCTGTAAAATTCATTGATCTGGTATGCTCAGTTTTCATTGCTTATCAAATCAAACATTTGTCTGTTTATTTTACTTTATTATTATCTTATTTTATTCATGAATTCATGTATTTGCTCTTTCAATGTTATTTATTGTTTATGATGAATTTTACGAAAGAGGCAAAAGTATTTTAAATCAATGATCTTTTCTTCCATAATTCTCAGTCGCCTTTTCCTTCATTCTCCTCTTTATTTCTCTATTCATTTATTTATATCTCCATTCACCCATTCATTGATTAATCAATTTTTATTTATTCATCGGAAATAATTTCATCTATTTTTCATTTCTTGTGATAATTTCTCTATCAGTTCTCTTCCTTTCCACTTCTTTTATTTTAATTCACCTTGTTATTGATAACTAGTTTTTTTCTGATTCTTCAATCTCCCTTTAATGAATCTAAAACTTTCCAGAAAGAATCCTGTTTGACATCACAATTCTTTGTCTTCTTTTGAATTAAATGAATAAATTTTCCTCCGTAGCGACCTCCCAATAAAAGTGCATTCAAAATCCAGCCAATAACATACATTACAGTCTCTGTGTCGCTGGCGTTGCTACTTTTCACCTTCCTGACGTTCTTCTGTTTGAGGTATGTATGCGCTTTGCCCGCAGGAAATCGCGTGTTTTTACCATTCACTTCCTTTACTGTAATGATTAAAAACTTGAGTCATTGTAGAGATATTTCTGATATTTAGTAATGCTTGTTTTAATCAATGTTTGTTTTCCATTTTTACAGTCAACTCCGTACCAATGATTTCTCTGTTCATAAAAACCTTTGTGCTGCCTTGATCCTTGCTGAACTGATTTTTATTGTTGGTATCAACAGAACTGCTGATGCTGTAAGTATATGTAGTGTCAATTAAAAACTTGATACGAACAGTATGTTGCTATAAAATGTATGTAATGTAATGTAATGTAATGTGATGTGATGTGATGTAATATAATGTAATGTAATGTAATGTAATGTAATGCAATGCAATGCAAAATAATGCAATGTAATGAAATGTGATGCAATGTAATGTAAAATATATAATGTAATCAATCAAATGTTATGTAAGAAAGTTGGCCAAAATTCAATCGTTTTTTTTGTCTTAATTATCAAAGAGTTATCAACCTTACGACAACATCAACTGTGGTGGATGCGTTTGGCTGAACACCGGTATGACCTGTCCAGAAATGAACTGTTTGATTAAAAAGTATACTTTATTCCTACCAACAGGCTGTGTGCAGAATAATCGCAATACTCCTCCACTACTTTTTCTCTTGTGTCTTCTCATGGATGTTAGTTGAGGCTTTCCATGTCTATCGAATGCTGGCCGAAACAAGAGATATAAACAATGAAGAAATCACATCTTATTATTTCATTGGATGGGGTAAGAAAGATATTTATTTGTTGAATTTTTGTTTGTTTTATAATCTTCCAATTTTGTCTGAATCTACTCAATGCTTGAGAATTCACGAAGGAACAGCGCAAGTAGAATAGCTTGTATCTAAATATCGGAAGCTGAGCATCGAACTCTTAACCATCGGGGCTTCATAGGATCTTTTATCATTAATGGTTTTCATAAGATGGTTTTCAATCGTAGATAACGATTTCTTCTCTTTTGTTACAGGCTCACCTGTTATTATTGTTGGTGTTACAGCAGGTCTCTCGCCGCAAGGATATGGAAACGAACAATTGTAAGCTATCAATCTTTATCTTAACTTAATCATCTCATCTTTTTTAATATTAACCTTTTTTTTTAATTTAACGTTCAGTTATTTTCGCATCTAAAGTTTGCATTATACAATCGCTGTGGTTATCCATGACGTTATATTGTCAATTACTTCCAGAGAGTAAATTTTTCAGTCAAGGCTGATGTTCTTGAGTTACAGATTGTGAAGTCTGTGCAAAGTATACTGTCTTCCAATTCAGGGGAATCTCCAAGTACAAGAATCGTGGTACTGAATCTGCTTGCTTTTGAATGGTTGCCCAATTAATGACAAAAGTAGATGAAAATGGGGAATAGCCCTGAACAGCAGTTAACCAATGTTTGCCTAGTGTGATCTCTTTGTTGACCATAAGCTTGACCTGTCATATTTAGTACTGGATCTGTATTCAGAATAAGATATCTGTTGAGTTCAATTGGGCCGTATCTTGATACTTTAACGGACTGTGCTTAAGGCTAGACTGGTGATGCTCCTTTACCGTTTACATACGGTTATCAATATACACTTCAAAAGAAACTCACTAAAACAAGTTTCAAGCCATTTCATTTTGTTTACTTACAGTTGTTGGATTTCTACAAGTGGTCAACTTTTGTGGACATTCACAGCTCCTATCATAGCCATGGTTGCGGTATGTTTTTCTTCCTGTTCTTGATAGGCAGATTAAGAGCGAATCATCCTGATCATGATTAGAATTGATCAACTGTTCGCTAATCCGAGACTTTGAAAATTGCATCATTTAACACAAGATTTATATTCAGATATTGCAGGTTTCTCAGACCAATAGAATTGGTGGCTATAACAGTGATTATATAAATGACTTTAAACGTTGACTGTAAACATTAACTATCATCTTGAAATGGGAAAACCTGTTTTAATGTTTGAACATCTGTCTCTTATAATTTAGAATTGCAAATAAAGCATTTAAAAATGACTGTAATTTTATTTACTTTAATAAATTATCTTCCTGCAGGCAAATTTCCTTATCTTCATCATGTCAGTTTTTAAGTCAATGGGAAGACAAATAAAATCACGGGGAAGGTAGGATGGATTAATTTTTTTGCATTTCAATCACATTTTGATTCCATACGCTATTCTAATAAAGTCCTGTACGACAGGGCGAATTATTAGATTACCTGACGTCTGTGGTGTAGTGCTGAAGGACAAGCAATCTAATTGCTGGTACAAAACCTCGCCCTTGCCATTTATGAGGATAGCACACTTAGGCAAGGTGTAAGGTATAACACAGAATTATACCTCTTTCTACCCAGGAGTGAAAATGGGGACCTGATCCGTAGTTAAGAGTGCTTTATGTGGCTCTACCTTGTTATGCTCAAGAGCACACAGCGACTAGGGTATGTGGGAAGATGAAAGAGTTGGCAAAATGGCTTTGTTCTATTGTAGTTCTGTACTTTACGTCGTTTTAGAGCATTTTTATGTGAATTAAATAGACAGTTTTTGAAAAAATCGATGTTTTTTTTTTAATATCAGACTATAAACCACGATGTGTTTTTTAGTTTCACCAATTCATATTAATTATCTATTGTATTGTGTTGTTTCCTGTCGATGTGTTTTTGCAAGCACCATGAGAATTATTTTAATTCAATTGAGATCTTTTGCATGATGTACTTTTCTGTTTCATTATTATTCTCAACTTTCATCTTTCTTTCATCGCAGGTCTGCAGATAAAAAGAATCGGTTAGTTTGATATTTTTTGCACTCCTCTTTATTACCTTGTCAATCTCGCTGCCAGTGCCTAAACGCAACCAACCTATCTTTTTAGTTACATGAACTTTATTTCTCTTTAACCGAAACAGCAAACTGTCACTCTGTCTTACAACCAATTTTTTCGATCTAACGATCGGTTTTTTCTACAATTTTCAAGCTCATTTTGGGATCTAATTTATTCTCTTTTATCACATAGATACGGAATATACAAGTCCATTGTACTTCTGCCTCTTTTGTGTGGCTCGTTTGTGATTGGCTTGTTATCAGTTAACATCAAAATGGAATATTTCAGCCTCCTTTTCGCTGCTTTCGTTGTTGTTCAGGTAAGCTAGTCTATGGTTTAGTCTGCTAACTTGTTGTGGAATGTCATCCTGGATCAGTGACTTATTTCCCCGACTATACATAGACAACTATGAGTCAACAAGTTGCCGTTTGAAGTTAGTTTCCAATGATTGATGATTACAATGGGAATAACTGTTTATCAATTGAAATCTATACGTCTTATTGGATTCCATGACCGGAGGTCTAGATCTAAGTTATTTTAGTTTTTTCTAAGTGTCAACCCTTTCACCCCCGGATGGGTTATATGGCCAAATTTGAAATCTTGCAAAAGATAATTTTTCAGGGGGTAAAGTACAAAATGTTGTAAATTTTCTTATGGCAGTTTTCTATAATAGTTTACGCTTTCACATAAGTTTTTTGACTATGCTTTTTGACCCCGAAAAGCGTATATTTATATGGGTTTTAACAGTTAAATGAAAATAAATCTGGGTGCGAAAGGGTTAAGGTACCAAGCTACGTTAGATTCTGTTCTTTATGACGTAGTGTTTATTGTCTCTTCTTATTTGTTGTTTGTATAAATATTAGCAATGCAAGTTTCACCAAAACGGAAACCAATGATTTCATGTCCTTTCCGTCTTTGTATGGCACAGCAGAAGTCAAACTATTTTTTGTGTATTGATTATTTTAATAATAATAAACATTTTCGATAGATTCAAAATTATTTTAATCTTAATTTTCCCTTTTTTGCAGGGTGTATATATCGTACTGTTTTACGTTCTATTCAATAGCGAAGTGAGTCAAAATTTTCGTTGAACGTTTAAAACGAGACTTAACTTATTCTTTGATAATCTCTGAAATTTCTCTGAATTACTCAGTGTGTTCCGCACAGTTAATGGACGGAAATCACGACTAAAGAAGCAAATGCTGTGTTTGTTTTTGTTTCTGTAGAGAACCAGGGCCTTGTTCCCATCTGTTCTAAAACAGTTTCAGTTTCAGTTTCATATTTTAAAATTCCACTACATACACCTTCAATCAAAACTACATTTACATAAGAAATAACATATAAACTAAATATCGAATACAAAATACAGGGGAACTAAGTAGAAGAGAAAGTGTATGGAGGGGAATTTCTCAAGGAGGAACTCTCTCAGTAGGAAGCCTAATCGAGGAGAGAGCACCCCATTTGGCAATAATTTATATAATAAGAACAAATCATTTTTAAAACGAGCGATTGATTCTTTTTTCTGGTGTGTTCCAGCATATTTTTCCAGGTCTTCACATTAAAAGTAGAAGCGTCGTTGTGCAAGTTCTAACCTAGTTCTGAAAATTTGCAGATCTCCCTAGATTTTTGAATTGAACAACTTTATTCAAGAAAAATGACACCAAGCGTGGTTTGAATGGGACATTGATTCTACTAGTTTTTACAACATCCTTTCTCGCGGCCTAATTGTTGATTTCTGAATTGTGGAAAAAGCATCGTACTTTAAAACTGTTGGGGAAATCTTACTTGCTTAGTGAATAATTTATTGTTTTTAATTAGTTTTTAATTTTTATCATTTATAGGTTCGCAATGAATACAAGAACGCGTATATAAGATGGAAGACAGGCGACAAACATTACGGCAAAAAGAAACCAAGAGTGGTGAGCTTACATTTAATCTCGCTTTTATGTTTCAACAAATCTTAAATTACACCAATTTAATATTTTTAATTTTTACATTTTTTCTCTTATATGAGATAGAAAGATTTAAGTAAATTCCATAGCGTATTAACAAGGCCTAAAACGTAAAGCTTTGGCCGATTCTGACTATGATAACAAAGGCAATATATGATGAATATTGTTTTGTTTTGTAGAAACGCACCTTAGTTGTGAACAGCTCATACCGCAACCAATTGGCGCAGATCACAGCAACTTTCAACCTCAGCACGTCGACAACAGACAGCAGTACGGACGGGGGTCGTGTTTTTGGTCACAGACGAAAAGGCGAGAGAGGTGAGTAGCAAATGGTCTGGTTTGGGGCAGAAAAGGAAAGGAAAGGAAAGGAAAGGAAAGGGAAGGAAGGGAAGGGAAGGGAAGGGAAGGGAAGGGAAGGGAAGGGAAGGGAAGGGAAGGGAAGGGAAGGGAAGGGAAGGGAAGGGAAGGGAAGGGAAGGGAAGGGAAGGGAAGGGAAGGGAAGGGAAGGGAAGGGAAGGGAAGGGAAGGGAAGGGAAGGGAAGGGAAGGGAAGGGAAGGGAAGGGAAGGGAAGAGTTGAAAAAAGGTGGAAATGAGATGGAAAGCAATGAATGAAGTGAGAGAAAAGCAAATGGAGTAGAATGGAAGGGAAGTCGAGGGAAAAGAAGAAAGGAAGGGGTATAAAGAAGCAGCAGAAGTTTTTTGCTTCCTTTTTTTGAAGCAGCATATTTCTAATATTATTATACACTTAAAATCTTGCTGTTTGACGTAATATATAATCCTATTGTTTTAGATCTTGCCAGTTCAACGCAACCAGACTCATCTGATTCATCCGATGAAGAAATTACAAGGGATCCCGACACGGTTCCATCCGATTCGTCGGAGACGAGTGAGGATGATATGCCAGGTAATACATCAATTATTCACCCCATAAACCCAAAATTGTCCAAGATAGGACTTTTCATTGAACACGTCATCAAGAAACTGTTTCATCAAAGTACGATACAGCTATTGTATAAAATTGTAGGGCCTGAAATGCTGGGTTAAGTTGATACTTTACGCATTACGATTTTTATTGTTAATGTTCTCGTTAGTTGTAAATGCTATATTTTTATTTGCCAAAGATTTGAAAGCAAAATTAAATCAATATAACAACCCAAACATAAGCCTTCATTTATTTGTTATTTTTAAATAGTATGTTGAGTATTTACATACTATCTTCAGTTTTATATCATCGGGTGTGCTACATCAAGTTTTATAATGTTGCAATTACAGAATTCTCCTTTGACCTTTGATCTTTAATTTGACCTTTTTCTTGTAGTTCCACAGTCACGAATGACGTCAAAAAGACAAGGGTCTGGTGTGACGTCACCAAATTCCACAAGATCATCGAATTCAAATTCAGCGAAATCGCCGAGTGGAACTCGTTCGCCAGTCAACGGAAAGTCAGCTAGTGGCGCCAGGTCTCCACCAACAAGTGCCGCCAGAACGCCGGATTTCAAGGTGGCGAACCAAAAGAAGCTCAGAGGTATGTAGACAAGAAAAGAGGTCGATCTCATCATGAAAACGAAGCTAATACAATAGAGTCATATTTTTCAGCATCAGTAATGTGTTCTATGATGCACTTGTTCGTAAATGTTTTTTAAGTAAAATAAAAAATGCATTTGTGAGGAAACAATAAACAAAACTGTTATTTGTTTCTTTCTGTCTCTTGAATTATATTTCCTTTTTATAAATTGGTTTTGTCATGTTTATTTCAGCTGCACCATTATATGCATCAGATGGGCCTATGCATAGCACTCCATCAGGTAAGTTGGGCAGTTTTTACTATGATACCACTTAATTCCATAACATTAGGATTTCATTTTGTGTTTTTGATATGATTTTACTTTCCACCGTAACCTTGTTCAGAAGCAGATGTCTGAGCTATCATTATCCTTTGCAGTGCCTTTGATGTTAGTTACAGTCTTGAACCGTTCATGAGAGATGCAAACCAGAATTATGCTGGGACAAATATTGCCTTCCTTAAGTGGCTCACCCCCCCCCCTTTAAGACGCTTAGCTTCTTTGCCAATGATATGTTATGTCACACTATGAAATACAAATCAACCCTATAAAATAATTTCTTCCTGATCATGATCGCGATTCTGACTCTATTCTCTCCTTTCCAGATAACTCAGACAATTCTGAGAAGCGGAATAGACGTTGGCCAGCTGATGATAAGAACCCGGACATTGACGTCACTGATGTCACAGTTTTAAATGAGGAAACAGACGGACCAGAAGACCCATTGTTGGCATCATTAAAGAGGCAAAGGGCGGAACAGAGCAGCAGTAGTGATACAAGCGAAGTTTCATCATTGCCGTCTGTTATCAGGTAGGCTGAACTTTATCGGCCTGGTCCATATTTTGTATTAAGCCCGAGTGATGAATACATCATCTTGTTCCATTTTATTCAGTTAATTTTCTTTTTTGCAATTTTCCTTTTTTTGTATTTACCGAAACCATCATTAAGCATAAAGCTTGATAGCAATAATTTTAATGCTTAAGAAGTAGCCTGTATAAAGTTTTGATTTGTAATTTTTAAATCAAACTTCTATTGTTAAGTTTAAAAAATGGTAAACGGTGAGCATTGTTTGCACATTACGTTAAGGCTGCTTCTCCTAAAGCCTTTGTGGGAAAATCTGAGTTTTGAGAGCCTCTAGAAGAGATTAAGATTTCTCACGAGTCTTGTGTATTGTGTAGGCTTCAGTTGAAGTTTTGTAGTTGCAGCGTAAGGCAAGACAAAGTGACATGTTCTGCAAAAGGACTTTTAGTTAAACTCTCTGTTGAATATCAATGTCTCAAGTGGTTGTTTCTTCGTATTTTTAAGCAGAGTCGGTCCAGGCGGAAAGCCACAATCGATCCTGAAAAAGAAATCAAAATACAGCAACGCGACGGATTCAGACAGTGAGAGACGGGGGAAAGTCAGAGTTAGAATCACAGACAAATCGAAAAGGCCGCTACTTAATCTTGATGGGGACACCTCAGAGTGAGTATATTCATACCCCCGTTTTTAGTCACTGGCTCAAAATGTCATCTATTACAGTTTGTATCACCTACCTTGAAGACTAGTTGTGTGGTTGCCCCGTATTGCAAACCAAATTACCTACCATTATGTTGTTAAAGGCGCAATTCGACCGTGTTTTTATGAAATTTAGGTTTATCATAAATTCTTAATTATGATGATGGTGATGATAACAATGACGATCAAGATGATGGTAACGATAATTTTGTTTGTTGATAATGGTAACGATAATGGTAAAGATAATGGTAAAGATAATGGTGAAGATAATGGTGAAGATAATGGTGAAGATAATGGTAAAGATAATGGTGAAGATGTAATAATATTTTCAAGGCTGAACTTTGGGATACTTCCCAAAATATATGGCTAGTTAGGCAATGTCTTCCCTAATCTGTTGCAACAGTTCACATGTTTCGGTTTTACTTGGTGAAGAGACATTTTCAAGGTTATTTCTTTCCTCGTAGATTTCAAGATTCACAAGTGTAAAAGAGAAAGATAATATACCAAACATTAATGTTTTATAAAGATCGCAAGGCTGAGAGTTCTTTCCTCATCAGCTCCTCAGCCGTATTGCCATAAATTGTGCGGTAGAGTTATTTTTATGACTGGATTCAGGCCGCTGTTAAAGAACTATTTGGATCTCTGAAGGAGCTGAAACTCATCAGGCTTGGCCTGATGTTCCATTGTCTGGGGGAATGATTTGTAGTTTTTAAACGCTAGACTGCAGCTATTAAAACTCTTGGAATGGTTACTGATTCCAAAGAACTCACGAGGTGTACAATGTAGTTTAAATTTAAAGTCTTTTATCAATGCTTTGAGGGACATGCTGATCAAAATCGGTAATTAGGTAACACCCTGTTGACGTGCTGATTTTATATACTTGGGTGTATGATGAGGTCTTTCTCCAGGAGGTTATTTATTACGTTTTGCTTATAAATTATGGGTATATTTGATACCGAGCGAATTCTTGGAAGGGCAAAGTATATATGAATTGAGTAGAAAGAAGTTTTTATCGTTTAATTACATACTTTCAATTTCCTTGTCATGATTCCTCGTTGAAATTTGAAGCCAAGCAGGTTAAAGAGCCAAAGTAACCGCAGTTAACATGTTTCAACATAGGCAACCCCGATCGATTGTTATCAAACATAGTTATTAAATGCTGAATGAATGCAGATTAAATTGTTGGGGATTGAATGTAACTAGATTTGGTTGTAATATGGCCTTGCATGACAATTCAAACAAGCATTGTGATACCAATCCTGAGCATAAGTATTGAACTGTAATCTTTTTGCTGGTAGCCGTCATAACTTTTAATTAGTTAAATTTTTTGCTTAGAAGTATTTTAGTTATTTTCTTGTGAATTAAATTCACTTTTATCCCGCTTATGGTGCAGCTGAGTGTACCCCAGCGTTCGCTCAACCAATAGGCCTAACTAGTCTTCGTTAGTCGGCCATTTTGCAAATCATAACACAAAGACGAATAACGGAATTGAGTCGACAGGTTTCTCGAAAACATTAAGATTTGATGCAACGTATTTCTTACGAATACAAGAAACAGAAAAAATGAAATATGGTTGCAACATCATTGCAGATGGTCGCGAGAAGATGCTATCCTCCTAACCTCTCCGTTTCTTCTTTGTTATTTAAGGGGCATTTCAGACATTGATTTGTTTGACTGAAGAAGGATTCTCCTTTACTTTGATCTAGAATTTTTCCATTTTCATGGCTGAAATCTTGATGGAATTGAAAAAGCGTATTTTTCCTGATTCTTTCAAATTGAGATTTCCTTAGCAAAACGTAGAAGAAACTTTAATCAGACATTGACGAGTTAAAAGTTCAATTGGGTTTTCTGTGTGTTGAAATTTCGCTTGACTATTCCAGAAAATCTAAACTGTCAAACTGCTGTCAATTTTAACATTTTTGCTTATGTCCTATGGGGCCGTCATTTTCAAGCAAGAACAGGTGCAAAGAATTTAACAGAGTAATTCTGCTACCGGTTTATTATCGTAAGCATTTCGTTTGCTATATTTTTATTTATTAGTATGACGTATTGATGTTCATAGTTAATTTAGACACAGCTAAATATTTTGCACGAGAATTTTTCTGTGATTTTAGCACAACATCTCAAGCTGGGGTGTAATACATGTGTAAATTTGTAACCTCTAGGATTTCTTGTCTTAGCATATTTTTAACGAATAAAACTTTAAAAATGAACTATTGTTTTTCTTTTCGACTCTCACTGTGATCTATCTTATTTACTGCATATTACATTACACAATAACGTACCACATCATGTTATACCAAATTTAATTTTCTACAATAAAAGGTTATTATAGTTTGTATACTTTACCATACCATACCATACCATACCATACCATACCATACCATACCATACCATACCATACAATACCATACCATACCAAACAAGCAAGAATAAATGAGGTAGTTAGGCACCCAATTATTTTTGAAATCATGTGATACTATTGTGATGTTTTATTGAACACAAGTGTTTGTGTCCTTGTGATTATTTCCTGTTTCAAAAGTTGTCCAATCAGATTCTGCATTTGCTTGTGTTTGACCAATCAGATTCAAGGCCTGGATCTGAGCTGATGATTCTCGCCGCAGCCATCTTTGTTTTGATTTAGAGCGATGAAATTTTTTGAGGGTGGGTGACATTATGAACTGAAGGATTAGAAGTCATCAACTTTGTTTCTCATCCGTCGAGTGGAGTTCCCTGTTAGCTAGAATTAAAGAAACATGTCTTCTCCATCGCCAGGAAAGCGCAGAATGGATACAGACGTCGTAAAGCTGTAAGGCATTGTGTTTTCGATAGCAGCTTTAATGGGCCTAAACCGTTTTGTTGTTGTTCGCTTTCATATTTTTGTTTGTTTTTGTCAATTTTGCAACTACTACTTGGTAACGATACCTCATTTTGATATCCAGGATTGAAAGTAATCATGAAGTTACAATCCTTGGTGGCTTGAATGAGTTTTTTGTGAAGTTTTTTGGACCGAAAGGGAGTAAGTACCCGTCTACATTTACATTAAGCGTCTCTTGTTAGGCCATTTCGTTAACAGGTTTAGGCATCCTGGGACTATTAATTTCATTTGTTTTTCTCTATCTGCTATCATCAAAGATAAATGATCATATCAGATTTACACATTTAATTACTGTGATTTCAACTTTCCATTTCAAGGAGCCATGGCACTACTCTTTTCATAACAATGTTGTATATCAATTCAAACTTTGTTCAAACGAGCTAAGCAGGTTTTTATGCTGCCTGAATTGCATACCAATTTCTCTATTGGAAAAGTCTCAAATTTGACTGCTTCTAATTATTCGAGGTTATCAATGGTTTGCTGCAAATATTGAATTTCATTTCGGTTAAAGTCCACCGCAATCATCATCGTTATTTGGTGACCGAAAACAGAATTAAATGTTTTTAATCGTCCAGCTAAGGAATGCCGAAAAGCCAATTAATGCTTTTGAAAAATTAATCGTTTTATTACATTCTTTATGATGCACAGTCATGTATTAATATCTGAGTCTCTTGAAAGAAATGCTCGTATTTTTCACCCGGTTACGTCGGCGATTTGTGGTGGTTGAGTGTTTCATTTAGAGATTCGAAAACTTGTTATGAAAAAGTTCCATTAAGACCTTGTTAAACATCACATTTTGTCGTTAAGAAGGAGATTGTGTTATTAAATCTTGTAAGTTACCTATCAATGTGGCTTCACATGATTTAAATCACAATGTAAATTACCAGAGAAGCATGTATTTACATTTGAATGTTGAATTGAGAATGGTGCCTGTGGTCTTGCTGTCTTATTTGAATAGCAGCCACTAGCAGGTTTTGTTTCCATTCAATAAAAGTGAGCAGCTTGGTGACTGAACAGTTTGATTTCAAAGGAAAACTTGATTGATGGTGAAACAAAACTTGACCTATTCCTTCCATCTCCCGTTTTCCTTATCACTTCTAGCTAAACATGCTAAGGTTTTGAAGATGTGTGATTTTTCGAGAAAAACTCATCAAATTTGTTAAAATGGTCTTCCTACAAAAGGAGTGCTATTTTACAACCATCCTTTTCCAAGAACCTTCCCTTCTCCTCAATGTAGTTTCAATTCTCCCCTTTAAAATCAGGCCAAGTGAAGGGCTTTGAAATGTCATTGTGAAGTCTTTGAAATGTCTTTGAAATGGCCAAGTGAAGGGCCTTGCTTTTTCAAGTGAAAGCTAAAATGGAATATCGCATAGCTAAACTTACTATTTTTACAATTTTTGTGATCAGGCTTTCAAAGCAATACCCCCTCAACCCCTACCGGTTGACCCTGATGTTGGCATGGATGCTTAGAAAAGATGCAAGTTCTGATTAATTTAAAATCATTAATATACCTATTCAACCTATCATTCCATGATTCACACATATCATAGTTTGTCATTCCTGCTTACGATTGAATTAGTATGTAAAACCTTCATTAAAGTAGTTTTGTGTACAAAGAATTGAGTGCACAATGTTATCTTTGTGGAATGAAAATGCCTACTTTTCATTTGGTACTTTGATCTCATCAAAGATGACAAAACAGTTTGAAATATTTATTACTTTCTTTTTTAGCCCCTTATGAAGGAGGTGTTTGGAAGGTTAGAGTGGATTTGCCAGACAAATATCCTTTTAAATCACCTTCTATAGGTAAAAAATCTTATCCTTTTAACAAATGTGAAAAAATTTGGTATCAATTTCTCCATATTAATAGCTTGGACTTTATATATTTTTGACATGTTCCTTGAAAATGCTCTCACTTTGTTTTTAGGCTTTCCATTGATATATTTGTCTAGCAGAAACTTACATCCTTTTATAAGCAGTAGGTCTGTATTACATTATTGGAACCTACTGTTTCTAAAAAAAAGTTTCTTATTTTGCAGGATTTGTTAATAAAATATTCCATCCAAATATAGATGAAGCGTAAGTAATTCAATTATTTACTTGTTTACTTTTTTTGCCTTTCTTGAAAAGCACCATCCATTTATTTACTTGCTTCTGAAGTATTCGTTAGTTATTTATCTCGATTATTTGTTTGCCTATAAAGCAATAGCAACATACTGCATGCAAAAATGAGTTATTATTTTTAATAGTGATTTTGTATCGGCTCCATTTGTCACTAGAGAATGCTTTACTTTGACCTTAGTAATTTGCAATCAGTTACTTTGAACATTTGCTAATATGTTCTTTGCTTTTTCAGATCTGGAACTGTTTGCTTAGATGTTATAAATCAGGCTTGGACTGCATTGTATGGTTAGTATTGAACCCATTTCAAACATTGTGAAAGCCTTTTCACAACCTGAGAGATATGACATACAACAAACAGTTATAGTATTGGTTATAATTCATTGGTAATGCTTCACTGATTATGCTCTAAACTAGTTGCCCTACCTTTTGAATGATTAAAGGATAAGCCTTTTAAATTATGAGCTGGTAGAGTCACAGTTTAAAACTACTGTCAAAACCTTTCTCCACTACCTAGCTAGCTGTCCGTCCTTTTAAGGTTGATGAATGGGTACTCAGGAGAATCCTAAAGAACCATGGCTTACTGCATAAGCCAAAATCAGCTTGATAGCTGGCAGAACCCCAGCCTGGGTTAACAAATTAATTAAACAAAGAAACAAGCAATCATGCAGGTTTTCTGTAATATTAAATGCTTTTAAAATAGCGTTAAATATCATTTTTATGTTTTACATGTCTGGTTCTGAAAATACTTGCAGCTGTCAGTGCTTCAGTCATCAATTTCCACACATTTATTGTGTCATTTTGCTTTGCAGATTTGAATAATGTTTTTGAGTCATTCTTACCACAATTACTTTCATACCCAAATCCAATTGATCCACTAAATGGTGATGCTGCCGCACTGTATTTACATAAACCAGAAGATTATAAAGCTAAAATTAGAGGTAAGCAAAGTAACATTTAGTGCCTGTTCTAGATGGCTCTTAGATCAGAAACATAGCAAGATTTCTGCTTCCAGCTTTGGTGGTACACATCAAACCAAGATGTTCACAGTTTGAGATAACAGTTTGACCCTTTATCCACAAAGCTATCCAGCCATACCAGCTATAAACTCTCCCGAGATCTGTAAATGGGTACTCAGGTGAAATCCTGAGGGTACAGGTCTTTGCCCACAAGCCTACATCAGCTAAAATGAAGCTGCCTGAACCCCAGCCTGGGTTAACAAATAAAAATTGCATGCTTGCTTTGTGAAAAAATGCTTCATCTCTTAGAATCCAATTTGAACAGCCTTCTAAGACGTTAGCCTTTATTTTTGACCTTAAAAGTCAATTTTGGAGACTGGCCAGTTCTCTGACAAATTGCAAGCCTATAATGTTAGTTGAGGCTAAATTGGGCACTTTGTAAGGCCTCCAGGTTCAAAGCAAAAGTAGGTAGCCTATGGTGTATATGTTTCACCCTGAAATAGGGACTTTAGAGCTTCCCCTACCACTGTCTCCAAACTCTGAAATGCTTTTGATTCCCATGGGCTAGATCCCTGGAACATGGAGCACTTTCTTTGGAAACACAAATCCTATTTTTAAAAACATGAACTAAGGATATACTTGGTCATAAAACTCGTAAACTTTTTATTTATCACTTTTAATTATCAATTGTACCTAAACACTATCAATATCTTTAACTATCTTTAACTAACTTTTTGGTTAACCTTGGTTTTGGACTTAGGTATCTAAGAAACCTTTAAGAAACTTTTAGTACTAAAGTCAACTATAAATTTTAGAAACTGTGTACCATGTTCAAGCGTAGTTTCTTATAAAAATAATGCGTGTAGTCAACTCGTTTCTCAGATTGATTCTAAGTATTATTTTTCTAATTTTTAACTGGTCAAGATGCTGGCGTTCTTAGAAATTGTTAGAGAAAACATTAGAACATCTGAATGAATTGTAATATTTTCTTATCAAACTATTTCCTGTGTTCTATAGCGGGTATTTTCTCACTAGAATATGTCAGGCGTTATGCATCAGCTGAAGCAATGAATGAAAACGAGGATAACATGTCAACGTCAAGTGAGAGCTCTTTAAGTGACTTTAGCGAAGACGAGGCTCAAGACATGGAACTTTGATACTGGTATGGAAATGAGAAAGTATATTTTCTACGTCACGTAGCAAGTTGTTTTAGAAATACATTATTTGTTTTTATGCATACTTGTATTTATTTTCAGAGAGAAGGCGAGGGAGTTGTGTTGAGTTTGTTGGTACCTGTATGTTTCTATTTGGTGTTTGACCTTATCTTTAAATACCAGGAAGGAATGAACGGAAATTTAAAACATAGTGTAGTATAGTTTAAGGCACTTTTTAGTGCGACACTTATCAGAGGATGAGGGGTCACAGAATGACCACTATCTTAACAGAAACCGAAAATCCGGACCAAAAACCACGTGAGAAGAGTTTTAGTGCGTGTGATTGGTCAATTGTTTGACCAATAGGCGCCAACTTACCCTTTGCTTGGTCAAAGAGTCAAATATAAAATGTTTAAACTGCTAACTTTATGCCTATAACTGCTCGCATTACGTTCATTGCTTGGTTTTTGCGTGGTTTAGTTCACTTTTTATTAATTGATAGCACATTTAAACCCCCGTCTAGATACTAAAAACCTGCTTGGCTTTGTCACCTTGAAGGGGGTCACTGCCCAGAAATAAGAGACATGCTAGGTCCGGTCTGTAAAATTCCGACTTAGAGGACCATGGAAAACAAGGAGAAAACAATCGGTCCTCTGTTTTGAAACGCCATCGACTTATTGGTTGGAAACACAATTGAAACATTGTTTCGAGGCACAATTGACCTATTGTTTAGAAACAAAGCATATTGAACAATAAGCTGTCGCGTAGAAGCAATCCATTCGACTTTGATGTCAGAATCAAGGCAAGGACCCCCTGCTACAATAAGATTCACATAAAGTTCGCTCCTTCATCTCATTTTAGCTCCGGTTTGGACGGGGGTTTTTGTTTTGTAAATATTTGTATATTATAGTCGTATTAACATCGATATTAAGAATAGATTCTTTATTAACTATCTGACTTTTTCCGTTAAATTTTCCAGAAACGATTCATAGCAGTTTAATTTGCTGCTCTTTCTTCTTTGTTCTTAGGCTAGTTCTAGAAATGCTTTCGTTAATCGTAAGTTTTGCCAACCTAACTTGAAAATCTTTCGGGATATTGGTTAATAAAAAAATGCTTTTTTCGTTTCCAGTTCCCTTTGAATTAACCGCTATCCACTACTCAGCAATGGTAATAATCATTATAGAAGCTACTTAGATTTTTAAGGTCCAGCATAGGCCACAAAATCCGTATCGCATCTTTTCTATAGTCCAGTCTAAGTTACGGTAGAAACTCATCAAGGATGATAATCTTAGAACTATTTAGGCCTGAAATTTACATTGAGTAAACTCAAGAGGAATTCGAAACAATTGTTAACTCGTTGCTGTTCAAATGACCATTATATGAATTACCAATTTAAGTAGGTATAAGACAGGCTGGCTTCGAGGAGGTTGTACGCATATCCGTAAACTGCTCATAAATTAATTGTATGATATTCGCTATGTTATTTTACTTAAAACGTATTTCATATCAAGTATGCTTAAATTTATAACTCTACGTCTTATGCCCATATCAACATGTGTTTTCTCGATGATATTATTTGATGGAAATTGTTTCATTGTTATGAATATCTCAAAAGTTTCTTTGTGTTATAGCTGTGATTCAAACTTACTTGCCCGCTTGCTTTTATTTATATTGGTTTGCTCAAATGTTCCCCTAAGTATCTGTTTACCTCATTGCTTTCTCATTTGCATGTTGGCCTAGTGTTTGCTTACGTTTGTTTCATGTTTGTTTGTTTCCTTGCATATTTGCTTGCTTATATGCTTGCCTTCTTGCCGACCTGCTTCCTTGCATGTCTCTTGCTAGTTTGCATGTTTGAATGATTGATTATTTCCTTGCTCATCTGCTCGCTTCCTTGTTTGCTTGTTTTTTGCTCATTTGCTTGCTTGCTTGCTTGCTTCTTTACTTGCTAATTACTCGCTTCCTTGCTTGCAAGTTTTTGTTGATCCCTTGCTAATTTGCTTCCTGGCTTGTTTGCTTCTTTGCTTGCTTTAATGTTTGCTTGCTTGCTTCCTGATTTACTTCAATGCTTGCTTTTATGTTTGCTTACATGTTTAGTTGATCCGTTGCTAGTTTGCTTCCTGGCTAATTGTCTTCTTTGCTTGCTTTAATGTTTGCTTGCTAGCTTCCTGATTTACCTCAATGCTTGCTTTAATGTTTGCTTACATGTTTAGTTGATCCCTTGCTAGTTTGCTTCCTGGCTTGTTTGCTTCTTTGCTTGCTTTAATGTTTGCTTGCTTGCTTCCTGATTTACTTCAATGCTTGCTTTTATGTTTGCTGGCTTGTTTGGTTTCTTGCTAATTTTTTCCTTGCATGCTCACGTGGTTGCTAACATCAGCAGCAACAGGATCTTGATGACGTCAAGCCATCAGTAGTCAAGTCAACACCGCTGAAAAGAAGGCAGCTGTGCCGTTCAACGAAGATCTTTCAATTGCAAACTCTGTCCATTTTGTGTTGTTTGTCGGTCTTTGCTTGCCTAGCCGTGTTATTTTTCAACTTCAATACAAGGCATGCCGATACCAAACGGTTTTTACAAAGAAGAGCTAAATCGTACAGTGTGGGTTGTGCCAGAGAGGTACCAGTCTCTTTCTTCGATTGGTGTCGGTGCTTACGGTCAAGTATGGTGAGTAAAGTTCATTTTAAATATTTGTCATGTATAACCTCATTTCCTCAGTTAACCTTAAATGTTCTAATCTATGTCGATCGTTTAAATATTTACATTTTCAACAGCCAAAGAAAAATACCGCTACAATCGTTCTTGTTTTCATTTAAGATGCTACCAACTTGTTTCTTTTTCGCTGATAGATAGTTTGCTTTTGGCAAATGTTAGGCTTACGTCGTCTAAAACAAGAGATAAGTGATATCTTTTGGCTCAATGAAAGTTGTACTTGGATTAAAAATGCAAATAAAGTTTTATAAATCTCCTTATTTTCTCCATCCAGCTCACAAAAGATGTTTTGTACGGTACAGGATGAGCAAATGCCTAGATATTGTTTCGCTTAAATTAGATGCTAGAAACGCTTCACTCAGGTCGTAACAGGTACCTTATAGGCCCTTTTTTCAGAGCTGCTTAAATTTATATTTATACTGTTCGACGTGTAAGTAAAATTTTGTGTATAAAAACTTCTTCAAATTGGGAATCCAACATCTGGATTTTGGCCATTTGTTATGTGTTTCATGTTTCTACAAGCATTTGGTTGACGCCGTGAGCGTTAAATTTCTGCGCTACTCTTCATTCTCTATGAAAATTCTTATCACATTTATTACTTCAAAATTTCACGTCACTTTTACTATTTTTGCCGTTTTGCTTAGTATGCTGACAATGTTGCTCCATTTGTACATCCAGCAGAACAATTTTGTTACAATATCAAGTGCACTTTCTCTATAATTAGTTAGATTTTACACATGCAAGCTGCGGAAGATAAAATTGGAAAGCTTTCATTCATTCAATATGAACTCTAACAAATTAAAACCACTCATATTTTTCATCTAAGCTTCCTAATATTGTATTGATGATATTCCGAACGAAAAAACCATTTACATATACAGTCATCGTGAAATTACCAGACGTTTGGTTCATTTCGCAATCTCTCATGGTTCTTTTTCTTTATCTCGCAAGATGCTATCTTTTTATCTCATTTTATTGACGAGATTTTTGTGGTCTGGAAATCTTGGAAACTGTTGCAACACAATAACAGCTTTTTTCAATAAAGTTCGTTTTTGACATTTTTTTCTGGTAAATTATGCAGGTGTGGCTTTCATTTTTTGAGCATTCCTAGCAGGTTAATTTTTCTATCAAAGCAATCATGTTTGGGCTTTTAAATAATTCATTGGAAGAATCAGGAAAGGACATAATTCTCTTGTAGATCATCATCATCACAATCACAAATATCTAGATCATGATCGAAAAATTGCATATGCAGAGGCATATGCATATGCATTTACTTTTGAAATCATCGTCATCATCACAATCACTACCATCATCATCATCATCATCATCATCAACATCACCATCATCATCATCATCATCATCAACATCACCATCATCTTCACCATCACCATCACCATCATCATCAACATCACCATCATCTTCACCATCATCATCATCATCATCATCAACATCATCATCATCACCATCCGCATCAACATCACCATCATCATCTACATCACCATCATCATCATCATCATCATCATCATCATCATCATCATCATCATCATCAAATGAGGGGGCAGGGGTACAATTTTCAATTTCGAACTTTATGAAATCGAGGCTAGGGAATTGTCCAAGGGATAAGGAACAAAGTGTACGATTCGAAGATGATGATGGATACTGTACCGCCCGGCTTTTATCGCGTTGAACTCAACAAAACCGAATGGACTGTGCTAAATCGCTATCAGGATTTAAATGCAATAGGTGGTGGAGCTTTTGGGCAGGTTTGGTAAGTGCAATTGCTGAAAAATCAGCTGAAGATGGATAGATATGTTAGGCCGTTTGACATAGGCCTATTTGATCAAGTTCAAGTAAATTACATTGAAATTCATGCCGTAAAACAGATGAAAACATGCTAGGATCATTCTTTAATGTAGCTAGGATCATTGGATCTGAAAATATCATACATTATCTAAAAGAAAATAGTTCATGCATTATTTTAATCATATTGAAGGTTAGAAGCAGTTATTTATTTTATTTAACACGAAACCGTACAATCGATGACTATGAAAATGAAACCATATTATTCACTTTCATAGCGCATTAGATCTTTGTGTATTCCTGTTTTCAGGAACAAACTATTGCAATTAAACTTTAACTAAAGACTTCAAGTATTTTTTTTGCTTTTTATTGCCACAGTTCTGCAAGTGATACAAGATGTAATCAGATGGTTGCGGTAAAGAAGTTGTCACGCCCATTTCAAAGCGTTATTCATGCAAAACGTACATATAGAGAATTGAAGCTACTCAGACATTTAAAGCATGAAAATGTAAGATTTTGTATATTTGATAATCATCTTTGTAATGCGGAGAGTTGCACGAGGATGGCATCAAGTGAGAAACTTAGAGTTACAATCCAAACCATTATGTTCTGCAATTAACTTTATTTGATGTATAAATATATCCTTGTTTAGCTATTCATCATTGTTATTTTTGTCATCGTCATCATCATTGTCATCATCATCATCAGCATCATCATCATCATCAATCATCATCGTGAATCATCATCATCGTCATCATCATCGTCATCATCATCATCATCATCATCATCATCATCATCATCATCATCATCATCATCATCATCATCATCATCATCATCATCATCATCATCATCATCATCATAATTGTAAATCATCACCATAATCAACATCACCATCATTTGTCATCATCTTTCACCTACCTGAATGTGTGTTAAAAAGTAGAGTGTTTTTTTCAGGTTCAAAATTAGTGAAGGCTCACCTCTAAGGCCATAAAAGTGATAATTTTCAATGTTTTTTTTAGGTTATTGGTCTCATTGATACATTTACAACAGCTACAAGTCTGACAAATTTTGATGATGTGTAAGTGATCATAATAAATTTCTTCAATTCCATATTTTATCTTTCTTGTGTCATTTTCATCATTTCTACTCGGTGCCAGCCCAGAATGGCACAAAGATGTTTTAGCTCCTTAGCAGTGGCTAGACGAATGGGTCCAGAAGAAGGACTATAAATCTAAGAGTCAAGAGGCTCATGTTTTGAGACCACAGTCAAAACCTTTCTCCACAAGCTGTTCAGCAGTGGCAGACACTTGGCCAAATATTAGGGGAGCAAGCCTATTGTTTTGTTAGGATGGCATCAAACATTTCCATTGTTTTAGAATAAAAGACCATTGTCTTTGTGGCCACTGCCCCCTGCCCCCCCCCCCCAAAGTCTCCAAAGCTGCTGTTCAGGTAACCTAGCTGTCCATCCTTTTGAGATTGGTAAGTGGGCACTCAGGAGAAATCCTAATGGCACAAGCCTTAGTGCCCCTGGCCAACATCAGCTGGGAAGATGCTAGAACAAAGGCCTTGTTTAACAAATGAATAAAGCAAACAAACAAAGTTTTTCTACGATGACATAGGCATACACTAACTTGACTTCTTTTACCTCATGACATTCAAGGTCTACAGCTATAACTTGGATGAATATTTGCCTCTTGAATCATGTTTAACCTTTTTTCAACAATGTTGCAACATTTCTCATAGATATCTCGTCACGCCACTGATGGGAGCTGATTTGAACAGTGTTGGGAAAGTCCAAAGATTGTCAGATGATCATGTCCAGTTTTTAATTTACCAAGTCTTGCGTGGTCTTAAGGTTTGCCCATTTACACGAAAAAATTATTTTCAAAATGTTAGGAAGACATGTTTTCTTCTTCATTGATGGAACTATGCTAGAAAAGCAATTTGATACAAATAATGGAAACTGGAGCAGTATTCTATAGGTAAATTGTAGGCTTTAGAAAGCTTGCTGTGATTAAAATGTGGCATTGCACACCCCCAGTACAAAACATCAAACAACATCGCCGTGTATATATGCTCCTAAGTTTTTATCACCAATATCTCTGCAACTTGCGGCCTAACATAATGCCCCATACTGTAATTGAATGCTTCAAACCAAGTAGATTCATTGCAGCTACCGATAGAATATGTTGCAAAATGACTTGAGGGTTGGCACCTGTCTACACTAATCAGCTGAATCTGATCAAACTCAGCAGAGGCCATGTTTTTTTAATGAAACCCACAGAGATACGATAAAAATATAATTAAAGTTATTTTTACCAGAAGCCTGATAAGAAGCTATTGAATGAAAGTCGATAGTTAGAAAATAAGGAAAACCTTCTTATTTGAAAGAGATGTAGCCAGGAGTTGTAAAGAGGGGAGCCATTTTGGCAGTTTCATGCAAAAATAGCTCTGTCTCCACCGGCAAAATGAATACGTGGTGAAGACTGTGAAATAAGAGAATGAGCCTATGCTCGTAAGAAGCTGCCAAAAAAATTTCCATCAGGGACGTCAGTCCCAAAGCCCCCACGCAGTCCTTGCCTATAAACACCACATACCTAAATTGTTATACTTAGTTTATTTTAAGAAAATAAGCAATTTTTCATGGCGTTTTCGTTTTTATTCTCAACAGTATGTGCACTCAGCAGGAATTATCCACAGAGTAAGTATGGAGTTGATAATTCTTGTCTGATATGGAAAAGATTGAACAAAGTGTATTTTTGTAGCAAGCATGGTGTACGAGAATGCTTGTTTAGACAAACAATTTTTGGAACAATGTAATACCAAAAGTACTGACTATCTATGTATTCAAAATTTTCTCATCTCGTTAAACTTTTTGCAACTTTGGGGTGACAATTCGAACATCAGTTGCTATTTTTGTTTACCCAAATTGCAAATGAAGAAATTTTAAGTAAAGGGTGGTTGCCTTTTTACTGATGTCAGTACCAAGTCTCTAAGATGTTTAAAATGATATTTAGTTAACCACTCGGATCTTGTTTAGGCCATGAAGTTATAGACATGGAAGACAAAAAAAATTAGTTACTACATAGCATTACAATGCATTACATTACAGCACAGTAAAATTCAGTGTGATACACAATTTTTTGGAAAACATTATGAAGAAGGCAGTTTTTTACATTGATTTTTGTTAGTCTTAAGATTGGACTTGATGTTGTATTTTTCACGTGCTTCTTAGATTTTTGATGTATTCCCTGCTGTCTTAGGATTTAAAGCCAAGCAACATTGCTGTCAATGAAGATTGCGAGTTAAAGGTTATTATAGACATAAGAATATTGTTAATGTATAAAGTATTTATTAGAAGGTTGAGTTTGATTGGCCTGTGACATAGTGCTCTGTACATGTGGACATAGAGTGAATTATCTGTTGCGAGAAGAAAAGAGATGGAACTTAGTTTGTTATCTCTACCAGCCGGTTTCATGATTAGATCACTCTTCAAAGATATAAAATGTAGTTTGGTCATTCTTCCTATCAAAACATATATAAAACTCTTGGTTCAAATCCAGGTGGCGACAGGTTTCAATTTTCTCAATTGATTTGAAAGATTAAGATTTTCCTGTTTGGACTGAAATTGGAGAAATCTTGGTTGTTCGCAAGCTGTTGGGTTCACATATATAAATATCTATTCAGATACAGATACCGATGCAGATACAGATACAGATACCGATGCAGATACAGATACAGATACCGATACAGATACTGATGCAGATACCGATGCAGATAAATACAGATACAGAAATTCAATTGAAAAGCTTTTTGACTCGACTATGCTTTTGATATAAGTTAAGACTATAAGACTAAGACTGTAACAGTATAGCACCTGTGTCAGTTAATTAACTATGGACTTATAGATTAAGATAAGATGCATTCTGGCTCTTTCCCATCGTTTGACTGAGAACGTGTGGGAAAGATTCGTATGATACGGACTGCTGCTAAAACGTCCATTAGAACTTTTGACTGATGAATCGCATGGATTATCTTAGAATCCTCGTCCCATTGAAACTATTTCTGACAAGATGGAAGGATTTCCTTTGTTTTCGCAGCCTCGAATGTCTACGCTTGTATGCTATTGCGCAAGTTCCAAGCCCAACTTCTGCCAACTTAGGCCGTCTGTAGATTTCACTGTTCTTACGGGCTTCAGTTCTGCTTCAAAGTCCAGAAATGCTGTCTTACTTCCCCCGGACAAAAACATACCGTAAGCAAATCTCTCACACAAGACAATAGAAAATAAGCATGGCACGGGTGTTGCATAGGAGTTTCTATTGTTTTTCGTAGACATTACTCCAGCTAGTGACCGTGTGACCGCAATAACTCTATTCTGCTGTAGCGAAATTTCAATGAAATGCAAAATCGGTGCATAGTCTACAAATTTTGCTGCTAAGCAGAGTTTTAATTTTGAATTCGACATTCCAGTGTTAGTGTCTTAATGTGATATTTTGTTTTTGTTTCAGATTCTAGATTTTGGTCTGGCACGAATGACAGATGAATCGATGACGGGGTATGTGGCTACTAGATGGTACAGGGCTCCTGAAATTATGCTGAACTGGATGCATTACAATCAAACTGGTTTGTAAAATATTATTTTGAGACTGCATGAAAAAGAAACATCATTAACATATTTTGGTATAATTTAGCATAGTGTGGCATAATTTATTATAATCTAGTATAATTTAGTTTTGTACATTTAAGCTTGATTCAACATAATTAAGGTAACTGATCATAGTTGGGTGTGATATGAATTAGCATAATTTATTATTGAATTAGTAGAATTAGCGTTTTATGTAACATAATTTGGTATAATTAAGCACAAATTAATATAATTTAGAAGCTTTAGTTTTGAAGAGTGTTTTCCTCTTTCTATTTCAGTGGACATATGGTCTGTTGGTTGCATAATGGCAGAGCTTTTAACTTCAAAAGTTCTCTTTCCTGGCGGAGATCGTATCCTTACAAATTTCATCTATATGTTATTCAAATTTCTAGATCTGTTTTAGATCAGTGTGAAATTGCTATATCCTAAGAATTTTGTTATATCCCAAGCTTTTTATCTTTAAATAGATAAAACACTTTTGAATTATTGCGACAAGGGAGTGTTGTTCACTAATCATAGTAACTTCTTTAGGCCATTGTAAATTTTTATATTGATATATTTAAAATCATTCGCTTTATCTGTTTTTATTTAAGTTCATTATTGGGCCTCAAGATCTCCACTGTTTCTTTGTAATGAAAATAAAGACTGCTAGCTTAGACATTCTCTTGGATTCCATATGAACGATGCAACTAAAACATTGCATGTTTGTCCCTGCAAAACTTTTTGATATATATGCACGTATATGGCAAGACTCTATCGATCCTTATGAAGTCAAGCTTGAAGCGTGATATATTCAAAGATATTATTGAATATAAAATTCGCCTTTTGATAATTCATACTTAAGTGGAACAGCTTGTTGTTCTTAACTGCTTTCAAGATATTGATCAATTGACAAAGATTATGCAGTTAGTTGGCAAACCATCTCCAGAATTCCTGTCAAAAATCACCAGTGAAAATGTAAATTAATTTTTTTATTTGAAAATACATAAGGGCATTAAAAAATGCCAGGACTTTTTCTTTATATTCGCATAAAACACAACTGCATCCTATCTCATTCTCATTTCTCATATCTTATAAAATGTAGCCTCGCAGATACCAACACCTTTTCTTTAAATCTTTTTTCATTAGTTTTCAGACGTTTTTGTCCTCAGAGGAATCGCGCGCGACGGAATTGCTTTCAACATTCTAAACTATGTTTTCCTGCAAGTTAACCCTTTCATCCCTGGACAGGCCATTTGGCCCAATGACAAACACCGGAAAAGATCATTTTTCAGGAGGTTGAGTACAAAATATTGTAAATGTTCTGATGGCAGCTTTCTATAATAGTTTATGCTTTCGCCTAAGTTATTTGACTATGCTACCCCCTGAAAAGCGTAGAACAGATTTCAACAGTTAGATGAAAATAAATCCGGGTGCGAAAGGGTTAAAAGTCTTGCAGAACGTTACTGCAAATCTTCAATTTTCATCTATTCGTCTTAGGCTGTTAGTTACATAAATTCCATGCCAGACTATCGAAAACGACCATTTTCAGAGATATTTATCGGAGCCAACCCACTAGGTATGTCTTTTCGAATGTTTTCTATCTTCATTTATTTCTAAAGATACTGAGAAAAAAATCTTTTAACTTTTTAAACGTATCGTTCTCGGTGTTCGTGAAATGATCTTTTTACTGATTAAGATGCAAGTCAAAGCGTTAAAAAGTTTTTTTTCCTGATTATCTGTAATCTTTTTAAATTTCTTGGTTATGATATCTGTTGAATGTATATCTTTTTTTATATTTATTTGCTTATCGTTTCTTTATTTCCATCTTCTCTTTCTCTGTTTTTTTATTTCTTATTTTTACTCTTACTGTATTCAATGTTTTTGTGTTGTACTTTCATTTGAAAAACTTTCATTAATCATTATATTTTCATCATCCAACACCACAATGCTTTTGACTGCGAGTGAAATAGGTTTAAAAAGATTGCCTGAATTTATGATATATCGCGCTTTTTTAATACATGCTTTATTTATCTTTGTTTCGACACCACATTCTGAAGGAGCCTTGCAATACGGGACGAAACATCAGTTATAAAGTACATTAATCTACTGTTATTTTTATCTGTTTATATTTTCTGTGTGCTCCTGTCGCTTTCTGTTCTTCCTTATCCCCGTGATAATTCTTTTATACCGCGTTCACACTGACACAGTGAACAAGCATTATCTACACCAGGTTAAATTCCACCCAATCAAATACATTCGATTTGTATGACTGACCAATTAGAAGACTTTATTCAATAACTTGGTTTCAATTAAACTTGATTGTGTGTCATTATGAATGCGGTATTAGCTCGTATTGTATTGAAGACAGATAGTTCTGCTTTATTTTTCAGCCATCGAGCTTCTTGAAAAGATGCTTGTGTTAGATCCTGATCATCGAATCAGTTCAGAAGATGCAATTAAGCATCCTTATCTTGCAAAGTACCACGACCCTGATGACGAGGTAAACATTTTTTAATAGCTTATAAAAAGGGATGATCGAACAGGAAGGGATTTGAGAAATAGTGGCGCTGCGAGAGGAGATAGAATGTTGGCCCTATTGTAAAGAATTTTTCTCTTTGTAGATAAATTATTATCATAGACTGCCCACTTTAAATATACCATATTATTATTATTATAATTATTGTGACCAAGAGCATTAGAGGGGTGATGAAGTATGATCAAGTTCCAGTAATTTATGATGGGCTAACCCTCTTCGGCTGGGTCTCGGGCGCAAAATTCATCTTTGTACAGCCGAATCCTGCAATTGAGTAACTGATATCCAGGTACATAGAACCAAAGATCTCTTTACTATTTACCCATCTGCCATTACCGAGTACCCTAGATACCTGTGGTGATTACCCGAATTCCTCCTACGGAGTAACCGAGATCCTGGCTAGTGGGCCAGTAAATCTTTCATGTACACACAGTCTACCAGCAAAATGAATATATAAACAATCATTTTTTACACTAGTTCAGACGTATGTATGCCTTTTGGGTGTCTAGTTCTTTCCGATCTAGTGTGTTCCAACGCACACGGATCTTGAGAAGATGGTGGGTGGAAATTTTATGGAGCCTGTTAAATAATCATTTTTAATTATTTTTTTATAAATTTACTTACAGTATGCGAGTTAAATAATTAATAATGCTAGTATAATAGCTGATCGAACCCTACTGTTTACAAAAAACTACAATGAATAGGATAATATACCGAGATAATATGATAATAGTATAGTAATATAATAGTAAAATATAAATAATAACAATAATAATATATAATAAGGCAATAGGATGCGATACTAATGAATACCATGAGATATTGTTGTTGTCGAATATAATATTATGTTTTATGATTGATTTCAGCCAACTGGTGAAGTATTTATTGACGATTATGAAAATGCTGAGCTTGACATCGATCAATGGAGAGGTTGGCTTCTTCACACCGATTTTTCCTTTCTTAGAATGCCCCTTTCTTAATAATATGGTGTTATTTTGACGATAGACGCTCTGGACTTTACCAGCGATATTCAACGCATGCAAAGCGTTTAAATGCAGGTGACTAAGACAGGACCGTAGCTAGATGTTATCTTCTAGGGAAGGGGTGTCTAGGACGAATTCATCGACTAAATGGGCGTACAGTATTTCATCTGCAGAAAGATTTGTAAAATTTGCCCAGGAAATATCCTTTCATGGGCAAAAATCCCTTGCTTTTTAAACTATTGTTGATGTATGGGGTTGTCACATACCCATCCTCGTCCATTTGCATCTGCAGCTTTGCACCAAGTCAACTCATAAACAAGTGTCAGTGAAACTTTCAGCTGCGGAGATAACAAGATCTAGCATGTAGCAACATTGAAAAGACTTGTGAAGAGCAATATGCAATTGTTTTTATCTTATTTAGTTTTTAGCGGCCAGGTGAAGAGCCAATCTGTGGAGAAACTGGCCTTGATTTCATTATTATGATTATTATTATTATTATCTTATTTTGTTCATATTTTCTTCTTATTTTGTCCCAGTTTTGTGTTGATTTTTTCCCTGTTTTCTCCTTATTTTTTCCATGTTTGTCCATACTTAAACCTTATTTTATCCTTATTTTGTTCTTATATTGTCCCCTTTTTTATTGTTTTTTCCTTATTTTGTCCTTATTTTATTTTCATTTTGTCACTTTTTTCCCTGTTTTGTTATTATTTTGTCCTCATTTATTCATTATTTGTCCTAATTTTATCCTAATTTTTCCTAATTTTATCCTAATTTTATCCTAATTTTATCCTAATTTTATCCTAATTTTATCCTAATTTTGTCTTTATTTCAGAACTAACATACAACGCAATACAAACTTTTCGAAGTGAAGACATGGACATGGCCTAGTAACGGATCTTTTGATTGTTTTATCATCTCTTGTGCCTATCTTCAAAATTCCTGTGCGTATCTTTGATGAGCTGTACTAAACTTAATCATATTGTGATGCGATCTTTGTTTTGACTCAGCTACAAAGTGGGGCCTAGCTCCTGCATATTTTGGTTGATATTTCACGTTTATTGGTTGACATTAAATAGACTTTTGATTAGATTTATAGCTGTAACAAGTATTGGCAAACTGGCATGGGTGGCCCTAAAGGTCCTTGTTGCTATCATAAGAAATACGAGAGCACTTAAAATAGTATGTTGTTTCAGTTCATGATTTGTTTCCAAGCCAACACATTGGATTTTCTTGCAAAGAAAAACGTTTATCAAGGCAGGCTTATGTATGTTTTTTCCAGAAAAGGGGACCAATTTCGCATTATTTCAAAAAAGGTTTCGATGTTAGCATTAAATTAATACCAACGTAAAACGAGAATTTTACCTCTTAACTTAGCGGTTAGTGCATGATTCGAAGCTTTCATTTTTGTCACTGCCCCATTAAAAAATTTTATGAATCACCAGAGTTCTATATTGTGTTTTTATTTTTAATTATTAGTTGAGGTCATGTTCTTCACGATGTAAGATCAAATTCTTTCAATTGTTACATGTAATTATTTTCAAGAAATGTTGCGAGATCGTCCGATATCAAATTTATGATTCATCTCTTAAGCATCTTAAAATTGTCTTAAGCATCTTAGAATTGTCTTAAGTAATTTAGAATTGTCTTAAGCAATTTGAAATCATGCTGTTGTGACGTAACTCTTTCATCCACTGAGGGACCGTTGGCCTTCAGCAAGAATTGATTATTTCTTAGAAGAAAGGAACTTATACCTTCAACATCTAGGTACATCTACTTCTAAACATTCGTATAGATTTTCGCTCAAACATTATTGATTCTTGTACCCCCTGGCAATCTGAACAGATGCCTTTAATTTTACTCTACATCTCTAAATATCTGGGAATGAAAGGGTTAAAAAGTCTACTTGTTTTATCGCTGCATTTTATACAGCTGAATTGTTATGATAAATCTAGATGGATTAATGTCACGTGGCTGTCATAACGCGCCCTTTCGATTGGTGCACTTCGATCCAAATGTTTCATATGTTTCTCGCAAATCCTATGAAATTTATAATTTGAAAAATTTTTTTTTAAGCATTCAGGAATGGAAGTAAGTTACATCCCAATTAAGAGCAGCAAACAATGGCCTTTTTAAAAATAAATACAAATGTGTATTTTATAATTACAAAGTAGAATTTATCGGAAAATTATGTGGAATTTCACGAATGTTGGACTTACAAAACGAATCTAGGAGAGGTACATTTTGCATATAATTAGAGAAGAAAATTAGCTATGGAAAGGAGGTAGTGGGAAGGGGTTTTTCTGCATTTTGAACGCGTTTCATCTCATTGATATTAATTAATGACTTTGCTTTATCGTGTAAGGACTTGATTTTAATATTGCAAGAAATACATGGAGTTTTTTTGCTTTTAAATCTGTTTTGTTCGTAAATACGTCCATCCAGTTTTAAACTTAGTAAACCACTAACATGCAACCGGAGTCCTACAGCCATGATAAAGTTCAGCAAAAAAGCATTGACTAGTTATAATAAATCTAGACAAAAAGAAATGTAATAACTAGGGGGGTGGGAAAAACTCTGAAAAATAACGACTTAAATTTGGCTGCGGATTAGGAAACTTTGCTTGTGAGCAGGTGTTTATCAGCCGAAGTAAACAACTAAAATTCTAAAAAGCCTGTATCGCATTCGCTTCACCCGTAAATAACACTAATTTCTTGCTAAAAAACGGAATCTCCCGGCTGCGTTCTCATGTGTGATTCTTTTGTTCTCTTTGTTTCGGACAACAGTGCACAAAATATTCATAATATTGAGCTTAAAAAGGGCCCCTTAAATTTATTTTTACGCTAAACGATAGAGAAGAGTGCATCCAACATTTTGATATAAAAATCGCCAATGCCCCTTGCCTAGTTTTAGAATAATTCGACTTTTCCCGAGACAGATGTCATCTCAACCCAGTTTATTCAAAGAGCTAGGTGTGAAATCTATTCAATTTTTCAATGTTTAATAACTTTTTATTTATATAAGATAATCGAAATCTGAAAACTTTAAAAAATCTCTCAAGTAATTTGCCATAATTCTTCCAAAAATCGCATCAATCACACAAAGAACGGCTTCACAAATCGACTTTGAAATTTGGTCACTCGATTTTATACCGGCCTTCTCAAAACTGCAAAAAAATTTAGAAATGGCCAAATTTCAACATTTTTTTTTGAAGCCTTTACAACCGTAAAAATTCCCACTCTTATAACGAAAAATCAGGAATAATTTTAAATTGATTAAAATGTTTTCAGATTTGTAATATCTCACGTATTAAAGAAATTAAAAATGTTTGAAAATTTGGATTTATTTTGAAAAAGCTCTCCGTGAAACAAAGGGTTTCGGGGATCTTTGTTGATTTCTGTCAAAAGTACGGAAGCTTTTTTATGAATCATATACCAAAAAATAGAGCTCATTTTTCTGCATCTTTTGATGCAAGTTTGGAGTCTGTAAAAAATTTCTAGGATTTTACAAAAAATGTTTTCTTTCCTTGTGCGCGAAACAAAAGAGAACAAAAGGCATAGAAATCATAATCAGAGCTACTCGAGGGTGAAAACGGGCATCGCGCTGAAGGTCTTATACTGTTTCTGGCCCTATTGGCTTGCTTTAGCACAGGGAAAATGGTTTAAAGTATTGGAAGATTTATTAGCAAAGTAAACTAGGTTTACATGGAAACGATTCTAACCCTGCATGCATAACTTAATTTACTTATCAGAGTTTCAAAGCGCGTTTGTAAGCATCTACTTGTAATGTGACTGATTCTGCCAGCAGAAAATAAAAATTCACACAGTGATGGTCAGAAATGACAAAATAAAATAAAATCTTGCTTTATTTTTCTTCATTTGACTCCCCTTATAAAGCCGATTTCTTTTTCTAGGTCAATCTTTAAGCTGTTGTTTCAAGTGTGATTCTTTTATTCTCTTTTGTTTCAGACCACGGTGCACAAAATAGATATAATATTGCACTCAAAATTTACCCTTTAAACTGATTTTTACGCCAAACGATGGAGAAAAGTGCACCCCACATTATTGTATAATATTCGCCAATGCCTTTAGTCTAGTTTTGGAATAATTCGACTTTTCCCGAGACAGATGTCATCTCAACCCAGTTTACACAAAGAGCTAGGTGTGAAATCTATTCAATTTTTAAATGTTTAATAACTTTTTAAATATATAACATACTCAAAATTTGAAAACTTTAAAAAATCTCTCAAGTAATTTGGCATCTTTCTTAAAAATATCGCATTGATCGCACAAATAGCGGCTTCACAAATCGACTTTGAAATTTGGCCACTCGATTTTATACCGGCCTTCTCAAAACTGCAAAAAAATTTCGAAATGGCCAATTTTCAACATTTTTTTTTGAAGCCGTTATAGCCGTAAAAATTCCCATTTACATACCAAAAAATCAGAAATAATTTTAAATTAATTAAAATGTTTTCAGATTTGAAATATCTCACGTATTAAAGAAATTAAAAATGTTTGAAAATTTGGATTTATTCTCCAAAAAACTCTTGTGAAACAAAGGCTTTCGAGGATCTTTGTTGATTTCTGTCAAAAGTACGCAAGCGTTTTTTGTGAATCATATACCAGAAACTCAAGCTCATTTTTCTGCATCATTTAATGCAAATTTGGAGTCTGTAAAAAAATTCTAGGATTTTATAAAAAATGTTTTCTTTCCTTCAGCGCGTGTGAAAAGAGAACAAAAGGCATAGAAATCAATGATCAGATCTACTCGAGGGTGAAAACGGCCATCACCTTTAAGGATATCTACCGTTTTCGGTCATTTTGGCAGACGTAAGCTTGGGGAAATGGTCCAAAATATTAGAACATTTAATTGCGAGAGTAATTTAGGTTGAATGGTAGCAGTATAGTCCCCGTGTGCTTGACTTTCACTTGCCATTGAAAGTCTCAGGCTGTGTTTATCAGCATCTGTATGTAACTTGATAGATTCTGACACAAGAAAAAATAGCTGGACATAATTTTGGTCAGAAATAGCAAAATTGAAATAAATCTTGCTTTGTTTTGCTGCAAGGAAGCCAAAATGACCGAAAACAGACAGAACCTTTACAGCGATGCCCGTTTTCACCTTCGATCATTCATTTCTATCCCTTTTGTTCTCTTTTGTCTCGCCCTCCAGGAAGGAAAACATTTTATAATAAATCCTAGAATTTTTTTACAGACTCCAAACTTGCATGAAATGATGGGAAAAAATGAGCTATATTTTCTAGTATATGATTCACAAAAAACGCTTGCGTACTTTTGACCGAAATCACCAAAGATCCCCGCAACCCTTTGTTTCACGAGAGTTTTTGGGAGAATAAATCCAAATTTTCAAACATTTTTAATTTCTTGAAAACGTGAGATATTTCAATTCTAAAAACATTTTAAATAATTTAAAATTATTCCTGATTTTTCGGCATAAGAATGGGAATTTTTACGGCTATAACGGCTTCAAAAAAAAATGTTGAAAAATGGCCATTTCCAAATTTTTTGGCTGTTTTCAGAAGGCCGGTATAAAATCGAGTGGCCAAATTTCAAAGTCGATTTGCGAAGCCGCTATTTTTGCAATTAATGTGATTGTTTGAAGACAGATGCCAAATTACTTGAGAGATTTTTTAAAGTTTTCAGATTTTGAGTATGTTATATATTTAAAAAGTTATTTAACATTTAAAAATTGAATAGATTTCACACCTAGCTCTTTGTGTAAACTGGGTTGAGATGACATCAGTCTCGGAAAAAGTGGAATTATTCCAAAACTAGGCAAGGTGCATTGGCGATTTTTATACCATAGTATGGGGTGCACTTTTCTCTATCGTGTAACATAAAAATCAATTTAAGGGGCATTTTTTGAGCGTAATATATGAATATTTTGTGCACTGCAGTGCGAAACAAAAGAGAACAAAGGAAGCACAATGGAGGACACAGCTTAGAGATTCTGGCTTGTGAAAAGAAATCGGCCTTATTGGGGGAAAGAAATGAAGGAAAATTAATTTCATTTCTGTTATTTGTCTGACCATGATTGTGTGCAGTTGTAATAAACGCTTATAAACTCACTGTGAAACTTTCACGTTAAATTAAAGCATTCAGGGATATTCAACCCAGTTTATCTTGCAATTAAATGTTCTATTATCTAACTTAATTCATTAGCAACTCTGCATTAAATATATCAATGCTAACCAACATAAAAGATGTCTTTAGAACGATTAAGAAACTCAAAAATGAAGAAAATCTGCCCCCGCGCCCTCTCCTTAATCACAGATTTCTTCCATCGTCATTTTTGCATATCATTAACGAGAGAAATCCCCTTATATTGTTATATTGTATAGGTGAACCAATCAGAAGTTTTCAGAGTAGTTTGGGTGGAAGACAATGGCAAGAATTGCGATATAACAGGTCGCGAGTGCATTGAAAATGCCCAGAAATACAATGGAACTTCAAATGTTGGGGGATGTCACTTTGTCTTGTAGTTCAAACACGTCGTGAGTCCTTTGTTTAATTAAGAATGCTCCAGTAATCTTTGTTTTCGATTAGTTGTCAATTTCACTTTTGTTTTTCAAAAGCGCTTTTGTTTGAAGCTTTTTGATTCTTTTGTTAAGTTGTCAATTTCATATCAATTGAGGTGTTAATTTCAGGATCGAAATGCACCAATCAGATAGCTTTGGATCGAAATGCACCAATTAAATCCACGCAATTAATTGATTCGAAAGTCATGTGACTGCGCTTCGATCCAAATTTGACTTTGGATCGAAATGCACCAATTGAAAGCCTCAAACTAAGCACATTTCAGATCATGTGACTGCTTTTCGATCCATGTTTGCAACAAAACTCACTAGATTGAAACGCACCAATGAAGAAGAGACATTTTTGTTGATCAGGTGACTTTGAAGCCAAGTAGAAGCGAAAATATGATTGAAAAATGCTCCAAGGTAAGGGATTGTCATATTGTCAGCATAAATGGAACGCTTGCTGGTACAAATCAAGGAATAAATTATCAAAAATCCGAAGAAATATTTGCATTCACAAGTGAATTGAAGTTCGTCGTCTCAAAACAAATTTAAAGACAGCTTTTTCCAACATTATATAATTTGATATATAAAGTCTCATTTAAATGTTGAAGTAACAAAATGTGTATCAATTTGAAAATAGCCCAGGCTTAGAATATTTTATGGTTCAATCAAAGTTGTACTTTATATCTTCACATTTTGCCCAAATATTAATATAAATCAATGTCAATCGTATAGGCCCTAAATGCACAATGTTGCTAGAATGGAGCTTTTTGAATGCCAAAAGTAAGGTTAGCCCCTTGCCATTTTACCAAAAAATTGCCATGATTTATAGAGCCATTTTAATAATTGATTAATAATGAAGAAGCCATTTTAATACATTGATATGAAGAATGGAATTAGTGGGGTATGAATTTAGCCAGGAAAAGAGTCATCCCTTAACCATTTTGTCCCAAGCTTCCTTATATCAAATCACTGCAATTTTATTGTTAGGTAGAGATTATTTCTGGCTATATCCCTCATAAACTGGCAATGTATTCATGCATACATTTTTGGCTAATATGTAATGCTTCCCCTCTTGAAGTTTCTACTGATTGCGTACAGAGATAAATTTTGGTAGGGTTGCTAGAAGATTGAGACTTCTTTTTTCCTTTTTTGCTCAACAAAGCCAGAATTTTGAAAGCTGTAATTTTTCTTAAATTTTAACCACTTTCTTTATGCCAATTTTCTGCCAACAAATGGTCTTTGTTGTTATAGAGTATATATAATATGTAAATTGATGATAATGATTAGCTACATAAAACTGTTTCGTATGAAGAATATTTCTTATCATCTGTGGTGATATCGTATATGTGATCAAAGTTGTCATCTTTTCTGCCATTCTCACTAACTGCCCGGAGGCAGCAGGGTTGAATTGTTTGGAGGGGGAGGGGTTGTGGGATAAAGGGGGCAAGTGGTTAGCAGTTTACCTATTTCAGAGAGAAAATTGGTCAATTTATGGGCAAAGAAAATGAAGCAAAATTTTTATTGTTTGTTAAATAATATTTCTTTCAAGATTAAGGGATCAGATATAAATAAACAATTAATTTGAAACTATCTACTCGTTTGATAAATACAGGAATAATATGGAAAAAGTGGTTCCACTTGCTGAGATAATTTATTTTTGCCTTTTTGTACCATATTTCTCCATTACAGTTTTTTGCTCAAAGTCAGAATCTCTACACTGTATTCTCAGGTGTGATTCTTTTGTTAGCTTTTGTTTCGGACCACGGTGCACAAAATTTTCATTTATTGCGCTTAAAAAATGCCTCTTAAACTGCTGCTTACGCTGAACGATAAAGAAAAGTGCACCCCACATTTTGATGTAAAAATCGCCCATGCCCCTTGCCTAGTTTTGGAATAAATTCACTTTTTCCCGAGGCAGATGTCATCTCAACCCAGTTTACACAAAGAGCTAGGTGTGAAATCTATTCAATTTTTAAATGTTTAATAACTTTTTAAATATATAACATAATCAAAATATGAAAACTTTAAAAAATCTCTCAAGTAATGTAGCATCTCTCTTCAAAAAAATCGTATTAATCGCACAAATAGCGGCTTCGCAAATCGACTTTGAAATTTGGCCACTCGATTTTATACCGGCCTTCTCAAAACTGCCAAAAAATTTGGAAATGACCAATTTTCAACATTTTTTTTTGAAGCCGTTATAGCCGTAAAAATTCCCATTCATATACCAAAAAATCAGAAATAATTTTAAATTAATTAAAGTGTTTTCAGATTTGAAATATCATACGTATTAAAGAAATTAAAAATGTTTGAAGTTTTGGACTTATTTTGAAAAAGCTCTCCGTGAAACAAAGGGTTTCGAGGTCTTTGTTGATTTCTGTCAAAAGTATGCAAGCGTTTTTTGTGAATCATATACCAGAAATTCAAGCTCATTTTTCTGCATCATTTAATGCAAATTTGGAGTCTGTAAAAAAATTCTAGGATCTTATAAAAAATGTTTTCTTACCTTCAGCGCGAGACAAAAGAGAACAAAAGGCATAGAAATCAATGATCAGATCTACTCGAGGGTGAAAACGGGCATCGCCTTTAAGGATATCTACCGTTTTCGGTCATTTTGGCAGACGTAAGCTTGGGGAAATGGCCCAAAATATTAGATCATTGAATTGCGAGAGTAATTAAGGTTGAATGGTAGCAGTATAGTCCCCGTGTGCTTGACTTTCACTTGCCATTGAAAGTCTCAGGCTGTGTTTATCAGCATCTGTATGTAACTTGATAGATTCTGACACAAGAAAAAATAGCTGGACATAATTTTGGTCAAAAATAGCAAACTTGGAAAAAGATCTTGCTTTGTTTTGCTGCAAGCAAGCCAAAATGACCGAAAACAGACAGAACCTTTAAAGCGATGCCCGTTTTCACCTTCGATCATTGATTTCTATCCCTTTTGTTCTCTTTTGTCTCGCGCTCCAGGAAGGAAAACATTTTATAATAAATCCTAGAATTTTTTTACAGACTCCAAACTTGCATGAAATGATGGGAAAAAATGAGCTCTATTTTCTAGTATATGATTCACAAAAACCGCTTGCGTACTTTTGACAGAAATCACCAAAGATCCCCGAAACCCTTTGTTTCACGAGAGTTTTTTGGAGAATAAATCCAAATTTTCAAACATTTTTAATTTCTTGAAAACGTGAGATATTTCAATTCTGAAAACATTTTAATTAATTTAAAATTATTCCTGATTTTTTGGTATGTGAATAGGAATTTTTACGGCTACAACGGCTTCAAAAAAAAATGTTGAAATTTGGCCATTTCCAAATTTTTTGGCAGTTTTGAGAAGGCCGGTATAAAATCGAGTGGCCAAATTTCAAAGTCGATTTGTGAAGCCGCTATTTTTGCGATTAATGTGATTGTTTGAAGACAGATGCCAAATTACTTGAGAGATTTTTTAAAGTTTTCAGATTTTGAGTATGTTATATATTTAAAAAGTTATTTAACATTTAAAAATTGAATAGATTTCACACCTAGCTCTTTGTGTAAACTGGGTTGAGATGACATCTGTCTCGGGAAAAGTCCAATTATTCCGACATAAGGCAAGGGGCATTGGCGATTTTTACATCAAAATGTGGGGTGCACTTTTCTCTATCATTTGGGCTAAAATCAGTTCACGGGGCATTTTTGAACGCAATAAATAAATGTTTTGTGCACCGTGGTCTGAAACAAAAGAGAACAAAAGAAGCGCAATGGCGAAGTCTGTCTAGAGATTTTGAATAAGAGCAAAAAAACGGCTTTTTATTGGGGTGTAATAGTGGAGTATACTATAGAAAAATAACAAAGAACATTTATTAGTGAATGAATACATTTATTGTTTTGTGTTAGTAATTTCCAGCTTTTTCACTCGAACCCTGGAGAACATTGAAGAAGTTTCGTGATGATATGAAGAGATGTGACAATTAAATAAGAAAAAATGTCTCTCAAGTTTAAAATTGTATATTTCACTAAAAAAACATCTAATAAGTATTAATGAATATCACAAAGATAAAAGTTTACCCCGTGTCCCCTTCGAACTTAAATTCTCAGCTAAGTTAAAAAGAGTTTTTTTGCATATCGTTAAAACAAGGTATCTTCTTTGTGTTATTCTGCTTCTGAACCAATGAGAACTGACGATTTGACGTGCCTTTGAGGCATCCCCATAACATTTTATGAGCGTTTAAGTCCTGAGAAATTGTATTGTTTTCATTGTTTTGCTTCGAATTTGGGCAAAAGTAAGTCTATTTGGTCGTGTGTCTATCCCGATTTGTTACAGTTGAATGATTCTTGTTTTTTGGCAAGTTGTCAATTTCATATTAAAATTCTGTTGTTCGGGAACAATGCTCTTTTGTTTCGATGTCAAGTAACTTTTGACTATTTTAACTTTCAGGATCGAAATGCACAAATCAGATTGTAAGTATTGCAAATCACGTGGTTTTCGATCCAATTTTAACTGCAAGTTTGATTCGATTTAGGTGCACGAATCAATTTGCGTATTGTTACTGTTACGTGATATTGAAATTCATTTTGTGACAACCTGGTAGCGATTGAAATGCACCAATCGGGCAAAGAAGGTTGCGTAGATACGCGATTTCGATCCAATTTGGTGCAAAGATGGTGGAAAACAAAAGGAGAGGAGAATAGGCCTTTAAGGGGGGAGGGGGGCATGTCTGTTTGACAAATTAAAATGCAAATTTTACATGTCTGAAAACAATATTATTTTAATAAATTATCATTAAAACGGAGAAACTGAAGCTTGCAATTGTACCAAAAGCAAGGGGGCGAAAACCCGACAACATGAAAAATAAGGTGAAAACGACAGGTAAATAACTAATCTTTTAACATCAATTTTTCCCTGCACCTCTTGACGGCCACCGAAGTTTGTAGTTAATAAATACATATAAATATTTTAAAATTTCAAGTTTTAGCCAAACTACGTCAATTTTTATACATCAAATAATACACGGCCCGATGAACCAGTTATTAATTATACATTTACTTTGCAAAATCTAATTCATTTTTAGAAACTACACTACCAAATTTATTCTACAATCGAGGTATAAATAGTGGTTATGATACACGTGCTTCTTGGAAGAAAAGTCAGAATCCCAGTTCTCAAATCCTTCCAAACCGACCATATTTGACTACGGAGGAGATGCGTATTTACCGGAATATGAAGGGGCAAACTGATTTAAGATAAAAAATTGTTTGGGTTAGGGAATTTGTTCAATGGGGTAAATCTTTAGATCTGAGCATCCCCTCATGTCCAAGCAGGCATTCAATGTGGAAGAAATTTTTGCAGAAGAGCGCTGCCTACATCTTAAAAGCTTCTAGAGGGCATTGTCACGAAAACTTCTTCTGAAGGGTGTGGCCCCAAACCCCCTTACATACTTGTCCACCCCAGTTTATTTTGTCTGGTGACGCCACTGGTTATGATAAGACTAATGGTTTGATGTACTTGCACTGCAAATGCATCATTAGGTTAAAAACAAGTGCCACCCAATGAAGTTATTTACAATAATGTTAAATACTTTCCCAAAAAAGTTCCTCTAAGAAGATTTATGTCCTCAAAACCACAGCAACGACCAACGACACCAATACACAAAGTACAGCAAAAGGAATAAAAAGCTTCGCCTTTCTCGTCTCTGCAAAATAATCACTACTTGCTCTTTCAAATGTTTCTGACAAACGGTGATTGATTCTTGCGAGGCTTCGTCGAATTCTATTGTTTGCTTGTGTCGTAAGAGACTCTTCCTCATTTGTTATGAAAGGGTGGCTAAGCAGATCTCTGGCACTGGGACGATTTCTTGGGTCTCTAAATGATGAAGGAACCAAAGAAATCACAAGAGTGGAATAACCGAGTTTATCAAAAATCTCCAATTATAAAAGGGTAGAAAAGCAACGATTAGAAGATCAGAATAAGTCAGGTCAGGTCAGGACAGGTCAGGTCAGGTCAGGACAGGACAGGTCAGGTCAGGTCAGGGCAGGGCAGGACAGGACAGCACAGAACTTTCGAAAGTACATAAAATTGCAAACCTTTTGAAAGTTTGTAAGAGCAAATCTTTTAGGCCTATTGACACATTTTGAGGGATCTCCGGTGATTTTCTACCACTGCCAATGTTATAGACAGCGGACATTGGTTCCATCTCACTCCAAGGTGGCTTGCAAGTTAGCATCTCAATTATTGTACACCCGGTACTCCTAAGAGACAATGCAACACGATGAAATGCTTTAAGACATTCTTGCTAATATAACATACTTAGTCATTAATTAACTATGCAATAGAACTAAACAGTTATCTTATACAAACTAACTGCTGCATTCTTAGTAAATGATTTAATCAGCAGAATTTTCTGATCAGACATCAAGCCTTTACGTTCCTCGTATCTCATACCTAATACCTAAAAACGTATCTCATACCAAATATCAGCTTTTCTGCCATAGCCTTCTCCTTTGTATGATGAAGCCGTTACGACTTCTGGTGCCATCCAATACGGGGAACCAAGAATTGCATTTAGGCCTTTTGTTGTGCTTTGACGCTGTGAGATTTAAATAAGATACTAAGATGAAATAACATATTTATACATGATATAATCAATGATAAAACTGTGATAAAGAAATAAAGGGAGGTGATGGAACGAATTCAAATGTATCATAGTTTATTGCGAATTTTTACGAATTTTTTGCAAACTTATGAGAATTTTTGAGAATTTTTGTGCATTTTCGATTTAGTTGATCTCACTTTAGATTTGTGATATCTTAAATCTGAACCTAGATCTTGCTGTACCAACAAGTAAAACAAATGATAAGCCCCATCTATTTGTAATTGTACTGTCATGTAAAATACTGTGATGTTGGACGAAGAAGTTTGAAAAAGTTACCTGAAGGCGTTGTGAAAGACCGAAATCTCCCAATTTTGCATAAACGTAATCAGCTGTGAGCAAGATGTTTGCACCTGCAACAGCACGAGGAAAAAAAATAGTTGATTAACAGAAAGTTGCAACGTGTTGGCGGAAATAATGAATGCTCAACTTTGCTCAACTATAATGGGCAGCGAGAAATAGAATTGCATCAGCGCAAAAACACGTGTTCGAACGGACACCGACAAATTCTCAAGCCAAAGACTGTAATTTCAATAAATCTTCTTAATGCCATAAGACTGTGATTTCTTCCTTTCACTCTCTGTGATTCAGGCTATTAGCAAATTTTAACACAGAACATCTTTAAGGTGCGGTCCACAAACTGTCAGAGAGTACTGTTATAAATACAACAAATGATATGTGAATACCTTTGATATCTCTGTGAATAACCATATTCCCGTGCAAATATGCAATACCATCTAAAATTTGATGACAATAGCTTCGTACTTTGTCTTCATCTAAACCACCTTGTCTTAATACGTAGTCATGAAGAGAGCCCTGAGAAGACAAGCATTGTATCAGTAAAATTGAGTCAAATGTTGTGATGTAAATGAGATTGCAAGGGCATTGGGTTATGGAAGCTGAAATGGCCTTTCCCAAGAGTTGAAAAAGAACTCAATTTTTCTGTTAAGGATGACACGGTAAGGGCTAATAGCATATGAGCTAGTATGGTCAGTTTATTCCTTGCACAATTCAGATTCTCACATAGACCAATGCAACCGTTCACTACTAAGTAAACCTGGGACGGTATAATTCATGGACAAGGACTGCATCCAAAGGCTTCTACACCTTTTCTTTTTATAGATGGACCGTTTGACCTAATGCTCTTCAGCGAGAATCCGTCACTTCTTAGAAGAGGCCAATGCTTTCAACAGCTTGATTCATCTGTAGATAAACTTTAGTGATGCTCAATTGCTCGAATTTCACCAAGTTAAGTACCCCCTTCGCATCTGACCAGACGCATTAGATGCTATAGTAAAACAGTATTTTCGACGAGAGTTTAGGATTTACCACCTCACCAATTCCTTTCTGGTACAAAAGTGATCGAAAACTTACTCACCCCTGGCATGTACTCCATGAAAATATAAATCGATGACTTGATCAGTTGCATACCATAGTAACGCACAATGTATTTATGGCTCAAATTCCGCAAAACTTTGACTTCAGAGTCAACGCAAGTAGCCTCCTACAAGTAAAAAATAATTGTAGTTGTAATCATCAAACTGAATAACTTTATCATAAGTAAAAAACGGAGAATGAACAAATGAAAATGTTATTTAAAGATGTTTACTATACTAAGAGATATTCAAGAATTATTTAAGACACTTACTACTGACATTAGTGATCTGTTTCGATCTGTTGTAACAATCTTGATTGCGATTTCTCGATCTCTGTCCAAATCCTGGCCAATAAAAACCTAAAAATAAGAAAAATATTTCCTTGGTATCTGTAGTTAGATAGATGGGTCAAGATATTGAGGGAGACCGCGAAAGAGTTACATAGATGACCTGGTTGCTGCGATGATGTGCCTGCGAAAAGGGGAGCCCTTTCATCTGATTCAGGACGGATTGACATTCATGGTAGCCAACTTCAATTGACATGGCGCAGCAAGGAGAAGATCTGTTTTTATACGAGGAAATTAGTATCTAATATTTGAAACAAAACTAGTATCTTCATTAACGCGCATGATATTGTTTGCCAACAGCCAAGCAAAGTTGGTCATCTCTGCTTGCAACCGTACCAACACACGTCTTTCTTAGGAAGAAAGAACACATTTGCGAACAGAAATAATAATAATAATAGTAATAATCACTTTAAAGTTGGTAACATAAATCTATAGTAAACATCAAAGGATACCAACTAATTAATACCAACTATTTACATAACTTACAAAAATAACTAATAACAATATCTATACTATTTAAATATATGTCAATTTACAAGCTCTGCAGGTACAGGTATTTCCACTCCACTCTTTGATTTGTTTTTTAAAAGGAAGGACAGAAAAAAAGTTAACATCCTAAAAATAAAGTTCCTTTTTAAAGAAAAGAGTAAAGCAATATTGATTGAAAAATCTCTCACTTTTCCAAATCCTCCGCAACCAAGCAGTTGTCCAAGTTTCCAACTTTTAGGAATTTGCGTGCTCAAAATTTGTTGGTTCTAAGGCAAAGCAAATAAATTCATGAGCTACAAGTTAGATTCATTGCAATTTATTTCACTCTTTCCCATCTTTACTTAATTGATTAGATATATCACAGTTCTGAATTTTTATGAGTTGATGTTTCTTTAGTTTTCACGACACTACATTTTAATACAATTTAGATTCATTACTATTTATTTTACTGTGGCAAATTATGTATTCTTATAAGTAATCTTATTAAATATATCACAACTCTGAATTTACCAGAGCTGATGTTCGTATTGCATACTTTATCAATTTTACTTCAATAATTCTGAACAAATATTAACAAATATATATATATATATATATATATATATATATATATATATATATATTATGTCTTCATGCGTAAACAAAGAATTGAGATATATTTGATTTTAAAATCACTCTATATTTTGCATTAAACACATTTTGGCACTATCTTTACCTACATTATAACTAAAATTACTTATTTAATTTTTATTCATAATAATTCATTCATTTAACAAAGCATTTATTATTATATAGTTGTAGCTTTACAATTTATTTCAAACTGGAAGAGCTAAAAATGGCTAAAGTTTGAATATTCAAATATTTATTTATCTATTTATTTTAAAAATATTTTTATGCATACAAAAAATGTTATTTTGAATTTCACCTGTTGCGCGGAATGCAACACGGACAGAATTTCACCAAATCCTCTTTGTTCAGCAAGTTCCACTGGGCTCGGAAGATTCTAAGAATGATTCTCCAAACTTTTACAAATAAATTACAATTCATAGTCATCAACTTTCATCTTCATATGAAATCATTTTACATATATCTATGTATATATTTTTACTCTTTCATTATTAAAGTATCATATTATTATACATTTATCATATCATTTTACATTAAATTATAGTTTATATATTTCATTCTTGTATTTATGCCCCCAAGGTTAATTAATATCTATGTAATATGCAAGATTAATTTTGTTTTTATAAACCTGGCATACAGGACCGCAGATAGCTACAGTGGGGTGTGGGTGTGACACTCCCTCAAGGAAAAAATTGAGTTTCAAAAACAGAGCATTTTTGGTATTGGAGGTGTTTTTCGTCGGCAAATTTTCCTTATTTTTCGGCAAATAAAAGATTATACGCCCATTTATGTCGACAGATTCATCGTAGACACCCACCCTTCCTGAACATATAGTTACGGTTTAGTCTAGTTTAGTTTAGTTTAGTTTAGTTTAGTTTAGTTGTGTTAAGTTTAGTTTAGTTTAGTTTAGTTTAGTTTAGTTTAGTTTAGTTTAGTTTAGTTGTGTTAAGTTTAGTTTAGTTTAGTTTAGTTTAGTTTAGTTTAGTTTAGTTGTGTTAAGTTTAGTTAAGTTTAGTTTAGTTTAGTTTAGTTTAGTTTAGTTGTGTTAAGTTTAGTTTAGTCTAGTTTAGGGCTTTGTTTAGTTTAGTTTAGTTTAGTTTAATTTAGTTTAAATTTAGTTAAATGTAGCTATGTTTAGTTTAGTTTAGTTTAGTTTATTTTAGTTTAGTTTAGTTTAGTTTTGTTTAGTTTAGTTTAGTTTAGTATGGTTTAGTTTATTTTAGTTCACTTTAGTTTAGTTTAGTTTAGTTTAGTTTATTTTAGTTCAGTTTAGTTTAGTTTAGTTAAGTTTACTTTATTATAATAATGTCATGACCTGAAAATGATTCACATTCACATTCACAAACCTGCTGATTTCCATTCAGATCAGCACCATATGTAACGAGTAACTGAGTTATATCTTTGTGTCCTTGTTTGATACCCAACTGCAGGGCAGTGTAACCGTCCTGATAAAGAAAAATGCAAACAAATTTGATAAAATCTCACGCCTTAACTCTGCCACAAGTAGGCAGCCAATCGGTGATCTTTTACCGAGGTTCCACGTGATCATATTCAAGTGACTTAAGCCAAGGAAAGGCGAGACTCACTTTTCCATGTGATCAGTGTTTTGACTAAACAACGAATTTACCACAGCATCAAGTAATTGATCACAAGAAGGGAGCCTCCCATTGGTTTTTCATAATAGTTAGTGAATAAAGAGTAGCCTCTTTTAAGAACTGTGCACTGAAAGTAATAAATGGTTACAGGCACAGTGTAAAGCTGGAGAAAGTCAGCAGTATACGAAATAAGATGTGTGCTCTTAAAGTCTTCAAAAGTTTGAATGGTGTATCGCCACACGCCTTTCAAAATTACTTCACGAGAGTAAACCACAGCCAGCGTACTCGTGCCAATACAAAGGATATTGTTTTGCCTAGAGTCAAATCTGAAACAGGAAAGAAGACCTTTTCCTATCAAGGGGCAAAAATTTTCAATCAACTGACGGAGGAAATGAAGACTGAAACTTCAATCTTGCGATTTAAGACTTTCTGTAAAAACTTTAACTTTGACTTTTAACATTTTATTTTGTTGTATATTCCTATTTTTCGCTTGTAATTTATATAAGTTTTAAACAGGTCCTTGATTGATAACAGCACATTGTTGCTGAACAAGTTTAGCCTGTATAAATATGATATTATTATCATTATCATTATTCAAGTGTTGGTCATATGAATAACATATGGCCTTGAATGAGCTATATAGTCTGTATAGGTAGCGCAAACTATCATTGATACTGTTAAATGAAAGATCATAGCAGGTGTTCCTCCTATCAATATTGCAAAATATACTTCACATGTGGAATGGCGCTGCTTCTGCACTTGTCAGTCTGCTATAGTAACAAATATAAAACTAAATTATAATCAACCAAAATACTAAATAAAACTTAACCCTTTCGCACGCGAATTTATTTTCAGTTAACTGTTAAAACCCATATAAATGTACGCTTTTTCAGGGGGTTGCATGGTCAAATAACTTGAGTGAAAGCATAATCTATTATAGAAAACTGCCATCAAAACAGTTACAATATGTTGTAATTAATCCCCTGAAAAATTATCTTTTCCGGTGTTTGTAATTGGGCAAAATGGCCCGTCCAGGGGTGAATGGGTTAAATGCGAGAGTTTTGAATATTCGTATAAAACCTTGGCTAGTCCCTGTACATCAAATATGTAATATAAATATTACAATAAATCATAAAATGAAGTTAAATATGGAGATCTCTCACCTTGTCTAGAATATCAATATTCAACGGCTGCAACCCAAGGGTCAGTAATGCATGTGCATATTCTGGTTTGTTGTACAATGCAGCCCAGTGAAGTGCTGTGTAGCCAAACTGTTATGAAAAAAATCAAATATGTTTTTGAGGCAAACGATATTTCGCGAGCAAAAGTGAGCAAAAGATATTTCTCAACAGCGGAAAATATCTCATAGATAAAATAACAAATGAATAAGTCCTGAAAACATAAAAACTAATGGAGAATATGAAGAAAAAAATCTTTCAAGTATTTCACTCCCAGTTGTACACACTGCCCTAGAATTCGTATGCAGTAAAATATGTCAAAAGAAAGTTAAGTGGGCAAAGAGGCTAGAGATCCATTATTAATTACAGGCTTGTTGAAATAAAATCATCAGAAAGTAAAATAAAAAAAACAGTAGTTTGAAGAATATAGCCTAGTTTGGATAAAGATGTGACTGCTGGTTAAACATTTTTAAGCATAATTATTATACAAAAGGTAATAATTGAAATACAAAAATGCGACTAAGCAAAGTAAAGAGAGGGAAATTTTCGTCCTTTAAATCGCTTGTAGAGGGGTTTTAGAATCTGATATAAGAATCTCCCAGGCGTGGATATAAAAAGACGATTTCTGTCATTGAATTGAGGATAGTCAAAACCGTGTTGTCTCAATAATTAAAATGGATAATGTTTGTAACAGATCATCTGACATAGCTGATGAATTCTCTTAAAAAGAAGGTGTCGACTCTTGAAAAATTTAGGCTCTAGACATTTAAAAAATTCGAACCTGTTAAAAACGCTATTCATATGCAAAGGACTTCAATTGAGTTCATGAAAAAGTAAATCGAGGTACCTGCAACCTACCTCATCTACAGCGTCGGTTGGGGCTCCTCTTGCTAACAACATCTTTGCCAAATCGACATCATCTTCTTTCACAGCTTCTATCAATGACTGGCCAAAGCTCTCTAACGCGGAAACCATGGCTGTCAGCAGCAGTGGTACAGATGGCCGTCTACTATCTTTGGTAGTTCTGTCCACTTCAAGTGCCGAATAACAGTTTGTAGTGGCTGCCCATATGGTACATATCATAGAGTGATTGACATTTCTGAACTACATTGACAGGTACAGCATGCGCCTCATCAGAGGCTAGTTATTGCGGCATGTAGAATGCGTACCCTAAAATAATAACCCTCAACGTTCTTTTTTTAATTAGAAATAAAAACAAGTTGCAGAAATATTATTCCGAATTGCTTGCAAATATCGTTAAAAGTTACGGTAAATATTGACTACCGCAGATGTGAAACCTAGAATAGAAATCAAAATCAAGAAACAAAATCTTTTTATAAAAATGTGCAATCCCGTTTGAAATTGGATCGATTTAACAGGGGTGGCGCCAGGATTTGCCCGATGGGGGGCTAGGTTCCACGCCAGGGGGCTACATAAGCGAATAAAGGATATCGTTCTGAGCAAAAGAACACAATTTTTCCGTTAAAAATCCACCGACAGGCTGAAAACTTTTCCCCGAAGGGAGGCTACAGCCCCTCTGCCCTCCTCTAGCGCCACCCCTGTGATTTAATAAACAACACTGCAATCAACGTGCATTACAATAAAAAAGACCATTTGAATATCTGTAACTTCCAGCGCCGTAACTCCTAGCCAAGAGCTGAAATTCCCCCTCAACACATATTTGCTTTGCTTCATAACCCTTAATACTTTAACACTTTCTTATACCAAAAACGTGCGGCTACTTTGTGCTAATCAATTTTCTGATCCACTCGGGCAAGAGGGCCCGCGCCATTGGGCCACTTGAAAATAGGTTTTATTGCTAATTCGCTAATTTTGGTAAGAAATAACCGATGGTAAGTTGTCTTGAGAGTACACGAATGTTGAATAATAACCACAGGATGGAAAATTCAGCATCGCAGCATCAATAAGTTGTTTTTACATTTGATCCTGTTCTTCTAGATTATCTTGAAGCAACTAAAAGTGCCAAAAAATACATAGTTAATAATGTAGCAAGTAGTGAAAAAAGTTTTTAGACCAAGGTCAGTTAGGCCCTGAAAAACGCATCCACTCAAATCCATTGCCAAAAAAGCAGTTTCTAGCATCAAATTACAGCAATAAAAAATAGTTTTGAGTTTTGCAATATTAGCAGGAAAATGGGCCTAGGCATGGAGTCAAAATTGCATAACTCGTACCCTAAATAGCATTTGGCTTTCTCTTTGATGTAAAACAAAAACAAATTATAGCAACAAAGAAGCAAATTGTTTGCAAATATAGTTAAAAAATTGTGGGAAATTGAGACTTGAAACGAACATTATTTTACCACAGATGTTAAAATGAAACCTAAGATACAAAACACCATAATGAATGACAAAAAAAAAGCACTGCAGCATTACAGACACAGTGCAATACAATACAATGCAATACAATGCAATACAATACAATGCAATGCAATGCAATACAATGCAATACAATGCAATACAATACAATACAATGCAATGCAATGCAATACAATGCAATACAATGCAATACAATGCAATGCAATGCAATACAATGCAATACAATACAATGCAATGCAATGCAATACAATGCAATACAATGCAATACAATACAATACAATACAATGCAATGCAATGCAATACAATGCAATACAATGCAATACAATGCAATACAATGCAATACAATACAATGCAATGCAATACAATGCAATGCAATGCAATGCAATGCAATACAATGCAATACAATGCAATGCAATACAATGCAATGCAATACAATGCAAAACAATGCAATACAATACAGTGCAAAACAATACAATGCAATACAATGCAATACAATGCAATACAATGCAATACAATGCAATACAATGCAATACAATGCAATACAATGCAATACAATGCAATACAATGCAATGCAATGCAATACAATGCAATACAATGCAATGCAATACAATGCAATACAATACAATACAATACAATGCAATGCAATGCAATGCAATACAATGCAATACAATGCAATGCAATGCAATACAATGCAATGCAATACAATGCAATGCAATACAATGCAATGCAATGCAATGCAATACAATGCAATACAATGCAATGCAATACAATGCAATGCAATACAATGCAAAACAATGCAATACAATACAGTGCAAAACAATACAATGCAATACAATGCAATACAATGCAATACAATGCAATGCAATACAATGCAATACAATGCAATACAATGCAATACAATGCAATACAATGCAATGCAATACAATGCAATACAATGCAATGCAATACAATGCAATGCAATACAATGCAAAACAATGCAATACAATACAGTGCAAAACAATACAATGCAATACAATGCAATACAATGCAATACAATGCAATGCAATACAATGCAATACAATGCAATACAATGCAATACAATGCAATACAATGCAATACAATACAATGCAATGCAATGCAATACAATGCAATACAATGCAATGCAATACAATGCAATACAATACAATACAATACAATGCAATGCAATGCAATGCAATACAATGCAATACAATGCAATGCAATGCAATACAATGCAATGCAATACAATGCAAAACAATGCAATACAATACAATGCAAAACAATACAATGCAATACAATGCAATACAATGCAATACAATGCAATACAATGCAATGCAATACAATGCAATGCAATACAATGCAATGCAATACAATACAATACAAGACAACATAAAACAATACAATGCAAAACGAAGAAAAGTGGGAGAAAATAAAACGATAAATGCAATGTAATGGAATGCAATAAAACACTGCAGTCAATTGGAGTTTATTTTTAACAAATTACTGATGAATTTAAGAAATATTTAATGAACGAATTCAAGATGAATACAGACTACGAAAGACGTCTGATCTAAATTATACAAAAGTATTCGAGAATGGTTTCTTATGCTTGGCATAAATCTAATACGTTATGATTTTATTATACAGTAAAGGAGGTGCTTATAATCAGCATAAGGATTACAGTCAAAAATGGGCAAAGGTATAATTGAAATTATCAAAGGACTCTTTCTTAACGATCTATTATCATGCACATGAAAGCCAGAAATGACAAAAGCTTAGCGAGGATAATGACAGAAAGTGCACAGAAGGACTGGGAACGATCATAAAAGGCGTCATAACTTGGAGTGTAGGTTTCTTTAAGAAGGAATTCAACCAATGTAAAGTAAGAAAAAAGGTGATGATTTATGTAATTATCTCGCTACTGATCAACACTTTCGTATCTCGCATTTTAGAAATCCGCGACAAAGAGAGAAAATCTAACTTTGTTTTTCGTGCAATTTGAAATTTCACTGTGGATAAATATAGACTTATTCCTTTGTTAATGTATTTATTTTTTTCTTGATTAGGTCTAAAACGACACATGTTGATAGCAGTTTTATATTAAACTGAAATGTACATATCCTTTAAACATATTCATATTACTTACTTACCTACTTAGACAGAGATGCTGTAGTTATCGGGAAGCATAGCTTTGCCATGTTATTTCAAGACAGACTAAGGTATACTGAAGCACGAGAAATCAACGAAGGCCTGGCAATGATCATCGGTCGCAACATGTTTTATCATTCTATAAATTTTGCAAATTGCACAGCAAAAATTATCGACTCTATATTGTGAGCGATTAAAATTTCAAAATTGTTCTAGAATTTCACCATCCCTGATAGTTCTAGCACTAACTATCATCCATACCTCAGTTTCATTTCAAAATACATACAGTCTTAATACTAAGCCCTGTTATATAATTGATTGACATTGTATACCATAATGAATACCATAACACGATGTCTTTCATCTCCTTCGTATCGAACGTAAAGCACGGGGCCGTGCTACAGTTCACCTCATTGCAAATCGTTCTTACAAATTGCGTCTGTTTCACAGTTTGAGATGTGATTGGTCTAAGTATATGAGCCAATAGCAAAGGTTAAAAACAATGAACAATGCTGGAAATAGAAGTCTTGAGACAACGTCTACTACTGATGGTTTTTTAAGCCTTAGGAGCTCCTCAAGAAGCAGTTCCTGTGCCTCTGCTGATAAATTGTCTGTAATTGACTTACTTTTGGAATTGTTTAGTTTTATATTAAAGTAGGACTGGTGTCGTTTCTTTGATCTCTGCCTCGTGTGGTTGTTAATGTGATCCGCGTACCCATTCAGATAACTCGATTCTGAATTGTGGCTGTCTTCGTCTATCCTCAAGACAACATTGTGATTCTAAATTCAAGCAATAAAGATAACATTAGTCAAAAATAAAGCTAGGCGGCTAATCCATTTCTATTTACAGTCATCATCTTAGACGGATGGATCGAGTACGACCCGCCGTGCCCCCCCCCCCCGGGTGATAAGATCACGCCACTCTGTTGTTCGCTAGGTGAACGGCCGTTTGGAATCTTCCACACAGCATCTTGATGTTTTTGACATATAGGCTTCCTGTGTCTACAGACGTGATTGGTATGCTTAAAGAGGCAAGAAAAGTTTTGGAAACGACTTGATAAAGTTAAGCTATCGCGCTATTACAGTTCATATCATGCTAGGAGCGTTAATTACAAGGTCAACGGAAATAACTATCCAAATATGAACCTAAAATCACGTGGGGAGCTAATGATTGGCTACTTGTCTTGATCACGTGAACTGTGTTTCCTCTCGCTGTCATATCTACTTCAAAATGATCATTTTTTTCCCCCTTAAGATCATTATCTAAAGATTTCTTCTATGTCGTTCATCAGACAAAGTAAATGATATCTTTACGTTTTTATATCAGCTATTTTTATGTTTCCACCTATTTGTACAAATATTTAACTTAGCATGAAAAAGACTCAAAGTTTATGTAGGACAAGTTAAAATCTCACCTTATTATTATTTGAATATTCATGGTTCTTTCTGTCTCGTCGCTTCTTGCAAAACATTTGAAAATTTAGAACTACGATGTACTCTAACAGCGACAGAAAGACCATTAAGAACGATATAAACAGGTAGAAATCTACGGCTTTGACGTACGAGACTTTAGGCATGTTCACATTAACCACACCTAGCATTGTGATAATAGTTAGTATCGTAGTGACACAAATTGCTGCACGTGCCGGGACTGCCTCCTCGTGTATCCAGAACGAGGCCCACGATACCATGACGATAAGGATACAAGGTAGGTATACTTGAAGAAGGAAATATGTTGTCTTCCGTTGAAAAACAAATTTGCCTGTGGCTGAAGAAAAGTGTTCTGGAAATTGAAATAAAAAGTGATGTAAGCAAAGTGATGAATTAAATTGGATTTGAAAAGGAAGGCAGTGCATGGTTAAAACATTTTTAGCAATAAATTTTATCGAATAGACTTGATTGGAATAGAATAGAATAGAATATAATAGAATAGAAGAGCATAGAATAGAGTAAAATAGAATAGAATAGAATAGACTAAAATAGAATAGAATAGAATAGAATAGAATAGAATAGAATAGTCCAAAATAGAATAGAATAGAATAGAATAGACTAAAATAGAATAGAATAGAGTAGAATAGAATAGAATAGAATAGACTAAAATAGAAGAAAATAGAATAGAAAATAGAATGTATAATGCAATACAACTTAACATACAATACAATGCAGTGCAATACAACAAAATAGTATAAAATTAAAAATAAAATACGGTATGCAACAGAATGCGATACAATACAATAAGATCAAATAGAATACGAAAAAATGGAATACAAGACAACACAAGAGAGAGCAAAACAAGACGAAAAGAGCAATAAAACGAAATAGTCTTGAGAACGCCACACGAAAATGTGCAAGAGAAATACAATACGATTCAGAACACTATAATTCAATATATGTAGGGCAATGCAGCAAATGAAAACATTGGGCATCTGAAGTGATTGCGTCAAGCGAAAATAAAAGTAGTTCGATACAATAAAGACTTACGTGTATGATATATTGTTTGCTGACTAGTTTTAACAGCTTCTACTATTTCGAAATTCGCCAAATTCTTTTCGTAAATATAAACTTCGTTGCATGATTGATTACAGCCCCTACGGAACCATTTGTATCGAATGTCTATTTCGTCATGGCCATCTGGAAAGTAGAAAAGCAGAAATGATTATCAGTTAGGCCCAGTAACAGGAAGGGAAGGGAATGAAGATGTGACATTTTTTTATCACTTCAAATATAAGAATAATAAAAAATACAATTGTTTGCACCACATATAGCTGGAAAGGACTCTGAGTCATCTGGTCCCAACAGTATATGGCGCTTACTATTTATCGTATTTACATCAAAGTAAGAATGAAATCAAAGTAAGACATGACAGGAGCTTAGAGATAGGCAAGGCATAAGATTTTCAAGGTGATACTTACAGCTCTCCAGCGCAATGTAGCAAACTTGCTGATCAAAAGGATAATATCGTAAATTCATATGACAGGCTCCAGTCAATGTTATTCTGTTAAGAAACAAAAATATCTCAGTTATCTGTCCTTGCCATCAAGTATACATGTATCTTAGGCAGAGGTTAAAGAGGAGGAGTTTGATGTATAATTAAATAGTAAATTTACCTGGCATGGTAAACAATCTCTCCAGTTGATAAATTAACCGTCATGAATCGATTTTCTAGTGTCACATGATGGAAATTGGATTTCTTGGAATTGATGAAAATTGTGTCAGGCACCCAGATCTGTTCGACGTCAGAGCCGATAAGTTCGATTGTGGCATTTTCATGATAAATTCCAGAAACGTTGAACCGTGGGTCGACCCAGAGTTGCAAAAAGTACAAATCTACCTCGAATTCCTGGGAAAAATAGATAAAGAGGGTATATAAGGAAGAGAAAACGTGACATTTATAACATAGTTTATTATTCATAATAAACATATTTTTAGTGTACATTTATCAATAAAGTTCAATTTTTTATTCTTTTACAAACATCTTGCTGGAATCGCAGTTTAACACTTTCACCCCCGGACGGGCCATATGGCCCAATGACAAACACCGTAAAAATTAACTTTACAGGGGGTAAAGTACAAAATATTGTAAATGTTTTGATGGCTGTTTTCTATAATAGTTTACGCTTTCACATAATTGATTTGACTATGCTACCCCCTGAAAAGTGTAGATTTTTATGGGGTTTAACAGTTAAGTAAAAATAAATCCGGGTGCGACAGGGTCAACTAGAAATCCAAGGACCAGGACGATGGCAAAAAACACCTTCGTTTTTGTGAGGCCAAGTTGATGATCAATCATAAATTATGTTTCTTTAAAATTGTTTGGGCATAAATCGTTAACCGAAATAAACTATTAGAGTGACATAAACATATACAGTATGCTTCAACCCATCCTGCAGTCATCAACTTCAATGATTGATTAAACGGCTTATTACATGAAGCTCAAGACAGTTAGACCAAGTGAATGAAATCGCCAGATTTACTTCTAGCTGACAACAAGCTTGAATTTGTCACTCGTACATCATTACTTCAAAATTCATAAATAAGACAGCTTACCATTTCAACTTCTCTGATATTGCCAAACGACAAAACAACAAAATTTATTTCGACTTCGAGTGCTTTTTCTAGAAATAATAAGGATTTAACATATTTAGCTGGCGTTTAAAAACTTATTTACGAAAATATTGCAATAAATGGTATGAAACTATAAAACAATAACGCAAAAAATGTTAATCAGAAAAGCATTTTTTAAAGCATTTTTTAACCGAAATGTGAATCACCCAAGATATACGCCAATGATTTTGACCTATTTATAACATCAAAATTGGACAAAATAAGAAAAATATATCTTTAAGTTTAGTCTAAGACATGGCGTTTTAAATAATATGGCCACCACATGGTTTTGTAATGAAACAAAACATTCATTAACGCTATGCGAGAAGCCTTTATTATTGCACTTGATGTTTTCTTTATATAAGATAAACATGTCGTGTTTCATTACAAATCTAGATCTTTAATAATTCAGATTTATTTCAATTTAATTAGCGACAGCTAATTACGCCTTTTAACAGATGGCATTTCTTCATCATACGCATAAACGTTTTCTCATTTCACAGGTTCAGCGTCAGTGGCAACAAGTCAGCACGGCATCAGTTTTGAAATAAAGCAACGAGTCACTCCTGCAGCCATCTCAACTATGCTGGGTAGGCTTAAATTAGCTGTGACGTAGCTAAATTTTATGAAGCCTACTTTAAGGAAATTATAAATAAATAAATAAATAAACAAATAAATGGGACGTCAATCAACAGGACTTCCCGCCAGGGGATGATGCTTTACGCCAGTAGACGCCGTCATCATAGGCGAAGCCTTATATTTTGTGGCAGCACATGAAACACAATTAAGAACATGCTTTTGTATGCAGTTTCACTTGGCGCTTTTCCCAGTTCCCTCGATTGTTAGTATTAATTAATAAATATATTTGTATTGGTATGATATAATATATTGGTATATCCATTACCCTTTAAGACACTTTTCTTTTCGACACTTATCAAAGTATACAGCGTCAGTTAATGACAAAATCAGATAGGAAGAGAACAATTTATTTGACTGGCTACTTGTTTTGGCCAATCAGTGCCCGCTAATTCCTTGCCTATTTGAGAAGAAAACAATGGATACAAACCTCCATATAATGGCCTAAATTTTTTGTCATATGTTGTCATGACGTTGTTAAAAGCGTCGCTGAGATCTTTTGGTGTCGGCCTTTTCTTGTGCCTAGAAAACGGAGATGAAAATAAGAACACAAAATATTACAAAACATGTTGCAATTCAATTTAAGGCAGTTGTCATATAATCATTCGAATTTTTCGATTGTGATAATTATGCAGTTTAATTATCCAGTCGAAATTGTGCAGTAATAATTATGCAGTATAAATTATGCAATCATAATTATGCAGTATTAATTATGCAGTTTAAATTATGCAGTCGAACTTGGGCAGTAATAACTATGCAGTTATGATTGTGCAGTAATAATTATGCAGTATTAATTATGCAATCATAATTGAGCAGACATAATTATGCAGTTAAAATTATACAGTAATAATTATGCACCGTTGTCATAAACTGAAGAAAAAATGTCTCTAAACATGGTTCATTATGTTGGCAATTTTTGTGGAATTATTAAATATTTTTCAGGATAAAACGTAGGAAAATACTGTTTTTATTTACTGAGGATGATGCTTCGTATAATACTAATTAGACTTTCAATTATAAGTAGGATGATTTACACATTTGCCAAAACGATCTTTGACCAGTTATCAATAAAAATATCATAATAAAAGACTTTTAAGCCTCGAGTCTACAAATGGTTTTAAAATCCTCATCCAAAGCTGCCTATTAGATACTTATTCTATTCAGGATATAATTTGCTCTGTTTTCCTTTTGGTTGTTATGTTATCAAATGTTGTTTTGTTGTTATGAAACGGTGTCTTTGGACTAGTAAGTTAGATTTATACGAATACTCTATTTAAAACCTTCATATTCATCCAGAATTGAATACAATATGTAAACAAATCAATGATCGAATTCACCCATAGCGGGTGTTTTGTCTTCAGTTATTTAAAACCACCTCATGTCATACAATTAGCCAATTGGATAGAATCCAAATTCTTTCTATACAATCTTAAAACTTGAATGAAGATGTTTTACTGTAAGGATAAATGGGTTTTAATATTAATAGGATCTTGCAGATATTTTCAAACAAGTTTTATTCAATGTCATGCTTGTCGGGTAACTGTTTAAAATCAACAGAAAATCTACGATTTGTTCATCAGCCAGGAAGGATTACAAGGCTGTTTAGGTTTAACGTATCAAGGTCAATGACATCTAATTGCAGTCAAGATTAGCGTTTTTGTAACGTAAGGATTAAGGGTTGGGTAGAACGAAGAGAAACTTATAAGTGCTATTAATTATAATTTGTTGACTTTTCAGCATTTGGATTTGTGCAAGAGCATGACATGTGTGCTGCGTGTGCGTGTGCGTGTGCTGCGTGCGTGTGTGCTGCACGCTTGAGTGCTGCGTGTGCGTGTGCTGCGTGCGTAGCCCAAAGTAGAATAATAGAACTCTTGGTGTACCTCTTGCTCAACTAAACATGCAATTGATTTCACAGATGAAAACTCGGATTTGTTATTTCTTAGTTTGAGGGGGGGGGGGGGGGGCTGATCCTTCACTAGCTTGTTTCGTCTCCTGTTTAACATTTGTTAGGCTCCTGTCCTTCAACATCAACATAGTGCCCCCTCGTAACCTGACCAAACACATCAGTTGCTACTGCACAACGGTATAATCAACGGAGGTGAATAGGTAAAAAGAAATGTCTAAATTTCTTACCCATTTTTAGAGCCAGTTGACTGTGTAGGTAGCATAGAGGAATTCACTTGCTGTTTTGAGCTCAGCTGTTCTGCCTTTGCTGTTGGTTTCAGCTTTTCATCAATCTGTTTTCCCCTGATTCGAGCCAAGTTCAAGAAAATCATCAGGACAACAAAAAGCGCTGTTGATGAATTCATGTCTTCTTTGGTAGATACATCAACTTGGGTATAGCATGCGTTACCTTCTATCATCGAAAATCTGAAAGACAAAAACAAGAAATTGATAACTCAAGAAGCGGTTGAATAAGTATGTTGGGTTTTTGTCTGGACGATTTCTGTGATGGATTATGACAGTAAAAGAAAAGAGGTCAACTCCGATAAAATAGCCCTCTACTAAGCGCAGCTCAATAATCAAAAGCTATATCACTGGACGCTACAGTGTCGCAATATGTAACCAAATCTCAGTCTTTATTCACGATGAAGTTTGCTTTTGGTTGATCAAGTTTGAGCGTTCCGAAACTGAAGAGCTACCATTTGTGATCACGTTTGAACCTTGTCCACCCTAGCTCTTCAGCCAACCCAGCTGTCCATCCTACCTAGATGGCTGCATAAAAACCCCATCCTTGGCTAAAATAGAACTGTTTGCTTGCCTGCTTTCCACAGTAAACATGAAAAAGTGGACTCGCCAAGTTATCCAGCGCTCACTGATGCAGTTACCGTGCACTCTTCAGCTGTGCAAGCGAATGGATCCCCTGGATGTTGCATTCGCCATGGTGCAACGCTGATAAAGGGGGAATTGAATAGAAACCAAACTGACCAATGGGCGCAAGCACGAAAACAGAGGACTATGGAAACTGCATAGTTCATTATGCATTGAAAGCATACCTTGACTAAATCAACGAATTATAGCGTGTTCTTTTAATAAGAAACTGCGACGATGCTACTCAACAGACAATTCTGTTTAACATTGTAGAACTTCCTGTTTCAGAAGGTGATATCGATCAGTTCTCTTAAGGTTTAAATTGCACACTTGACAAAAAATCCAGCATCTTGACTAAAAGTTCGTCTGCAAAACATGGAGACGTCACCCCTTGCTACAATTAGCATTTAAAAAACACGACCTTCTAAACACGCTTAGGCCATCTTAAAAACAAAAAAGGCTTAATAAATGTTCGTAATGAAACTTAGTAAACAAGATTAAAGATGTCATGGAGACATTGAAAGCAGTTATATATTACAGTATTACATTATCAAAATATGGCGATTGAACTGTGAAGTAAACATTATTGATATCAAAACTTGTGTATGACTTCAGGCGAATGTTGGAAAATGTCCAGAAGAATTTGGACGAGATCTTGCCAAATATCGTGGGTATGAGAGGAAAGTTAGTTTGAAAGTACAATTCAGATTTGCTGTGAAATCAGACAGAGTTGGAGTGAATGACGGGGTTGGATTAAGCGAGACAGAGGATATAAAGAGCAAAAAGCGGAGAAAAAACAGGTAGGCAAATGTCACTTAGAAAACATACGTAAACATGTAGATGCTGTATTGTTATGCTCTAAAGCATAATAGTGTTTATGCAACATTTATCATTATGATAAGTGTGTGAGTAAACACTACAAGAATGGAAAGATATAAAAATGAATGAAAATGTAAACGAATGAATTAAGGAGTGAATGACAAAAAAGAATGAATGAATAAATAATCGAATGAATTTTCAGAGTGAAAGACAAAATGAATGAATGAAAGATAAGAATGAATAAATAAATGAGTGAATACGAAATTGGAACGAATTAATATATAATTAAATAAAAAAAAGAATGGATGACTAATTGTCTAAAATATATAACTGTTTGAAAGAGTGAATGAGTGAATCATCAAAATAATATTAGCAATTGAAACGAGGAACAAGTAAAAGAAGGTAGGGTCGAGTGAGTACATAAGCCACGATCAAACAAACAAATAATATTTTATGATTAAAACGAAATCAGAAAAGTTTAAAGAAAGACAAACTGTCGTGAAAAAGATAATGAATAAATTAAATTATTCAATCCATCATCGGATGAATCATTAGTTTATTGAATAGATAATAATTTGTTAGAAATTATTGCGACAGGAGAAAGTTAAACAAAATGATTTTGCAGTATGAAAAAATCCTGACGAGAATCCATTCTCCTGTTTAGTAAAATTGATGAGACTCGGTTGCCTGAAGATTTAGATTGTTTTCTTGGAGAGTGCATAAATCTTTTCATACGAGACGAGAAAACAAATATTATAAGACTCATTTTTATTCTGCAGTCTCTATAGTTTTTAAGAAGCAGGCACTGTGTTTACATTTACGTTGTTGAATGGAGTGCATTTCGAAATGCATTTGTCTAGACGTCGAATAGTAAGCAGAATTAGACAATTTACAACTCAACAGCGGAAATTACAATCGTTAAACACATAGCAGCTTGAAATGCATTTTAATCACAGTTGATTGCTCTACTTAAGCCATCACATATATTGTTCAAATTTTTAAATAGTTTATGATGTTTACGAGTAAAATTGGTGGCAGATTGCTGAGCGGGAGACTATTACAAAGAAATGTACATAGATTTTGTTTTTATACAACAAAAAAATTTGAGGATAAGGTAACAAGTGAAGTAAAGAACAAAATAGCAGGCTGCCTACCGGATTCTCGAGAAATAATTTTTAGGAAGTATATAAATAAAGTAGAAAAGGAGCAAAGCAAAGCGACAGGAATACAAGCAAATATGACCAGATAATAATATATGTACATATATAATACAATTAATATTTCGTTCCGGCTTCTGGGGCTTCTCCTGAGTATAGGATAAAACTAAAAAAAAGATTCGCCTTAATACCTTCCTATGTTTACATTATTGCTGCAGCTTAGGCTAAGCACGTGGTAATAGCCTTGTATTGGTTTTGAAAACAAGTCTGCAAACGCGGGTTAGACTAATTTGAAATCTGGCTGTTTGTTGATTGGTCCAATAAACACAAACACTGAACGACAACAGATGGCTCTCTAGCGCCCAAGACTATGTAAGCTTTATGGCAAAGTCCAGAAAAGTCGTTAACCTTCCTCCGGAAAAAAACATACCCGAAGGCAAACCTTCCTCACAAGACAATAGAAAATCGTGATGGCTTGGGAGTGGCATAGGAGTTTCTATTGTTTTTCATTCTATTGATTTCATTCTATTGTTTTTCGTCGACCTTTCTCTAGCTAGTGACCGTGTGACCCGTAATGTTTTTCTAACTCTGCTTTATGGCTGGTAGGAAGACATTTAAGACTATTCGCTGTCTTCCATGTTAGGTTTCTTAGAAATAGGAAGCAATCTGTAGAATGACACTTTAACTTGAGATTGACTAAGAGTTTAAGAGATTCATATCGAAATGACAGCAAACCCTGAGATTTTTATCGCTAGTAAAGAATGCTTTATGACCAAAAGCAGTTTGATATTAAAAAGTCTACACAGCCATTCATGCTACAATTGTTGTTTGAAACGGGCGAAAAATATTTCATGAAAATCATTTAAATATGTGGGAAACTATTTTACAGTAAGAAATCTCATAAAAAGGCGTCTAATTGTTTAAACAAGACTATACAAACCGAATGTTTTGATAGATAGAATTCTGCAGGAGGAGGGCTAAATTTATCATAGAATGACACTCAATATCAGTCAGTTGTGTAAGAAATCTTGCCAACACACGGTTATCATTTACCAGTCCAAAATACCATCCCGATGAAGTTATATTTTCTTCCTTTTCTAATGAACAGGCATTTTCGAACCAAAAGTTTCTATGACAATAGTTGCGAAGAGTTTATGTTGACGATAAAATTATTGGAGCAGGATCGCAGTTGCCATCGCGTGTGTCATGGAAACTCTCAATTTGTGGTGAAGGTTTTTTGTTCTAGGCTAATCAGTTTAGAATTTTGTGTTGCGGCAAAACAAATCGCAAAAAATGTGCGTTTAACTTATCTAAATTGCTTGGCGATTAGTAGAATTAAACCCGAACTATCTACAAGCAGTTTGCAGAAGCGACAAAGAAACGTTTTGATAAGTGCATCCACGATAGTTGTCCGCTCTCTAGCTCGCTTTCAAAAAAAAAGTATCGTCAAAAGATATCAAAAATGTGAGAAAAAAGTCTAGATTCATATTATGCAGTAATCCAAAGGAATTTAAGAATAAATTTCCTCAGATTAAGTGGATATTTGAAAAGCAAGTACGTTTATGAGACAGCTCAACGAAGTTTTTTGCAGAGTAACAACAAAGAATCAAGTGAATATTACGCTTCCTGCTTTGGCCTACTTGAGGGCATGGATGAAAGATTTTGAGAAAAACACTATGTTAAAATAAAGTACCTTCATCAGCTTTTAAAGAAGGCAGAAAAAAACTGAATCTAAAATAGGTATAACGCAGAGAAAGTAGGAAAAACTGATGAAAAATAAAGATAACTGATGTTCTCCGCTCGTTTATAATTAGCAATGCTCAAGAAAAATAAAACTGCCAACAATTGAAGCAAAACAATATTTGACTTGGAACCAATGAAATTGAAAAACTAGACAAAATTTGATATGAAATATGCGATTTAAGAGCATATGGCAGTTTGAAACTGAATAATTGTGGAATGAACGCTATGATATCGATTCCAACAGGCTTAAAATTCGTTTTGGATAACCGATCTATTAACAGATTAAAAGCATTCACAGCAGTTGTATTCCGCAAATGTCAAAGTTCTTTTTAAGTGTCTTTACATTATTTAGTTCACAGTTGGCAAAACAAACCAAATTGATTTCTCCGTCGCTTGGTATCATGAAATGGAAGCGTTTTTTATATTGTCGAGTGATTTAGGCGGACATTGCTCAAGGAAAGCGAGAAAATGGTTAGTGATTGCAAAGCGAAATGAAACTTAGTGCTAAAAGGAAAATAATATTTAAATTGAACGCAAGGGAAAGAAGCAACGATTGAAGTTGCAGTGGTACGGTAAAAACATCCAGTTAAAATATATCTCTAAAAGATCTTTAAATTTCAGAATTTCTTCTTTAGAAACTGAAAAATAATTATCGTTTATCGTATTTTCATTGAATGCCGGAGAAAGAAAAATTTCATTCATGAAATTCTTTACACATTTGTTTAGAATTAACCAGCACAGAGACAGCTGACAAATTGAATGATAGTCCAAAGGCAAAATTTACATCTAGTTCAAAAACTAAGCCTATTTCATAAGAGTAGAAGCCTGAATTCTAAATGAAAAACGTGCAGGTCAGTTAGGCTGAGCTTGAAATGCAGCTTCTTGTACATCACTTTTTGTTGCATTCTACGCGGACTCTTTATATACTAGAAAAACCCTGCCTCCTAATAAATATTGGACGAGGATAAACCACAGTATTAGAGGTAGATGATAAATATTGTATTTTAGTCTAGCTTTAACTGTCAAAGTTTAACAATAATAATTAAGATTCGACAAGGTTAAACAATGCTCGCTTTTTGTAGTTATGAATCAGCCTTAGTTCTAGCCGGTAGGTCTCAACATCGAATAGAATATAAATTAGTTGAGATGACATTTCAAAGTTAGAATTCATTCACATCGAAGAGACAATGGTTTACCGAGCGAAGAACAGAAACATCATGACGAAAAGTGGGAGATTTCTTAAACTATAAGAGAAAGCAATCTTTGCAATTGCTTTAACAACTAAATAACAATAAAAAAGGAATTCATGGATCTAAAAAATGCAGATAACAGAGTAAATATCGCATAAAATAAACCATATCCCTCAAATGCGTTCAAATTTGATTACATAAGAAGGTGAACTATATTAAAAAGCGATTGAAATGCAACATACCATTGCAGAGATGACAAATAAGAAGGACGATACCAGCGTTGTATAATTAACTCAGAATGTGTGATTTCAGGACGAAAAATGCGCTGCAAAAACTGTGTTACTCACCAAAGTTTTGCAACTGATAAAATGTATAGGATACGATCAACAAGCACATATTGCATAGATATCTGTTACGAACCATACGCGGCCTTGCTAACACAACAAGTAACGTTTCGCAAGCATCAATGAAAACGAAATATCAAGACTGTATCCATACTCTTGCCTTCGTCAAGCAGCATTCTAGCTGTGTTTAGCAAAACCTTATAAGTTGGCAGCTCAATCAAAGGCGATTCTGTACGTCTGCGGTTGTATTTAAATACTGGTCGAAGAATGCGGGCATTGACAATGCGACAGGTAATCAAGGATGGTGCCTAGTTAACGACGAACGATTCATTCATAGCAATTCTGCCTGCAACACAATAGCTAATGCATAATTAATCGGGTAGAATTAGTGTGATATTTTGTGCATGAAAGTTGCATGAGAATGATCGATTGTCTAGCTCAATGATATTGAAAAGTGCCATTGAGATTGGGCGTGCGCCTGGTGGTTAGAACAAGCTGCGAGGTTGGGAGTTTGCATTGAAAGAAGAATATAATTCTATCAAGTTGTGCTTATTGATATTATAGCTGCCTATTAGCGACGTTGTCTCGACACCTTTTGGCCTTGATCGTAGTCTCATTATGCGAGAGTCTAACACAATTCATTAACCAATTCTCGTGAATCTTTGTCAATAGCTCAATCTTTTCAGATTATAGTAAAAGATATTGCTTTGATATATGGGTAATAAGATGCTACAGGTAAAATGATGATGATGATGACGACGACGATGATGATGTGGGTGGAGATGATGATGATGATGATGATGATGATGATGATGATGATGATGATGATGATGATGATGATGATAATGATGATGATTATGATGATGATGATGATGATGATGATGATGAAGATAATGATGATGACGACGACGATGATAATGTTGGTGGAGATGATGATGATGATGATGATGATGATGATGATGATGATGATGATGATGATGATGATGCTAGATGCAAATGATTTTATAAAATAATGATAATAATGATCATCCAACGAGACGCAGTAACCAATAACAACAGCCAAGATGCTTATCCCACAAAAGTGCAGAAGTAAACACAAGAACGAAACTTTCAGAAAAAAAACCCACCCTCCACCAAGATACATCTAGAAAAAACCTGCTTGCCTTAGATGACATAAAAGAACTGCTAAAAAAGTGAAATAACGCAATACACAACGGAAGAAACAGATCACGGCATGCTTATCCGATAACCCTTAGGATGTCAAACCAGACATGGTAGTTATAAGAAAGATTAACGAGTTCTGTTTGCGAAGATGTGAAGACAATTGTTAAATTCGTCGTGGATAGCACAGAGCTACCCGGGGAGACAGCGAGCGATTCGAGTCGAAAACGTTGCGTCCATTTAAGAGAAAAAATTGAGCAAAAAACATCTGGAAGAATTATCATCTTTTCTGTCACGAAAACACCTTAATCTGAACAGTTGCAGGATATTTCAGCTAACATTGGGCACCTGAGACTAAACAGGACCTCTGAGCCTGAACAGAACAAAGCAGCGCGGGGGATAACCACAAACTTAAAATTCAACTCAATAGCAATGTTTACAGATCAGGCCATTTAAGACTAGTAGAATCAGCGATTTGCCAAGGACCTTAGCTAAAACGTTTTGGATTTGAATCCTTGCTAGCATGTCATCTATATATATATTATATTATATTATATTATATTATATATTATTAAATCATTATATATATTATATCATATATTATTATATATGTATTATATCATTATATTATTATATATATGATGACATATTTCGATTTTCTCGATAAATTTGAAAATTAAAATGTTATAAATATGAGGTCAAATATATAATGTAGAACGTATGTATGTGGTCACATTATGTTATATATAATATATGAACTCATAAGCTAGTGAAAAACCAGAATTTTTCCTTTTTCGGTCCAAAAAGGAAAATTTTTATTTTCAAATTGATAAAAATACAAATATATACTAAAACCGATAAAAATACCACTTCAGAAACTAACTTATATTTTTTATTTTCAATTTCTAGAACTACTCATTAAAGACAATAAACGCAAAATGTAATGTTTGCAAATTGGCTTCTATTTTAAATATGCTAAAAATTAAATTAATATGAATCTATATGCAAACGAAATTTTAAAATATCTTGGTCCCTACCAGAATTGTTTTTATTTAGATTATATTTAGAATAGGACTCTAGCGAAGACTGTTATCTACATAACAAGATGCAAAATGGTGTTGTTCTGCAATACATATACATATATATATATTAATTCTTAGCAGGTGTTACTATTTAAAAATCTATGCTGTCCTTGATAGACTCTCGTATATCTTTGTCACACCGCGAAAAACGAAGCAAACTTACATAAACACAGCCTTGGCAGCAGCATACTGAGGCTGTGGCACTCCGTAAGCCAGCATCCATGACTGAGCGTAGATACAATTTTGTACAAAAGTTTAATCTAGTTGTCAGGTAGAAGGAGGAGTTACAGCACGCTTAACAGGCTTACAGGATTTTCATGCAAATGTCTGAAGCCGCATTGGCTTCGAAGGCAACTGAGCTTATCATATTTAAAAGATATCTCGATTGTCTATGCGAGTAGTAATTACGATCACATGTTGCTAAACTAGATATTGAAGGATATCCTGCATTGTGTTGCAAATTATTCCAGCAGAGTTAGGCAACTAAAAACTGCTTGAGATCAGCCAGCTAGATCAGATCTAGTTGAAACGGCTTCAGCCTGTTTGATTGTGAACTCCAGGGAAGGACTGCGAAAACAATCTGGCGATTAAAAACTTGGAAAAATTAACAGGTGTAACAAAAACAGTTGTTTTAGCACTAAATGCTAGGCAGCAGGAATCTTAACCAAAAAATGCTGAAATAAGCCTGTTTTACATCCATAAATCTCTCATTTTCCTAAATCCCATTCTGTCCAAACTTTGAGGATTGCTAATTGCATCCACCTGAAGAAAAACATATTTCAGGAATCGATTTGGTTTCAGTGAGAATTGGGCCACGCCTTAATGCTCTTAAGCTTAGCAAATACTTCTAGCTAAGAATGAGTTTGTTGCTAACATCAAAAACTCCTTTTCCCATAACAAGGCTATATAAGAACTATTTAAAGCGATTGAGGCCTGGAAATAGGAGAGCTCGAGTTTTGGGCCGTTTTGTTATGATCACATGACGGCTAAGTTAGAGACGGGAGTGAAGATTGCAGCTCATGGTCAATGTTTAGATTGAGGTTACCCTGCCGTCTTGGCACTCTCCTTTAAACATGTATCTATATATGAAATCTCATAAGCATTTTCTTGGAACTAATTTTTAAAGTTATACTTAAGAAAGTATGCAACGTATTGCCATTTGCACCAAAAAAGTTCCAGCACCATGTTAAAAATAGAATCATTGAAATATTGCAAAATGTATTGCCCTCATTTTACAGACTTTCTAGGAAATACAATGAATACAATCCTTGAAGTTTCATAAAAATCTTAAATTTAGAATCCTTAGCGTTCCTCAATGATCCGTCTTTAACAATCGATCAATAATCCTTAACCAACCTTACTTATCTATTGATAATCCATAACAATCTTAAGCAATCATTTGAGCAATCCTGAACAATCTTAAAAAACCCATACCGATCCATCAATAATCCTTAACAGACATCAACGATCCTTATAGCCCAGTGAAACCTTGGCTTAACTGAAGCGGCTTAACACTTTTCATGTGTATCAGCTGCGTATGATCTTGCTGTTTACAATACCAACATACCGGTTTTCAGACGCGCTTTTTGTTATTGAAAATACCTTGCCATGTAAATCATCGGCTAATTCAGTTCTCTGCCAGATTAGTTCTTGATTCGATGACCAAGCTAATGCTTGTGCTATCTTACAAGTCTCTCATCCTGGCAAGAGCATCAAAATCCGCAAAACAGTGCCCTCTGGTTAGTGCATTGATAAACTGCAAACATTTGTCACGCAAAATTATAGCAACTGATACGCAAGTGCTCACATGAAACTTCTGAAACTGTTCAATCACAAGCTACTGCCGTTTCAAGACTGCAAACTGATCACATGAAAAGCTGGTCCTCAGCCAATGGAGAAACATACATGCTTAAAAGGAAAAACAGCTCACGTGATATTGGCATCATCAACTCATTCATCTAAGAATGTCACCTTTCTACTTGTTACGTAAACAGTTACGCCAAATGCAATGTAAATGTTCTTGATACGACACTTAAAGCTCTACTTTTATAGACAAACAAGACAGCAAAGTCTAGAGACAAGGTATCATCCTATATTCTTATTACATAAAATACGGGAAAAATCACATTAGGGAACGTAATGTGTCTCTTGCAATATGCAAAAGGCTTATAATTAACAGAGTTGCAAATCCGATTAATAAAAATTGATGCTTTTAACTTAGAGCAGGTTTATTCATCTACGGCTAATTTGAAAAGGTCTTAATAGGTTTGCGAAAGATTACTAAAACAGATAAATTTTCAAAGAAAAAACTGTCATTGAGGGGGAACAGATGACAGAGATATGTTCATTTCGTTACATGAGATCGAAAAATCACCCAATCTCTAAACCTTAATTTGTACGATTAAGCACTTTCTTTGTAAATATGACAGTTGTCTCTTATAGTGGTAGATTAACAATTTTAATGCAGTTAAACAATTTTAACAGCAGATTATAGAACAGCGCATCACATCACAGCATAGTACAGTACATCACAGCATAGTACAGTAAAGTCCCAGCATAGTACAGTAAAGTCCAGTACAGTACAGTACAGTATTTTACAGTACAGCACAGTATAGTACAGTACAGAAAAGTACAGTACAGTATAGAAGGGTCAATATAGTGCAGTAAAAATCTAATGAAAAACACTACATTACAGTGCAGTACAGCACAGTGTAGCAACATACTATCTAAAACACTGCGTTACAGTAGAGTAGAATACAGTACCGAAGAGTACAATGCCAAAGTAGAGAGTACCAGAGAAGAGTACTGTAGTGTTAACGTAATTAGCCATGTTGTGAAAATAGAATACCATTCATACCTTGAGTTGAAATTAGAAGACATTCATTGTAAAAATCCAGCATCGTTTATTTGCCTCTTAGGCGCCGTAGCTCACACATAAAAGCTTAAGATAAAATGTTGAAATATGACCCAAGTGTTTCGAAGGGCTTTCAATAGTTGCATTAAATTTACATGCAAAATTGATTAATTTACATTTTGCTTGACTCAAATTTACGTCTTCTTCTTCAAAATCTTCCCTTCTATCTCTTAAATCAGGTTTAAATATTATCACTTCTATCAGCGGCATATTGAGTTCAATGGAGAGAGAATTCTATTTAGATTTAGCCTTGACCTAGAAGATAAGCTACTGTGCTTCATTGCAACACGGGACTGCAAAACTGCATTTTAAATTACATGCAGGTTAAATCGACTTAAACAGCCCCTGTGCATAAAAAAACACGATGTAACCTGATATTTGACGCCGTCTCGACTGAATTAAAACTCTTTTGCATGATAACTAGAAACGCTGCGAGTCGTACGTGAGAACTTTTAGTCGCCCCGATTTGTACAAGAATCGTGTTCGCATATTGCACTTATAGGAATACAAGCTTTTACTGTTACTGTTGCTTCTACAAGGTGTCGATACGCCCAACTTGAACAGAAATCGGGCTTGCAAGATAACTTAAAACTTAAATCAGGCATGAGTTGTCATGGGCTCTCACTTCGTCACTAATCACCAAAACATGAAAAACTTCAGGCCGGTTGGGAATTTAAGATCGGTATAAAGGGACTGAAATGAACGATAGAGGTTAGAATTTTTCTTTTTTATCAAGGACGGCTTTGAATACATCTAATAAAAGTGTAGATCCATCAATCAGCTTGCTGATCGGCAGTCAAATCATTCCGTTTTATTTGGGGCGCGCAAAACCCTTGAAGCGGGAGCCTAGCAATGCAAACTACTGTCTTAAAAATTTTGGTAGCTTTAATAACTCAACTGCGCCAAAGATCATTGTGATAGCGGGCCAAAACATAAAACTTCACTATTAGATTAAAAATTTCAGCTGCCTGCTAATCGTAATATATTAAACAGGCATTTTGCTGCACAAAATAAAGTCTAAACGCGGCTCAATTACAAATTAAACTTCTTTAAAACATTTTCAAGAAACCCGACTGTCAGGAATTATTCAGCAAAGCAATAGCTTAAGCTAACAGAACAGTATTAGTGGCCACGTAAGCATCTGTATTTTAAGAGAGCCAAATGTCTCCTTATTCATTTTAAAGAGATAAAAGATTAGAAATAGGTCATTCGCATCAAAATGTCAGAAAAATGCATTGAGATAAATGGGTTCAATTAATTGGATAAGTCTGCATCATCCTTGAACGAACGAACCAACGAACGGGAAACATTTTATGGCTGACTTGTCGAATGATATGAAATTTCTATACAAACAAAATTCTGCTAAAAAAGTCTGCAAATCTAAGATTTTGGCATTGCAGGTATGATAGGCATCATCAAATAAGCAGATCAATAAAAGGTAAGCTTGCATGCAAAGTGTTTGCAAGGGGCCGTAATGCTGTTTTCGAGTTTCTTTTAATTAAAAAGTTAATGTAAATCTTTTTGTATTTTACAGGAACACTTCACTGTATGCAATTTCATATACTGCTGAGTCTTTGCAGAATTCGAGGGACGACGAATAAAACTCTACTTCACAAAACCTATCAAAGACTTAGGTGAGAACAAGCTAAATTTCAAAAACTTAAAGTTATTTTGCTGCCTCTAACTAACTGAATCAGCTCTTTATATTGGTCTTCACGTTTCTTGTTTGCCTTACCACCCTACTTTAAGAAAAAATACCTTCGCAACTCCGGCTATTTTCTTTTGAGTCATTTGGAAATGTTTGAAGTTCACGATTGTATAGTTCTATCAAATCTTACTCAAAACAAGGCAGGTCTCAGCAGAATAAACTATACGTTCCTGTATACTTTTGGATACAAGTTAACCTAAATTGTTTTATAAGAATTATTTCAGTAGCGATACGGAGTTCTAGCCAGCTGATGTGTTTGATGTAGTAAGCCTGAATCATCAAATGGGTCAACTTTCCATTACAGGTGACAAATACTTGAACAGAAGTATAATTGACCTGACACGGCACTTTGTAAACAAAACTCATGTACAGTACTGATCAACTTTATTGATTTGATTAAAAATATAGCTATATAAAAACCACCTAAACACCAATTAGTTATTTTGTTGAAGAAATAATCAAATATTGTTCAATGTAGAGGAAAATGTCATGAAATTAATCGTTTGCAAATGTTTGTAAAAATATGATTAGAGTAAAACGGAAAACCAGCGCACTATTTTTTACGAGCCTGGTACAGAATGAGAACAAGACTTATTAAAAAATTTAAAAATACATCCATTGTACAAATGCACCCTTAATTGCCAAACTCAAAATTAGCCAGGTGTACAAAAACAGCTTAAACTCTAAGAGGCAAGTGGATACCTTTGCAGATACGCTCACTTCTACAAGCAACCAATAACGCATAGAATGGTTGGAACAAAATATTAAGAGATCATCGTTATGATTTATGTAACCATCAACTTATACTTACACATCACGGTGATAAGTACAAAATTAACATAAAATAGAAGGCATTCAACATCTCCCATCAGTTTTTGTAGCGATAACGTCACGTAACCGATCACGCATGATAAATATACCCAACACGAAACACGCAAAGCGTGATAAATTTTGGCCACGTCTGCAGGCAAAATCCAAGCCACAAAAACATTTTCTCGGAGATTGTTATAAATGTTGCTCTCGTGGGAGTTTTTCCCTAGGGAAATCAGCATATGCCGACGCGTTTTAGCTGTGAAAACAGTCGGTTCTTTTGTGTAGTAACATGATTATGATGATGACTGGGATTCATCCCGTCGCTAAAATGAGCGACCACTGATTGAACGTGAGTTCCAATTCGCTCTTCTAATTGGCGGGTGTGTTCAAAGGGTGAAATCTATCTCAAGAAGCCGCTTCTTGTTGATCTGACTGTTGCTGTATTACGATACAAACAAACTATTCAAAATTCGATTTAATTCCGTATTGACATTCCGATTGTTTTCCCAACGATTTATTTATTGGTTAAAATCAATCGCAATGGATGGTAGTGGTCCATCAAGCCGAATAGAAGGAAGGATATAATAGCCACACTTAATAAAACAAGTAATTATGGTCCACCAAGCCGGATGGATTCAAAGGTAACATCTGCACTTGACAGTTTATATAAAAGGTTGTTATGGTCCACCAAACCGGATAGATGGAAGAATGATATCTGACATTTCACACTCTATACAATAAATATTGGTGGCCCACTAAGCCAAATGGATTCTTAAGTAGAATCAGACAATCCACATTATATTGAAGAAGTTGTGATGGTCCAGCCAATCGAAAAAAAAAGGATAAGCTAAGCATGGTATTTTAAATAACATATACATTATAAACATATATATATGTATATATGTATTAAATCCACAAGGTATTGGCTGAAATAGAATATATATACTAACCATAAGGGTGCTACCCAATTGTAAATTAAAAGTCTCGACCTGGGAATCGAGCCCCGTTCGCTGTTACCGGTGTCAAACGACCAATCCACTATTTCACACAGGGACAATGAAGTAGTCGTGAAACTCCGGAGTAGTTTTACGCAGTTCTCACCCCGGGAGTCTTGTTTTTTTCTTGTTTCGGCTTAATGCCTTCGTCAGAGCCAAGCTTTATACATTAATTCAAATAGGCAGTGGCTGACATGGAGTATAAATACTAAGGGTGCTATCCAATTGTAAATTATTAGTTTCGATCGTGGGGATCGAACCAACGCTCACCACATTCGGAGTCAAACGCCAAATCCACTGCGCCACAAAGGCACATAATAATGTACATTTATATAAATGGCTGTGTCGCGCATTGAATTCGACATGTAGTATTTAATGTGGCAGTATGTGGCTCGAGCCATAGCTGAAGCTAAAAACATCCACAATTGGGAAGCACCCTTATGGATAGAATATACAAGACGTCCAATATACACGCAACATCCATATAACGGTCCGATGAAAACAAAATTTATGATCCGATTTCAGAGCTGATCTACAAGTTTTTAAATGTATCTCGCAAAATTTTTTCAAGGAACTCTTCAAATTTTTTTCCTTATCTTAGCTATTTTTCGTAATAAGGGCATTTCCTTATATTGTATCTATATATCATATCTAAAATTAGCTTATGGGGTTTACAGCGCATTAAAAATGTAAAATGAAATGATTGAAATGAAAATGAAATGAAAATGAAAGAAAATGAAAATGAGTGATTAATTGGAAATCAAGTCAATAAATTATTTCTTAAATTAAGGATGGTAAACTTGGAATGCTAGAGTTTGATAATGACCAAATAATGGCATTTCATTATTGATTAGTTTATTAATCGCTTGATTGGTTGATTAAATGATTAGTCGCTTGATTGGTTGATTAAATGTTTAGCTGCTTGATTGGTTGATTAAATGATAAGTTGCTTGATTGGTTGATTAAATGATAAGTTGCTTGATTGGTTGATTAAATGATAAGTTGCTTGATTGGTTGATTAAATGATAAGTTGCTTGATTGGTTGATTAAATGATTAGCTGCTTGATTGGTTGATTAAATGATTAGTCGCTTGATTGGTTGATTAAATGATTGGTTGCTTGATTTGGTGATCAAATAACTGATTGACTTATTGAGAAAGTGATTCGACTCATCTAAGTGGTTTTCTATTTGAATAAAATTAGTGACCGATCGACTGCAGTATTTAAACTTAAAATAAAAAAAACAATAAATGATAGAAGAAATTGATGATTTAGGTTTTTAAAAAAAAAGGAAAACGAGAAAATAATTAATTTGAAATAGTCGAAATATGATCGAAATACATCTGAAGAGGAAACATTACATCAATACATCAATTATGATGTTTCCACATCTGATTAATAGTTCTAAATTTAAGATTGCTACCTCGAAACTAGAAAACATCGTCTATGAACTTGCACTCAGAAAAACTATATTAATCAGAAAATCAGAGATTAAACATTGTATTTATTTCACCTGGTTTTTACGCATCCTTCGCTGTGTTAAACCACTTCATTTCACAATGCAGACCTTCCATAACCATCTGATTGTAGGTTTGTTAGCATTGCCTGTTCAAGCGAATTAATAATACTGTTTATAAGAAACGAAATACAAGATTGCTTTATTAACAAGATATCTTTTATATACAAATGTCATTGTTCTTAGGCAGGTAGGATTGCCTCTTCTATGTCCAGAGACGTGCACTCTTGAGAATGTCACAATGTTGTGACCTTGTGGTGACGATGTACGCCAATAGTTATGCCAATAATTACGCTATTTATTACGCCAAAAATTGCGCTAATTATTGCGCCAATGATTACACTAGTACTTTCACCAATACTCACGCCAATAATTACGCCAGTAATATGCTTAGAATTACGCCAATACTTACGCCATTAATTACGCCAATAATCACGCTAATAATAACGCTAATAATTACGATATTTATCACCCTCTGTTCGCTCCGTCCAAGTGAGCTTAGATTCAACTACAAGGATCATATCATAGTTCCTTGTAAACCAGAAAAACTTGAATCGATCACACGGTTATTAACACTACAGATTACACCCGGCTCCTTTATCCATTATAATTGGCTCAATACTGGCAGCTTGGTTTCTTAGCAATACAAGATTCATGGGTATTAGGCCTATTTATCAGATGTTGTGCGACGTCTTACACCATCCAAACATTGGAATATCTTAAAAGAACAAAGCTATAAAAGGAAGGCGTACGGTTATCAACAGAAAAGTGAAGATAAGGTAGATAAAGGAATGATTTGGAATACTTAACAGCAGCTGAGGGGTTTAACCTAAGGCTAGAACAGCTGACATTTAATGGACAGAGGCTGAAGATGAATCCAAGAATCAATAGTTTTAAGGAAGAAGAAAATTTGCCCGCCTGTGAAGTGTGTGTATGTTGCGGTGGATGGTCTAAGAGATAAGATAAGATAAAACTGGATAAAAATGGATGGATAGCTGTTAAGCCTGCACAGCCCTATGTGAGGTCCCTAATTTTAGTCTCCGGTGCGTCCATTCTCTCCTAACAGCCACCATCTGCATATCATCACTCTTTAATAATTCAACATATTATTTCCACCAAAGAAAAACTGAACAACAGTCCAAGTAAAGAGAGTGAATGCCTGGAAGGTATCGGGGTGTCATGGGATACATGTATAAATATATATATTAAAAAAATATCCTATAACATATATTTATATATATATAGATACTCATGAAGAATACTTCAACTCTTAAAACGTTTCGACTTGCTTCGACTTTCGTTTTTAGAGTTGAAGTTTTTTTCTTAAGTACCTATTTAATATTTGAAAATTTCCGGGGTTGAGCTAATGAATGTTTTATATATAATTATATATATGAACTTAACAGCTAGCGAACAGCCAGTAAATGAATTCGGCATTGGCTGACATAGAGTATAAATACTAACCATAGGGGTGCTACCCCATTGTGTTTTTAAGTCTCGACCGTGGGGTTCGAACTAATGCTCACCATATTATTGTTAGTAAATATATACTATCCTATAATATATACTATAATATATATTAAATCAATTAGGCAATGGCTGCCATGGATTATAAATACTAACCATAAGGGTGCTACCCAATTGTAAATTAAAAGTCACCTAGGATTCGAACCCCGTTCGCCGTCACCGGAGTCGAGCGACCAATCCACTGCGCCACACAGGCACTATACTAAGTGGGCTTGAAAATTTAAAAAATGCACACCATGCAGGGGGTACATCCAATGCACACCATGCAAGGGAGGAGGATCAGCTGGGGTTCTTTATACTTGCTCAAGCAAAAAACCAGTTCTTGTTATTGGGATTTGTCTTATGTTACAGAAGGCGTCGTGAATTTTGCTAACAACGGAGTTACAGAGAAGCCCAAAATCAAATCTTTTTATCCAATGTAACTGATAAATCATAGTCTAGACGGACAAAACTCCCTCGATTACTGGCATTTGTGCTAAACGTTTTCCCATATCTGGAATTTGCATCTAGACTTGATTAAAACGGAAATTGACTTAAACAGTAGCGAGTTTGACTTGGATAAAACCATATGCCTTCTGCTAATCAAGATATTTGTCACTTCCACGCCCTCTCGATCAAATATTATTTGAAGACATCAAATTAAAAATTTATGTGCCTAGAACCAATTTATAAAACGTTCTATTCATGGTGGGAATACAGGTTGAAATACAGTTTTCATTATTGAATTTTATATTCCACTAAGCAGGGAAAGCATTCAACGTTTTGTTCCAAAACTGCCCTGAACGAAAAACATCAAAACAATGACAAAACGTGAGATAAACATTTCTAGCAAATGCATCTGAGTTTGTCAACGTCTTCATATATTACACTGATAAATGATTTTCGTTAACTCTGGAACAAGGTCAGCGGGGATGATAGTAAAGGCTATTCAACACATATGTCACACTCATCCTCCACTGTTATGTTAGGAAGGGTGCTATTGCTACGATGAGGCGAGCAACTGATGTCAGGAATGTATATCAATGATACATCAGTCGAATAAATAACACGATTAACTATAAGTCACTATAAATTGATTAATCAACATTTGAAGTGACATTAAGCTTAAAATTGTTGTTCAAAATGCATCATCACAGTTAAGCAATAGTACTTAAAAGTTTATAAGCATATTTCTTCGACATCAACAATCGTCTAGCCGGTTAAGGAACCAAACAAAAAGGGTTAAAATTTAAATCTTTTCTCATGCTAAACATTTAGGGAATTATGCATGCGTCTTGGCAAAGATGCGACGCTAGATTTGTTTGGTAGTTAGCTTGACTGACAATTGATATCGGAAAGTCTCTACTTCAACTACTGTGGCCGTAGAATACTTTGCGAGTTGAAGGAAAGAAATGGTAAATGATTTTTTTCTAAATTTATATTGCTCAATTTGTGTGGCTTAACATATGTGGCTTAAGTCAATGTTGCTTACTCATATTGTTCTCATTCATGAGAAGAGAATTCTAATTCAAAAAGTCTCTATTTCGACTATTGTGGCCGTAGAATACTTTGCGATTTGAAGGAAAGAAAGAGTAAATGATATTTTGCTCAATTTATGTGGCTCAATTTATGTGGCTTGTTATATGCTGCTTAAGTTCATTTTGCTTAATCTTGTTGTTCTAACTCCTGAGAAGAGAAGGTCTTTCATCTTCTTTGCCTAGTCAAGGTCTTCGCAAAAATAATAAATTAGCATGCATTATGCGACGGATGATGTGATATGTAGGAATGCATCACTTCACTTTGAGAGCTTTTGGCTGGGTACGAAAATATATTAAAAAATATCTTTAATATCGAATGCAAATTCCGTGGCAAAGCCTTGAAAATCTTCCTAATTCTCTACTTTCCGTTCTCTTTCTTGCTCTTAAATCGTTCTAAACATTGATTTAAACATTTTAAGTACTATCTAAGATTGGAACTAGATGCTTTGTGTCATTTTCCATCAAAAGCGGCATAAGTATCTTAGCTTGTTATCAAAATAACGTATGTTTTGCTGATTATAGATAAAAACTTTAACCCGAAAAGACAAAAATTTCTCCTTCGCAAATATGACACAGCAGTGACAGTCATGCGATGGCAAATTTCACTGGGTGTTACATGCTAAACATTACTCCCCGAATCGTATGACACTACTGCAGCAATTTCACAGCAACGATCGCGATTTGTATGTTGAAAATCATAGTTCTTCGATAAAGAATCAAACTGCATACTTAACGAGAAGCGTACTTTTTGCAAAGGTATTCAAAATCTATCCACAATAAAGTAAAAAATTCACAAAGTAATTAAAACAAATGAATAAATTTGCAATGTGCATTTTTTCATCTTTTGATATCAGTTCAATGTTGCACCATTTAATGTCAAAAATTTGCCAAAATACTATTTCCAACCAAGGCTTTTTTCAATAATCGCATAGTTTATCCACGGAGTGAACACCTACTTTAAGCGATTTCTCTAAATATACGCCCCAAATTTGACGCTGCTTCGATCAAAATATTATTCAAGTTTCAATCTTTATCTAAACATAGTTGTTTTGCAGAGAAGGAAGGGCTGTGAATCCAAGCTAGCAGATGATCACGTCTGGGAAGCAGATAATTCTTTAATGATGCAGTTTTTTTATATAGGCTATTGTTGATTATTTTGATAAGTTTAAACCTTTGGCTGATACTCTTGGAATTTTCAAAGCAATGAAACGGAAAACAGGCCAAAATAACTGGTAATTTATACTGTATTTTTTATTTTTTATAACTGAAAGAGAAATCGCAGTTTAACGATGAAGTTTTGCAACAACGTTATTTGTAATAAAAAGATTAAAATTGTTATTTGTTATAGTTAAGTAGGAGCCCTTGAAATTACTTGGCAAAGGGAGTGAATTATTGTAGAAAGGCTGGAATGCATTGCATGCGATATTCAAAAATGGTTTCTTAAACTTTGAAGATTTTGAAAGCAGGTTTCTAAGCGTGTGAAAATCAGAGATGATGAATTGCAACAAAATTATGCTTAAATCAGAGGAGATTTCAATTCAATTTACGTTCGATAACACAAAACAAGATCTAATTCTTACCTTCTCGTCTTCTCTGAATATTCAGGTCAATTCTGTAATCTGGAAACGCAAAGAAAAACCAGACTTTTATAGACGTTAATTAAAGATTCATCAACCAACAATGACTTACAAATAATAGCGGATTAGCGAAAAGATTCACTATTTTGATGGATAAACAAAAGCGTCTGCTCTAAGAAACTTGCAAGAAACACGTTACTGAGAATAGGATAAATTGTAAACATGAGACAAACATAGTAACGCGTGATTGGGCGCGGTTGGGCACGGTTTGGTGTGGTTGGACGCGTTTCAATACAGATAAGCGCGGTTATGCGGGTAATAACGTGCAAATGTTGCAGATAATAACGTGCAAGAAACCCGAAAGATGGTTTCAAATGAGTTTTTAGTGCCCTCTGGAAACAGGAAAATAGTATAAATAATGTTTTAAAAATAGGATGTAATAAAATAAGCGTTTGATACCGCAAAATGAAAGATTGCACCAAAAAACAAAAAATAGTTTTGCTTATCAAAATACTTGGTTCTATGGACACCCTAGCCATCTCTTTGTTCAACCTTAATTTTCAGTCTTAATTGCTACATGTGAACTATAGATTCTGAAAAGACGGGGGTCGAGCCGGCCGTATTTAGCTCCATGCAGCGAGGCATTAGACCAACGTGCTACATGGTCGTATGAGGCGGATAAAGATGTAAATTGCAGCCTCTGGTAAGGCTGGGCGATAGTTGGAAGTCAGTTGTGAGGAGGTTCAATGGTTAGGGCACTAAAATTCCAAGTCAGACATCTAGGCTCAAGCTTTACCCTTGCAGTATCGATGGGGTAGCACCCTTATGGTTCGTATTTATACTCCATGTCAGCCAATGCTGAATTATTTAATATTTGTTCGCTAGCTGTTAAGTTCCCATATATTTATATATATATATATATATAAAACATTCATTAACTCAAGCCCTGAAACGCCAATCTCCTGCTTTGTCCTCTCTGAGAGGATAGTACGGTGAAGTTTGACAAAGACGGAGCTATGGTGAAAAATATGTGCCAGCGCAATCTCTTTTCCTAATGGATGAATGCAGAAAGTCTCTTGGATAATATGTAAATACAATAAAGCACCTTGGCCTAACCACGTTTGACAATTTCGATTCGCAGAAACTGCTCGGCAACACGAAAAATTCCTGCCATACGAAACAGGATTACTGAAGCGGTATCTCTTGTGTGCGCGATAAAAAGATGCCGCCTGAAACAGCTGAAAGTGTGCACGTATAGTCTGTGGAATTGCGACGAGAAAATGAAGTAATGCTCGACTAATGTACAGAGAACCGCGTCTTAGTACAAGATTTATCGATTTCCTACTGGGAAAACGACCAGCTTCAGCTGTGGCGGAAGCCTTCAAACAACCCTTCTATGTTGATGATTTAAAATGGCCTGATGCTTCGGGGATTATATGTTGCTATTCTTCAAACTTTTGATCGAAGATGAGAGTGTTGCTTAATGCATACATGTATAAATACTCCTTACGGCATGCGGTTAGCCTCCTTCATGCTGGGAATAAGAACAAGATTTGCAATGTCAGGATCCTTCAATCATTGTTTATATGTCGATGATTTGATGCGGTCTCGCACGACTGGAAACCTAGAGCCGTTTGCCCGAAATCTTCTGAAAGAGACTCTGTAAAACGTTACTTTTTAATATTTTATGTTTCAACTGAACAATAAAACGAAAGACTAGAAAGAAAATCAGTTGAAGACACATTTTTATACAATTTGGCACAGGAAATCCTAAAATGAAACTTTTCATTCATAGACTGTGAAATAATACGAACTAATGGTCCAGAAATAAACCTGAATACAAAAGTTCCCAGGTTAAAGGTAATTGACCTTGGAGAACTCTTCATTGGAAACTTTCATTCGATAAAGAGCAATGGATAGAAACTTGAACTACTGTTGGTCAAATGCATTTCGCAATCGAAAGGTAAACAGCACTTTCGCATGTAGAGAGAACATAAACACAATTCCATAGAGGCTGGAACCACAAAGAATGTAGGGTGAAGTAAGCGAATTATAGCTGTCCATTTCAAAATCCCTTCTGAATTATGAACCCTGTAGCTTACCTATGTCCAATCTATGCATACCAAACGCTTGTATACAGCTCTAAAGGACCTGATTTTGAAGTTCTACTCTACTTTGTTTAACTAGATTTGACAATCTTAAGTCAGATTGTAAATATCCTGATTACATAGGATTAAGATCCTAGACAACATGTAGCCAGCCAAGATTTAGTTTTTGCCCATTGCCAATTTACCAGCGTCCGAGGAATTGAATTCAAATCTCATTTTAAAACACCTTGATGCATACTAACAAAGGTTGTTCGTAAACGAGTAATCGTCTTTGGAGAAAAAAGTACAATGAATACTCGAGAGATTGCAGTAAAGAGCACGTTTAATGTATCTAAGCTGAAGGATTAGGTTGATAGACCAGAATCAGACAGCCACCTGACACTAGTCCAAGCAAAGAAGAAAAAGTATTAACATAGGCTTTGGAAATAAACATCAAAGAATTACTGTTAATGCTTTAATTATCCTTCGCTTTTAAAATCTATATCTTGCCAAGTTAAGCTTGTTCCTCCCTATTCATCCATTCCCTTCTTCCTTTTACCCTTCCTTCCTTTTATCATTCGATCCTTTTTTCCTTCCTTCCTTCCTTCCTTCCTTCCTTCCTTCCTTCCTTCCTTCCTTCCTTCCTTCCTTCCTTCCTTCCTTCCTTCCTTCCTTCCTTCCTTCCTTCCTTCCTTCCTTCCTTCCTTCCTTCCTTATTTCCTTCCTTCCTTCCTTCCTTCCTTCCTTCCTTTCCTTCCTCCCTTTCCTTCCTTCATTTCTTAACGGTGAAAGACAGCTAAACTGTCACGTTAATCACTCACTTATAAACTCATAAACCCATCCAAACATTAATTTACCCGTTCCCCTTCTGCAATAGATTTCGTAGGATGCAACAAATCTTATCAAATCGCTTCCTGTGTGTAACAGTGTTTACAAATTCCGATCAACAACATCGTGAATTTTAAATCAAATTCTATAGGCCATTTGCTATTCTGGTGATAGAAATGAAGTCATTGCTGCACTATTTATTTTCGATTAAACATTCGGCATTCCTTTCGGAACATTAATAAATACGCTACCAGTATTTGCCGAAAACCAGAAAGTTATCGGCAAAACCCTTTGTGGTTTGAACTTACAGGTTTTGCAGTATTGGTAAATAGATCTTGAAGAGCGCTATTTAAAATGCCGCGTCAATATACATACATTAATAACAACTTGTATGTATCCGATTGCGAGTCCACTTTTGGATTATTACTTTCGTCCGACGTGCTAGAGTTATAGGCAGAAGTATTCCTTGCTGTTGATACTACGGGGATTATTTTAGCTCGTTGAGTTGCAAACGAAACGTAACTAGCAGGTAAGCCAATTGTTTTGAAACTACAAACTATCTGATACATTGAGCATTCATCAAATCAGATTTTAGACGCGACTCACTGCAGGTAACTGCGATGTTTTCAATATAGGCCTTTCAAATTCGTCAGTTTTGAAAACCACGGCCTTGAAGGATTGGCAAGCGTAGGCATGATATTGCAGCACTCTTCGTGATGCAAGGGATTAGTGGCACGGCCTTTTGTGTATATATTACTGTACACAGAGGCAGCTCAAGGTAGAAAGTGTACACCGCAAAGGCTATGATGGTAAGATAACATTTATCTATTTAGCAAGTACATCACAACGAAGCGAATAGAATCTGGCGATATTTCTATGTGTTATCTAAGGGTATTGTATAAATAAACATTTTAGATTGCCGCTCTCTTAAAAAGAATAAAGCCATGTGCATGTTAGTGACATCACATACTGCCGATTATTATTGGCTGTTTGCCAAATGGGGACATATGACTTGGAATCTTCTTCACAAATCTTCATAACAATAGTTTGTGAGAGTTTTCTAGTTATTTTATCGATGTCTTTTTCACATCAAATTAAAAACTTTTGCGGAGAGAAGATACCTCAACCAGTACTTAAAACTACTTTGCTGCGCTACATCGCCGATGCTTCGATGGTTAAAAGATTATATCTACTATTAGGCTATTCCAAAAACAGCGTTGAAATAATATAAATAATAAAAAATATAGATAAATAATTTTTTATAGATCTAAAACGCGATTGACAAAAAGATTGAAAATAAGCTTCATAAAATCACAAAATGAGAGTAATTGATATGACTGAGTCTTGCGAATAAAATTTAAGATCAATAGAGAACAATTTTATCATTGTTATTAGAGGGATCTCTATCACTGTAAACAGTTTGTTATAGAGTTGAATCTGAGAGCATGAATCTTGTCTTTTGAATCTCTTAAATATGATAGAAAAAAGTGAATACCTATTTAACGATCTTCACATCACAACATTGGCGTTGACCATGAATGCTAATGAATTCGTTGCCACTGGTGGTAATAGGACAGAGGCGAGAGGGCTCAACCTCACCGCCTTAATTCCGAATACTGGGCCAATCTTTCTAATGAGAAAACATCTCATTAAATACAATAGATATAAAAGTAAACATTGATACTAGAAAACAACGTAACCAATGGAAAAACAGTGAATTTCTATGATTGTTTGATCAACACGAATAATATACGGGGATTTAACCAACACAAAATTCATAATTTTCCCAGTGATTAACTTGTCAAGATAAACATAGTTATTAGCTGCAAAAAGAAATTGATTTACTTATTACAATAACAAACCACCGATTTGAAGATGTGGCAGTTTTCATCGACATATTTGTAAAATGTTGTCAATAATTAATCAGTAATTGTTAACCATGAAAGATGCAGAAACTTACTGAAGTAAATTGAAGACGATGTAAAGAATTAGCAAGATTATTAAGAGTTTAGTAGATTTATTGAAAACTAGAAAAGAGGTGCAATTTGTGTAGGGATATGGACAGGAGATAGAACCAGCATCATAACAACCGTCATTATCGTCGTCATCATGGTCTTTGTTGTATTTGTCGTTGACATCTTCATCGTCATAGTCGTTATCATCATTGTCATCATCGTCGTCATTGTCATAATCATAATCATCATCTAATCATCATAATCACCATCATCATTGTCATCATAATCATCATAATCATAATCATCATCATCATCATCATCATCATCATCATCATCATCATCATCATAATCATCATCATCATCATCATCATCATCATCATCATCATCATCATCATCAACAACATCATCATCATCATCATCATCAACAACATCGTCATCAACATCGTCATCAACATCATCATCATCAACAACATCGTCATTGTCATCATCATCATCATCATCATCATCGTCATCAACATCGTCATCAACAACATCGTCATCAACATCGTCATCAACATCATCATCATCAACAACATCGTCATTGTCATCATCATCATCATCATCATCATCGTCATCAACGTCGTCATCAACAACATCGTCATCAACATCGTCATCAACATCATCATCATCAACAACATCGTCATTGTCATCATCATCAACATCATCATCAACATCATCATCATCATCATCATCGTCATCAACATCGTCATCAACAACATCGTCATCAACATCGTCATCAACATCATCATCATCAACAACATCGTCATTGTCATCATCATCATCATCATCATCATCATCATCA
>OZ025202.1:5236428-5358928 GCA_964019065.1 Catostylus mosaicus
CATAACATGAAAAGTACTCTGACTAGGCAGAAAACTTTACTAAAGTTCGTGATAAAAGCCTTAGACTTCCTAAAATCTCATACACTAATCTTCCAACGCAAAGAAGAATTGATGTGAAAACTCCAGCTTTTTCCATCATTAAAGACAAAAGATCTCGCTCGTGTATCAAAGAGCGGCTCTTCAAAAGGCTTTCTGGGTCGCCAAAAAGCTAATGGATTTCGCAAAGGTTGTTATTGTAATACGGAGCATAACTTAGACTTAGATGCATATCTCAATCGATGGAAATGAAATCTTTTGGAAGCTGTTAAGCGGATGAGGTATTGTTCATCCCTAAAAAGTGTTTATAATAATTATGATAACGATGATACAGCTCTTTAGGTAGGATTTGCATTTTCAACAATTTGGAATTCAACGGCTGGTATACTCCCAGCATGTGCTATTCCATCAAGTCTTTTGCGCCTGGCCTAGATCAGTATAGTATTCTTTCTACAGGGATTCTCGTTAGTTTGTGACTATTTTCATCTACTGTATTTACTGTCATTGGCCTTAGAATTGTGTTTGCGACGGAATTTTTAAGCAAAGTTGCAGATAGTTCGAAGATACAATCTTTCACGCCTATATTCAAAACGCCGGGGGAAAATGTAGCCACTGAAGTGAATGTATTCTAGGCAAATAAATTTTTGAAGCAATAATACATTAAAAACCCGCATAAAAGAAACTCTTGATTAGGAACCTCCAGGTTGACTTTTTGCCAATTAAGCACCTTCTGCATAAGAACGACAATACAAAGTATGGGAACTGTGTCAATCTGTTACAGAAAAGTATGTGTTCTTTTATGCAGGTTTCTACTGTAAGCAATATCCCATTAGAAATTCAAGAAAATTCTAAAAATGACCATGATCCACTTGAGTCGTTACACTTTTGGTTGTTATAAATAGTAATGTAATGTTTAATTTAAAGTAGTTCTGCACAAGCAAACTTCTTCGCTAACAGGGTCAAATAGCTAAAAGGATTTCCAAATGAAAACAAATGAAAATACCAGGTCTCGAAACTTTCAGGGAATTACGACAAAATAATCCGATGTCTTGTTCAAAGTTATCAAAAGTTAAGAATATTAAGTTTGTTTACAGTTATTCCAATGTTTGTTTACTTTTTCATCATCAGCAGTGACAGGGCAGTGCGCAGTCGTTAAATCGTTTTTGCAAACGTCGCAGTAGGTCGCATTCCGCAGGTCGTTTTCGCGAAAAATATGCCTGCCTTTGCGATATTGCCATGCAAGACAAATTTGACAAAACAACAATTCACGAGTGAAGGAATGAGTGAGAAAAATTGACAAAATTAAAATGAAAATATGATCCACCTTACAGACGTCTTTTTGATTTTCTCAAATATCACAGCTCTCTGTATTTACGAAGAAATATATATCCTTGATTGGACTGTTTTGAAGAGAATCTGTTTAATCTAAAATAAAAAGAGTTTGTTTATTAAAATAATCCTATTGCATTAAACACGGGTATTGAAAAGCGCTTTGAAAACGCGCAGCATTATAATCAATACCTGCTTTGATTACCCAAGGCCATTCAAAAATGTAAGAGATATATCCGATACAGGTGGCTTGGCGTATTTTGTTTGTTACTAAACATGTATTATTTTTATCAGATATGGTTGAATAGAGAAAAGCTTAAAAGAAGATCAACGATTTGAAAAGGAAATGATTTAATGAGAATGAAATGTAAATAAAGAAATAAATATGCTTTTTAAGCACTTCTAAGCAATGGATGTTGCTCCGACGTAGACTATTAAAACACAGTGTCAAACTGATTCTACTTCCAAACTTCCTTCCAATTATGTCCTAGTTTCATCTATGTTTTACCCTCAAAATATCATTCTGTAAAGAGCATTTTTCATATTTAAATTGCTACTCATTGAGAAATATTTTAGGCACTTCTTAGAAATGTAAATGCATTAAAAGTTCCTTAGGAAAATGACGTAATAAGTGATATAACTTCTTCTGTAGAAGGGACCAATCAAATCCAGGTTCCATTCCTGCTACAGGTGTTATCCTTGGAACAAAAAACCTTGCCGAGATTCTACTGACCGTTTGTTGACACTTGTTATTCATTTGTGACGGAAATAGACATCTTTGAGGGAAGGATTCTGACTAGAAATGCTAGGAATAAGATCAATGCGTTTAAAAGAAACGACTTGAACTAATCTAATAAAAATTCCTTCACATAAAAGCTATCTTGCGACAAAAAAGATTTGCTCGAGTGAAACGCTATGTGAAAACACCTACATGGAACTAATTCGTAAGCGATACGTCGTGCGAAGTTGTTTTTGATATTGATCCAAACAATTTACAGAAAAAGAGCTGCTCACACTGGCAGCCGCAGTGGGTGCCAACTTTCTTGCTATGACCTACTTTGCAGATGCAACAACCAGAGTAAAACAGCAACCTATTGATTTTCAAGTCGCATAGCGTGAATGAAAATGAAGTCTATTTTCACAACGAAACGCTAGTAATCGCAAAAAAGTCAATCTATTTTGCAAATATGCTTTCATTACTATTCAATCACGAAATACAATTTCGAAGACATCGTAAAATTAAACTTTGATGGGCGTGTTAATTTTTTAAACAGTTTTGAATCGTATTAATATTTCATTCAGTGGAAATTCATACATGAGATAAATATTATATAAAGTACAATGATTTGAGTTGACATCATGTAATGCAAAGGAATGCTGTGTAATGTAATATAATATAATGTTATGTAATGCAAGAAATGTATTGTAATGTTATGTAATGTAATGCAACTTAATGTAATGTAATGCAACTTAATGTAATGTAATGCAACTTAATGTAATATAATGTTATGCAATGCAATGTAATATAATGGAATATAATAGAATTTGATGGCATTTCATGTAAGCCATTATAACATAATTCAATTTAGTAAAAGATTAAACTTCTTCAATCTTTTAACCTCTTTTACCGACCTTATCAGATTCAATAATTCCTTGTACAGATAACGCAAGACTTAAAGTAAAAAATATCAACAACACTTCAAAACTTATCTTTATATCCTATCATATTGTATTGTAATGTGCACAGCAATTGTATCACAAATTCAAAACCCACTGTTAATCCTCTTATCGGTTCATTTATTCACCAGGTGCTTGCAGTTTTAATGATCAAATCAAATAAAACCTAGATTGAATTGTTGTCAATAGAAATAGTTCCACGCTAATCTAGGGTGGCGTGCATGTTTTCTATTGCCAAGTAAATACTTGATAGTCATAAAGAGATTTGGTTTTCGAAACTGTGAGCAACAGTCTTTGTTTGGAAAGGCGCCGTACAACAGCGATTAGCGAGTGAATAACGAGACGTTGAAATACAAAACAGCAAACAATCCGTACAAGGTAGACCATGTAGCATTAATTATCTAAGTAAGACAGTTGCCACGTCGATAGGTTACTGTGTGAAAAGGGTAGACTTTCCAGTAGAACAGGAGATAAACACAAGAGAAGAGAGGAAAAGTTGAAGGTATTCCATGTTATTTAGAACGCTGTTTGTTTTTGAAGTACAGGTGAGAGACGAAATTTCAATCAATGCTTAATTAATCAGAGGTTGATCATTCAACTTTAAAGCTATCGGAGAGGAAGAGAAAACGAAAGATGTCGTTCTCGAGCGACAAAAGTTAGCTTGCTTTTGTCGAAGAAAACGTGAGATTATTCGATCTCGATTATGTTATGTTATGTTATGTTAAGTTTGTTATGTTATGTTTGTTATGTTATGTTATGTTATGTTATGTTTGTTATGTTATGTTATTTTGCGTTATGTTATGTTATGTTATGTTATGTTATGTTATGTTATGTTATGTTATGTTATGTTATGTTATGTTTATTATGTTATGTTATGTTTGATATGTTATGTCATTTTTGTTATGTTATGTTATGTTGCGTTATGTTATGTTATGTTATGTTATGTTATGTTATGTTGCGTTATGTTATGTTATGTCATGTTATGTTATGTTATGTTATGTTATGTTATGTTATGTTATGTTATGTTATGTTATGTTATGTTATGTTTATTTTCTCCATCCGCGTATCATCACATTCGAAACTATGCATTTAATTAAATGCACCACACAAGCCTAATTTATATTGTATATATATATATATACATATATATAAAACATTCAGAAGCTCTAGCGCCTAGGAATTTTTTAAATATTAAAAAGATATTGAGAAAAAAATCTTAAACTTGTAAACGTTTCAACTTTCGTCTTCATCAGTAAGAAACTTTCCTGAACGATACTGCGCATATATAATCAATAACACAAAGAATAATATAAAAGTTCAGATAACAAGATATATTTATATATATTTATATAGATGGCGAGAACTGCGTAAAACCACTTCAGGGTTTAACAAATATTTCATTATGCTTGTGTGGTGCAGTGGATTGGTCGTTTGACTCCGGTGACGGCGAAGAACGGGGTTCGAATCACGGTCGAGATTAAAAATCTTACAATTTGGTAGCGTCTTAGTATCGTCTTATAAATATGAATATATAGCGTGCCCAGATGCGCACATGCCTTATTACAAAGAATGTCATAAACGCAGCATTTATTTCACGATGCAAATGAGTATTGACATTTCAAATCAACAAAAAATCTGAAGATGAAAAGAAATGAAAATGAAAGCGTGACAGAGAATAGTGTTTTACATAGATTTATGAAATTACCAAAACAATAACATTTATTTCATTCTATTTTGTGATATATTAAATATTAAAAAGTGCAACCATTTTTTGACAAAAAATATAACGATTCAACAAAGATATCTGTATCTCTTCAGGACGCAGAACTTAATGAAACTTTGTTGAAAAAATAAATACTCATTAACTATATATAAGCATTGGTAATTGTATTTTTATCGAAGCTCTCAATTAAAAATACAATGTTTACAAAACGTTTAAATGGCATTTCAAACAGCCTCAACCAGAATAGATGTGTTTATAAAACAAATCAGGTTTCATATAAAAAATATTTGAGGTTGATGAGAAAAATACAAACAACCTTTGTTGTTTTGATTCTAACGAGCATTTGAAATGAATTAGTTATCAGTTGGTTTTAATGCATACAAATCAAAATACAAAATACGTAGTTGAATCAATGAAGTTTTTGAAAATAAAGTCAATGAAATCATATTTTGATCTCTTCAACTTAAAGAACAAGGATTGCTCGTTTTGCTGGAAATACAAGAACACGAAAAGTTTTTTAATGCAACGCGCTGTCTTCTTATTCACACACACAAAAGATAACGACATTAGCGAGATAAGTTTGAAGGAAAAATTTGCTTCCTCAACTCGTGACAAGCTTTTTTTGAAAGATGTGTTAAATATTTAATCACTAAAAACATCTGTGCAAGGAATGAATTCCCTGGAAAAAAATTTGAATGAAAATCCATATATTTTTGAATCATACAAATTTTTGTTTTGGATTCCTTCAATTTTCTTAAGCCTTAATTTTCTTCTTGATCTATTTTAAGCCTAATCAAATTATTCGATTATTTATTAACTACGCCCTGGAAGTGCTGATGAGATCTGGCTAATGACAAATTGTTTCGTCACGGATTGGCGGTTTTACAGCTATAAGAACTTGATGATCAGTTATCATACGTGAAATGATTAATGGGCAGTGTCTTGTAAGATTTTGCGATAAATATTTTCATAGGACCGAACACATAAACCATAAAATACTGAAATGTAAAGAAATCTAAAGAAATGCTCTTGGGTACGGCAGAATTATCCGCTTCCATATTCTAATCCAAATCCAGGCTATCACGATCCAGCCAGAATCGCGTGAAAATGTCATTACTTGTGGGTTTTCGAAGCACGCAACATGCAAAAAATTGCTGCGTTGTGGAGTATCTTAATTCGACCAAAAAATATATCAATAATTGATCATCCATACAGAAGTAAAATAACATGCTAGTATGGTGTGGATGAATATGTGCCAAAAAAATCTGCCAATTTATTATAAATTGTATTTCATACGAAAGATGCGTTGCAAATCGTTGCACATCTTCAGTTTCTTGCGTAGAGCTCAATTATCTGGATCAGCAAGCAAAATTAGTCTAACGGAGAGCTTAGAGACTTTCTTGAAGTAAAGGTAATATATTGTTTATAATTGTTTTTACTATCGAGGTTTTAATTCGGTCAAATACTTGACTATCTTCTTGAATACAATCCGTAATCAATGCTAAATAATATTAATTGATTTAGTTACTGAGTTTCCTCACTCCTATGTCTTGCAAGTGTCTATCCGAGTCTCTCCGTAACATGTTACTAGCGCATTCAGATGCGCATAAAATTTTAGTCATTGTCTTACGAAAGGTTGCCTGCTTACTTCCCTGCGCGTGAATCTTTGCTTGCTCTGCAAAACATATTGATCATCTCTTCGCTTACGCACACGACTAACTGATGTAACTGTAGAGTTAGCCTCTTATGTTTATGAACAAGATGTTGCGTTATCATAGCTGCAATTGTTTGCGCGTGTTTTTGTTCATTTGTTACGCAAACGGTTAACCTTTACGGTTAACGGCAAACGCGACCTAATCTGTATAAGTCGCTCCGTTGCAAACAGAATCTGGAACCATAAAAATAGACTCATTGGCTGGAGCAGGGATAAAGAAGCAGCGTAAGGTTAGAAATTTGCACGAACGAGCATCTCTAAAAAACGAGTAGTTTTACAAAGTTGGGTCGTCTTTTTTTAAAACGTTGTTGCGCATTACTACAGCCCTAGATTCGAGGTCCATCCTCTAAAACGTCACAATCACGCCACGATCTCGCAACATTTGCGAGATCATAGTCACCGTATGTGTATTTCCATACAAAACAGGCAGATGATGATGCCTTTCGAAGACAGCAGCCTGTTTTTAACAACAAAAACATGCGAGATATCCACATGGAGCGCATGATTAGGAAAAGATCTTGCACGATTTGCTGATGAAGACATGATCACGCCCTCAGGAAGAGAAACTCTTGATTTAGTAGTGATAAATTATGCACGAAGTATGCAGTAAAAGTCTGCGTTAACTTGGTGATGAAAACATTCAAGTAAATCATGTCAACGGTGAGGTCTGGTGAATGAGACATCGAGTAGATGACAGGTATTCTAGCTTCGAATGATTCTTGTTTTTTAATTCCACCACATCCTCGATTATTCAAACCAATTTTGCGCAAGATAAAACTACATTTTATAAACATGCATAAAAACTATGATAATTTAAAATACGTGGGTTTTTATAATCTATCGCAGATCTGGAAGACATGTGTCTTTATAAACGACATTTACACCATAGATTCTCTATGTTGGTAGCCAATAAATTAGACAAGAGTTTGGATAAGTCTGGAGACGCAATTTTCATTTTTAAAACCTCAATCATTAACGGACAAAATGCACCTGGTCTTTTGATATTAAGTATCGTGATGAAATCATCGATTGCTTGGTCGACTCACTGATTGATTCGCTGACTGCTTGGTTGATTGATTGTATGATTGGCTGATTGATTGATTTTTTGATTGATTGATTGATTGATTGATTGATTGATTGATTGACATGCTAATTGGCTAATTGATTGACTGAATGATTGATTGACTGATTAAGTTATTGATTGCCTGATTGACTGACTGATTGATTGATTGATTGAGGATTGATTGATTGATTGATTGATTGATTGATTGATTGATTGAATGATTGATTGATTGACTGAGTGATTGATTGGCTGATTGATCAACTGACTGATTTCTTCAATGATTAATTCTTTGGCTGTAACAATAATACATAAATCGATTCCCACTACATGACAAATTAGTCAATTGTTTATGTGAAGCCCTAATCCCAAGCTCAACTTAATCTCATTACTCAACCAATCTTAGCGTAAATCCAAAAATTAACCTTTAACAGACAGCAATCTGAACAGAGAAGCCTACCGAATCCTAAACTAACCTATTCGTAACCCTTGCCCTCTCTCTAAACTTGATCCTAAATCCAACCCAAAATCCAACTCTTATCCTAACTGAGACTATAATCCTTAATCAGCAACCTAACGTCGTGCAATATCTTCAAACTGCAGAAAGTTCTGCCTCTCTCCTAACACGTAAATAAGTCGGTTGTAGCTCTTGCAGCCTGCCTCGAAGCATATGCATGCAATGATTGACGGAAATAAAACATGATTGGTCAGTTGATGTAAGAAAAGCATACTCTTGGCGTAGTCTTTACTATTCTTTTCAAGAGCAAATAACTAGGTTCTCCCGCTGCGGTAAGTCATAAGAAAAATCAAGATAAAGCACAAAAACATTAAGATAAAACAAAATACCAAGGTGGATGACAATCGAGTTTAAATCGCCTTTATCTAGAATTTAACCTTCACCGAAAGAATTAGGCAAACTGTTCGGGATCTTACAATCAACATGCTTGTTCTAGCAATGAAGAAAACTCAGTTTGTCAGCGGTCTGTTAAGAAACTTTGAATGATAAACACAAACAGGTGCGAGTGAAATTTGATTTGCGAATTATTGATGTGAAAAGTTAAAGGATTTTACACACAAGAGTTTTTCGCAGAACAGCAATATGGTTTTTACTTGCTGCTGGTATAGCTGGAAATGGAGAGATGAAACAGCAAAACATGCAAAGTAAATCCATGGCAAGGAGCGTTCAAGATGAGACGATGATCGATGTCCAAAATGATTAGACATAATGGGCCTAATTAACACACATTTATCGTTATTAAAGATTCAAGACAAACGAAAGGAGAACGGAGTTTATAAAGACAAAACATTTCACTGTCGTTATTCATCGAATATTTTCAAATAAACGGGCTAAAGGTGCAGTAAAAGGTATTTCTAGAAAGATGTCAAGGATGTATACTCTTGTAAATAAGAAATAAATTTTTGGATTAAAATCACACACATTTTAATCAAGATGATGGAAATCTAAACCAACGCACAAGTCTGCAGCTATGTTGGTTTATTGTGACAAAACAAAGAATTTCACTTGGGTTTATTGTGTTTTTGCTGCGAAGACGACAGGTTTTAGCGTTGTCGATGAGGCGGCTTGAAATGGTGTGAGATAGTTCGCTGATGAAAGAATTTCTGAATTTTGCCTATCTAAATATTTGGAGCGCTGAAATCACGAAGTCAATAAGAATATACAAGCTATAAGTGAATGAATGAAGGAAGGGATTCTTTAAAAGAGCAGGAAAATTAATAATCAAGGAAACTTTTTATTTTCATTCCAACTACAACAAAAATTACAAATCCCACTATTACAATTCAATCTGTAATCTAAGCTTGGGCTTACAGTATGTAAGTAAAAAACAAGCGTAAGATATAAATTAGCTAAAGAAAAGAAACAAAAATAACAAAATTAGTATGGGAACAATAACAATAATAAAAATGATAAAAATAAATAATAATAAAAATGAATAATTATAATAATGATAATAATAATAATAATAGAATAATGATTATAATGAAAGTGGAATAAAAATAAAAATAAGAGAACAGTAATAACAGTTATAACGTTGTTTTCAGTGATTGGCCTTCAGCACACTATGTGTTGTCATCAACAGAGCCCTGTATCTAAAACCATGGTGTATGGCTATAAAACTTCAATAAAAATATTTACTGAAGCGCAATGAAATATAAATACAGATCTTAAATTTTTCAAAAAATTGAAAAATATTTTCATTAAACGCTTCGCTTAATGACGCTAAATCAAGCTTGTTCGCGCAGTTTAAACATTTTCCAGCAAGAAGAAGCTATTAAGCATAGATTTATCTTTGATGAGTTCAATACGGCTCTTTATTTCCTTCTTAAAGAGAATTTTAACAGATTCTCAGATTCTTATAACACTTAAAGACTGTTCAATTTTTACTTTTTGCTCTAACAAGGACTCGAAGAACATGTTATGGCTTAAGCCTTTTCATTCATCAACGTTGAAAGTATATTTTAATATCTTGGATAATTTCATGCTTTGGTTTTAATGCATTGTAGTTTTAAGTTGCAGCGGTCGTTCAAGTAGGTAATACGTTTAATAAATTTGCTTTTTTAAACAGGGTTTCTCTCGATAGCAGCAAATTTATAGTAAGCTAACTCAACCACATTGTTAAAAGAATGTTGATTGTAGATCAGAATAAATTAATTGTTGCGGTGATTGTTATTAGGCTGCATCGAATAATCCAATTGAGGAATTTGAGATGATCTAGACTAAGATATATTGCGGGTTTTATGACAGATAGATATAAAATTCAATTCAATTCTATTTAGCGCCAAAGAAGGAGGAATTATCAAGATGATTGAGGTATTAGCCATAATTTTGGCAGTCACTGTTTCATCATGTCACACCCTGCACACGACGATGGGAAGCATATCTACGCGAGCAAGCAGCATCACACCAAACCCAACAACTGTATTCGGTGTCATGGCAAGAAAAAAGAACGCAACTATGGTGTAAGTGTACATACACTAAAATCGATAAAACATTCTTTGCTACATTCTCTATTGCAGATTTTTAACACGCCTAAATGTATAAAGTAAAGCTATCTTAGCGGCGTTAAGATATAAAATGCATTACCAATGCATTTGAAAACGTAGGAATTCCACCTTCTTTGAAGCAAGGACTCAAAGGACAATTTATGAATATGTTGATTTGTAGACAATTTATTTTATGAAGACTCTTTATTTCTCTCTGGACTTTAGGCTCATCAAACACGGCAAAATATGTTGACGATATGTTTAGAATGCTTTATACAAAGCAATCAAACGTGTTAATTACCATCACTTTTACAAAACCTTTCCATGTCATCTTTTAATTTTTTATTCTAGTCCTAACACAGTTGCACCAACAATTCACTATTCGGCAGTATCAAAGATCTACAACGAGCTTCTTCTGACATATGACAAGAAGTTTCGTCCATTTTATGGAGGTAAAGAAATCATTAAGTTGCTTGAAGACTTACTTTAATCATAGTTCAGAAAGGTCTACAGTAGGGTCACTAGATCTTCGGGAATAGAGTAATGTAACACTTATAAACGCGTTTGAAAATAATGTATATTCATACGCATTATATAAATAAAAATATCGCATGAGATCTAAATACAATCAGGCTCTTAGATGGTATGTGGGATCGAGAATTTTAGGCGACTACCGTCGCATATAAAAGAAAACAAAGGTGATATAGATCTCTCTCCTGCATCGGATTCAGCATCTAATGGACATAATCATAACAACTAAACACATGATGCTACTGGAAGGCTAGTCACTTACATTATACTACTCTCATAACTGGTACCAGCTGTAGGGACTTCGCATAGACCTGTTTAAGTTATCAATGGGCGATTGTTATGATAGCTAGGGGTGAGATGATACTCGTAGGGTAGCCATCATTACACTATGTTGATTCAGATTTAGCATACTCAGTGCCGAAGATAAGGGAGATAGATTCCACCTTATGAAGCAGTGATGCGAGAAGGAGTTGAATGATTTAGGCTGTTGCTTTGAATAAAGCCATGCCTTCACATTCAACCTCAGGAATGATATTCATCGTTTTAATGCTCAAACGTATCTGCAATTCACTCTACGAATTCAGTTCTATAAAGACTTCTAAAATCATTTGTCTCGCTTCGATTTCAGAGAAACCAGTCGAGGTAATTATCGATTGTCATGTTCTGTCTTTTGGGGACATCAACGAGGTTGAAATGGTGAGTTAATAGTGAATAAATATCTATTATCGCAAGCGGCGATATGAGCAAGAGTCTTTGGAAAAGCGCTACAAATTTAACGCTCTCCGATGATAATTTTTTGATGGTGTTTTCAACAGAATGTTCAGTCAATCCAGCGGCCCATCTCGGTCGGTGAATTAATGTTCAGGAGAATCCCCAGGAGACAGGCTTTAGCGCTCAAGATCTGCAGCACCTGTCGCTAGCCAGAAAGCAACATCTGCCTAACTTAAATGCACTGATCCACGGTAAAATGAGACTAATGTTTAAGTTTTGCGACTATTTTTGCATAATTTGTCGTTGGATATTTGATACAAAATCCTGAAAAAGCAGAAAATGATAGCAATGCAATAACCTGTTTGTTTATGTGGCGGAATTGCTTAAAGAATTCCAGTAATAAAAAAACACCCTTTTCATTATTTTCTATTTTTATTATTATTATTATTCTCATTATATCTGGTATTATCCATTCTAAAGAATTTGCATAAAGCAACTTGAATTATCTTTAATGAAACCCGCATACGCTCAGTTTCATCCAAAGGGTTTGGCTCTTAACGGATTTCAACAAAAAGCGTTTCCAAATGATTTTAATATTTGTTGTTTTTTGCTCTTTAATTATCTTAATCTAACAGTTGCTTTCCTTGTCAATTATCACTTTTTACTCAGATCGATATTGTATTTATATTGAATTTTGTTTTATCCATTTAATCAGCATTTCTGCTTACAAAAATCGTTTTCTTCTAGGAATACACAGTTGACATCTATTTTCTACAATTATGGTTCGATCCACGTTTCAATGTTAGCGACAGACGCTATGAAAACGCAACAGTCGAGCTCATCGGGCCCCAACTGCAAGATCTATGGCTCCCAGACACGATATTCGTGAATTCGAAACGATCAAAGTTCCACGCAATCACGATTGATAATCGATTTCTTACGATTTACCTCGCAGATGGAATGATTGCTTATCACTCGAGGTTTGTTAAGCTTCGATTGCTACTGATTCTGAGTGATTCTGTTCCATAGTATTTAAATAGACATATTTAGCTTGCGATTCACTAAGATATTGGGATGAACACCTTTCATTCAAATCCTCTTTGTTTTGATTTTGATAAGATTGATTGCTTAACAAGAGAGTACCCAAACCCATTAAATACATCATCAGATATTTTGCCTCTACGTCGATGAATCGTTCACATTTTCGCTCCCTAATTCTTGCATACACAACACACCCAATAAAAATATATAATGAAATTATTAAAGGTTTTGTTAAATGTATTAAAGGTTTGATATAAATAAGGAACAACGCAAAGCAGATAGTGTTGTCTCTTTACTTGATCGAACCATCCAAATGCTTGCATGCCATGATTACAATTTCTAGATACTCCACGCAATGGTGTTCAATTCTTGAACAAGATTCTAGATAACTAGCTTTATAGCACACTAAATCATTCAAAATGCTTAGCGTGAAGAGCCTTCATAACATTCTCGAACAAACAATGCGACATTGTTTATGTTTTCCCGTAGATTCACGCAATCCCCATCTGTATTAGCTACCGCTAAACAAAAGCCCTATAAAGAGCCTATTGTCCTTATGAAATATGTGACGTTACTAGGAATACAACGTCAATAAAAGCAAATAAGCATTTATCTATAGAGACAATATCTAAATAAAACGTAATGGACTTACTTTGATCGATAATGCTCTGGAGTTTAAAGCCATTTATCACAGAATTTGCACAGGTTACAGAAGCTTGGGAAAGCGGTATAACACAGACATAACAGTTCTCTGCACCAATGACATCATCAACATATATGAAAGCAAATTAAGGACGGGCGGATGTTTATCTACAAGAAAAAAATTACCGATACAGAGCAAAAGAGTCGCTCCCCAAGAAGTTCAATGATGGAAGGCTGTCGGATACTTTTATATTCTCGTGTTTTTGTTCCGCTAAGGGAATTAATCCAACATGAGCAGAAGGTCGTTTTCTTCGGGGAATTCAAAAACAAAGAAGATAATTTATTATGAATAGTCAAAGCAAGCAGCTTGTGTTGCAAAAGAAAACGACCAGCGATTTTCCCACTTTACTTTAGTCTATAACGAAGACATTTTGTTATTTAAATTTTTGTTCTATATTGCTGCATAATTGCATTAATGTCCTACTAATGTAACTTTGGATACGGTGAAAATGGCTAATATTGGTCAAGATAAAACATTATATCAATAACCTGACATAAAAGTAAATGAAATATTCCGATATAAAATAAAGCACCTGATTTGTTACTTGCTTCGACCAATTATTCCTTGGTTGGTTTAAAGGAACATTCAAGACGAGATCTTGTACCATAATATCATTTGAGTGCTATACAATTCCTTAATAGTAGGAATCTAAATGCAATCCACGGCATGCTGGAAAGAGACTCTCCAAGTTTTAGGCCATATTTTATTTAACCCATATGCTGCCAAAAACTATGACTACGCTTTAGATGATGATGCTGTATGGCGCAGAGAAGCGTCCCTCGGCGAGAGGTCCTGCTGCTCGCCGACACAGCAAAGCTGAGATGGCAGAAGGAGCATCTCGTTCCTCTGTTTCCGATAAAGGTTGCCGTGTTCGCTTGTCATAACCTCCTTTATACCATACATAAAAGCTATTTATGATACAACTTAACGGTGATATTTTTTAGGATAACAATGACTGCCTCATGTAAAATGGACCTCCGAAGGTACCCATTCGACACACAAGGATGCAAGCTTGCCATTGAAAGCTGTAAGTTGATCGAAAAGAATCCTTATTCTGAAAAGAAGTGATTTTTAATTTCAGTGTTAAGCAAGATTTGTAAGTTATTGTTTGAAAAAGAGTTTATGCTCCCTTTGAAGTAGCTTCTACATAAGGTGCTGTTTTGAATTAGGGTTTCCAATTTTTCCGTTCAACAGAGTTTATTGTGCCATTTTGCGAACTTTCAGAAATAAGATTTTTGCGAAAACAAAAAGGTCTTGTAACCTGATGTAAAGTTGCATGATAAAAGAGGCAGTGTTTGAAATTTTCAAGCTTTGCAAAGTAATTGCCATTAGATAGATCTGTTGGACGGACAAAATGTTACCCTAATTCGACACAGATCCTTAAATACAGAGTTTTATTGATGCAGGGGCATGGTACCGTACTTTGACTGCATGAAATATTTACAAAAGTATCAAAGTTGAAACAATTACAAAGCTTGATTTTTTTTTTATATATATTCAATATAAAAAAAGTTTACAATACAGAGGACTTAAATACACTACCTACAATCTACTATACTACACTACGAAGACAGTATACCAGGAGGAGCAATATAACATGACTACCTCCTGGATTAACATGAACCTAAATACAAATACAACATTACAATTACAAAAAAAAACTAAATATACAAAACCCCTTGCAATTTAAATTACTTAGCCGGTTTCATACTGCTTGATTCATCATTGTAGTGCGCTTACCTTTCAAATACTAGTGTAAAAATATTGTCATATATCACCGTAAGAGTTTTAAACCTCTTCACCTACTTCGAAACAGATGGACATGACAAGAATGCTATAAAATACACATGGCGACAGGATCCAACATGCACAAAAAAGTGTGATCAGGTCTATATATACGACAAAGACATGGCCAATTTTGAAATCCTTGAAGCAAAGAAAACAAAAGAAGCAACAGTATACCACGCAGGTATGAGCATTAATTGCACTATTACCTCCAATGCTTGTTTCTTCAGTTGCAAGCATGAGAATGCTGCGAGCTCATAGTTGTGCTAGCCATGTTACTATATGTCATTGGTAAAGCGATGAAATGGAGATATGTATTAGCATATTTGAACCTCATTGTAGTAAATGCTGCAGCGCTCTGTAACTCTATCGCTTAATTATGGCTCTATCGACTATGATAATTATTGCATAATTAAAATAAATTAAGGCTTTTGTTCTCTGTACATGTAGATCTCCTTAGCACGAGTTTTAAGCAATGAGATACTCCATGCTTGATACTAAGAATGATATAATTTATCAGGAAATGCTTGAAGAGGCTGCAAATAAAAAACAAATTTAGCAATGACTTGCATGTCCATTAATCAAATTCCTTGCTTTCTTTGGTTGTTGCAATTGCATGAATATGTAGGTACGGATGGTTTAGTAGTTATTCTTTCAAGCAAAGAAAATGAGTAAAAGTAGCTACATTTTGGTCAGGCACTCCTCAGGTGATACCTTTCCTCTGCTTATTCTAAGCATCCCATCTTTCGGTTCTTTTCCGCCGATTAAAACCGTACGGAATTCTGAGCGAAGGACATATGCTCAGAATGCTAAGGTATGTTCGCACGCATTCTAGCTGGTTAAAATTCACAGCGGGACTTCTTGCAAGCGTGCTCTCAAGCCTCCTGTGATCAAATGCATACGAGATTTAACTGTCATTTCATTTCACTGTCATAGAATCATTTTCCAAAGCAACGACGTCATTCGTCTTCAGAAGACGAAGACAGTACTTCGTATTTCGGATCTACATCCCATCCATCCTCATCGTCATGGTCTCATGGAGCACATTCTGGATATCCCAAGATGCAGTGCCAGCAAGGGCAGGAATATGCATAACGACTATCCTGACTTTGATAACAATGCTCGGTGTAGTAAACACGAATATGCCTAAAGTTTCATACGTCAAAGCCATCGATCTTTACCTTCTAGTTTCGTTTATATTTGTTTTTTCATCGCTGGTCGAATACATAATGGTTCTTAATTTTGCCGATTGCTTCATAAGAAAGAAGAAGAATAGGAAAAGAGAGGACAGTAACAGTGACACTGAAAATTCGCATATCATCAAGAGAAACGTAAGCATATTTTTCGTCTAGTTACAAATGCAATAGTTTCCCCAGTTAAGGACCTCCAGTTTGTAGCAAGCTAGCAAGCAAGCAAGCAAGCAAGCAAGCAAGCAAGCAATTTTTATTCGTCATCCTAAGCTAGGATTCTGGCAACTTCGTTTTAGCTGATTTGGGCCTGCGGTGCTAATGCCTGGGCCCTTAGGATATCCTTAGTGTAATAGTGAACATAATGAAGATGAAATCAAAAAACATTCCTGCTACCAGCACCCAGATAAAGATTTGTGGAGATTTCATCACCCCTTTCTGGAAGTTTTTTACTGTACATTCTCTTTTTCTTCAGTCCAGCAACGCATGCCAGAAACTGGCCCTTTTGAATGGAAAAAAGCATTTCTTACGGCTAAATATTTCATGAACTTTAGTTAGAAGCTAATGCGTTGATCGAAAATCATAGAGTGAAAATCCGGTCGAATCTAGCCTGCTTCTTAGACCGTGGATATATTAGAAGACCTTTTGCCTTAAATTAGAATCCTGGTTATGCAATAGATTGAACAATTTCAATACTACCACGCTATGGATGTTCTTTACTAGGTTAATTAGAAAGAGAATAACAAGAAGTTGCATGTGCCAGCATCCATTGATAAAAAAGATTTAACAATATTTCGCTGTACATCCATACGAAAACATTAGGGTGAATAAATAATAGCGTAAACAACTAAGATTCATATTACAAACAAATTGAGAAATATAACTCCCTAAAGGTTTGCAAAGATCAGTAACAGTTCAAAAATATAAAAACTTTGAATTACAGCTCGTGGCTTATTGAACGATCTCAATGAGCATGATTTCTCTTGGGTGCTCATAGCGTCATACTAGATTGTTTTGTGAGGGTACCACCCTTTCCTTATGTTGCTGTCATTCATAAAGGAGCCAACCAAAAGGTGACGCTCATTATTTCTACAGTGACTATGACACTGCACGATCCAATCCCTTAAAACAATTCTGTAGTAGGAAGGTCCTTAGTACAAGAAATCTGTCTATCTGTAACCCAACTCGTGTTTTGATCCTTTGCAATTGTGACAGCGGTTAATTTAGATAAAAAAAGAACTTCATGACCTAGTTTAAAACCCCGTTTTAAAGGTACTGAAAACTTAAACTTGGTGATTTTTATAAATTGTTCTTGCCAAAAGATGAAATCATCAATTCGATTTGAGGTCATGTCTGTTTTATCAAATACCTCCAACTGTGTTGTGTTTAAACGCAGGCAAAACTTTTGCCGGAATTTTTTGACAGATTTGAAGAAGCAGCTGAACTTTAATCCACAAAAATATCTTTAAGAATTACCAACAAATCTAAACAGAGACCAAACATGAAAAAATAACTTTTTGCATCCACATTATCAATTTTAAAGACTCTTTATAAAGCTTTTTCCATTGAAATTCAAGACCTTCTTATTCGGGAGTTTCACGAACGGGTTGAGGTACGAAGCCGCAACTTAGCAGCTTAAAAGAACAAACGGTACCTTCCTGCGGGATGTATATTACCCGATTAATATGCAAAGAGCTAATAAATCTTAAAAAGCCTTCTCGATTTCAGCTACATCAACTATAGAATTTTACCAATACATACGCATTCAAATAGGCTTTGCTTAGAGCAAAAAACCCAATAATATTTCCCTGCAAATAGCACTTGAATTGAGAAACTATAATCCAGATGTCCGATTTTTAAAGTCAGATAAGGAACTCTGACGTGCTCTAGAGTTGAAAGCTTCGTCTTGTATTTACAAAAAAAGTCTGTTTTAGTGGCGCAAAAATTGCAAAGGTTTATTATGGGGTATTAGGAGAAGCAGTTTGATGTCTGTCAAAACGAATGTGTAGACAAAGTGAAAATTTCGGGTGATTATATCTGCAACTAGCTATTTTATCATTTGAAAACTTTACCGACAAGTTCATTCAATATGTTGAGCTATGTTCCGCATATTTTTGTAAAAATAAAGTTTTCAATACAAAACATTTAATGAGTTACTAATATTTTAATAATAACGATGCCCGGGCATTCCATAATGTTGCTTTTCTAAGGAATTCTTCACAACATTCAATATTTGAATCCTTTATTGAAGGGGAGTGTGACAGTAACAGTAAAAGGAGACGATGAAGAACCGGAAACACAGCAACTTGGTTTCTTCGGAATGAACAATGTTTGTATCCATCGTCACGGAAGTGTTACATCAAATCAGAGATATATGGAGCCAAACGTGGATGACAAAATCGTTAGGAGATTGAAAAAGATTAAAGATACTTGGCAAAAGCCAGCAAAAAGGCCTCCAACACACATGGTTGATCTCATTGCTAGATTTCTGTTTCCATTCACATACGGTCTCTTTAACTTCATTTACTGGTGGATTCAGCTAGACTAATTTACTTCGCCTTCACATCGCCCATCCTTGTTTGTTGGAGCGTTATATTAAGCAAGTGTATGATGATAATGATTCCCTATGCACTTGATTGTAAACATGTGCACAAAGCCATAATGATGCTGACTAACCAGTCCCCTACCCTCGAATTCTCCCCCTGTTTTGGTACATATGCATGCATGCAAAAGAAATGCCATACAAGCCCTTCATTCGTCAAAGTAACTAAGTAAAATGCCAATCATTGATAAAGAATACCTTACAGCCAATGTCAATAGGCTATGTTACACAAGAACTATAAACACAGTTCTACTTGAAGCACATAAAGAAAGCATTTATCTAATAGTCACTTTTCAATAAAGGATGCAGCTTTTTTGATAACTAACCATCTCAGCTTTTTCTATACAATTTTTCAGTAATAGTGGTTGAAAGATTTGAAGCATCCTTATACATGCTTAATTGAAACCATTGCGTGGATCTAGTGTGACCTTAACATGGCATGCATTCTAGTTCTTTAGACTTCATAAGCAAGAACTAACCTAAATATTCATCAAACAACTTGAGTGCTCCTAAATTAATTGAATTTAAATTTCAAGTGAATTTAAAAAAAAATTTGTTATCAGTATCTTAGTTTGCTAGTTTCCTTGTTATATTAAATGTCTTTAATTTAGCTGAATTAAATTCATTTTTGTACACACATTATGAATATGTTTTTCTTTTCTTTGTGAAATTGAGTTTTATCATCACCTCCCTTGCTGAAACCAAACAGTTGTCAAAAGTGAAAATTGAGGAAGCCACTAATAAATTCCCAGCAGTTAATTTGCAATCTACATTGGGATAAAAATCACTGTTTCACTCCTTGTCCAAAATTGCAAATAAAGATGACAACTCGAAAACCCTTGTATGTTGCCAATGACATAATCTTTTTCAGCTGTCAAAGCAATATAACTTAGTCATGCATTTTTCATACATTACTAATTGTGTTTTGTAAACCTTTTAAATCTAATAGTTTAAACACAAACAAAGTGTCCCAAAAGAAATCTAAATCAATGTGTGTGGAATGTGCACATTATACTGATGCACATATACTGGCAAGAATGATGCAAAAGAAAAAACAAGATGCTTTGTTTACTAACAGAAAGCTTTGAAATGTGTGAAGATTTCTGCCCGAGAAGACAGAACTTACTCAGTATAAACTAAGCTACGGCAGAAAAAACATGATCCATAAGACAATCAAGACTTTTTAGCATAGTATTTAAGTTTTAATATTATAAAAACTTCTCTAGACATGAAGGAAAGGTGAGCTAGTTACTTGATAAGATGATTATATACAAGGCTTGTGAGGTAATGAGTCATTTTCAAATATGAAAAAACGGAATTGTTTTGTTTTGCTACCATATTGTTCAGTTATTGATATCAACCAATCCATACAAGATATCACGATAATGTTTGCCCTCTTGTTACCTTGGACAGAAAGATAAAATGTTCAATGGAAATATGAACATTCACAATCAGATAGGCAATTTTGTTGTATATGAACTATAGAAGTAAACTAGATGCATAAACATTTTCGACTATAGGACTTTCTGTGACTCTGTCCAGTTTATTCAATGCTGGTCTGTAGTGGAATTGGTATGTGCTGGCCGCCACATATTACACCAAGTTCTACTGTCCTGTCTTTTTTTCAGTGTGACTCTGTGTGCTACAAATCTGTGGCACAAGATGGGCAGATTCCACTCTGGATGCTGGTCATTGTCAAGAGGCTATTTAATAATAATCATAATATTTGAAGTGAGACAATAATATTTATGTACTTACCCTTGCTTCAACATATTCAATCTTTTGCTCAAGAGAAGTAAGTTTTGAATTGAGATTTGCAAGTTTTGTTCTGCAAGATACATCTACAAAGAAAATAGGATTTAATAATTACCAGCAGCAATCTTACTTAATAATTACCAGTTTATTCAATGCTGGTCTGCAATGGAATTACCAATTCACGATGCATAAGCATGTGCAGACTTTATTGTACTTGTTCAATCACTCCTTAAATCTGTGACAGGCTTTAGGCCTATAACATCATACGCAGTAATAGTAATAGAAAGACAGAATCTGGTGATAATAACATCAACAACCATGAATGATAAGATTGCAACAACTACTTATTTTTGCCAAGGGCCTTAATGGAAGATAATCCACCAAATCCTAAATAAAATTTGATATTCATCTCGATAACATCAACGTACATCGCAATGATTAGGTTGGTTTTGCCAAGAAAAAAGAGCGCCCAAAGTTTCTTATGTATACAAATGAAGGGTTTCGCTCGGCGCCAAAAACCGCATTAATAATTTAATCCTAGCGCTTTAAAAATGCAAAAATTGCAGCAAAACAGTTACCGAAGTTGTTTAGAAATTCTGCCAGTTTCTTTACAGAGCTTGTCAGTGTTTCAACGAATTCTCGGTTTTCCCAATCAGCCTGAATTTGGTCTCTGATCGTCGCCATTTTGTCTTCGAGATGAGGCTTCCGTGTTTGCTGCGCAGCAGCATTCCTTTTTCCAACTTCCGGTGTGTTAAATTTGGGACAAACAGGAAAGAAACCAATACAAAGACCCCATTGTTATGTTAAGTGGCGATCAACAGTGCTTTACTACCCGGGGCTGGCGGGGGGGGGGGGGGGGTGCAAAGAACGATAGCAGGCATTTCAAAAATAGGACTAACTAAAGTTTGAATATGGATTAAAAATTGCGTAAATTCTATTCAATTCATTACGACATGTATTATAAAGTATTGTAAAGTGTTACAATTAGTTTCATTCACTTCAAAAACTACAATCCTCCAAAGGGGTATCTGTGCGTATCCGTGACAGAAAATACTATGGGAATCCTCTAGGCTTGAATATATACCTTCTACTGATAGATAGGAGTTTAGTAACGCTTTGTAAAATCAGCTCATGCTGCAGGCTGTGAAAGCTCGCCTCGTGTGAATAGAGACATTCATTGGAAATCAGAAGGTCACACAGCCCAACATCTATACTCGTTAGTGAATGGTAGCTAAGTATTATTCAAATGCAGATGGAAATAAAAGTATTATGCAGGAACTATGCCTCTTATTTTGCTAACTTTTGGGATGTAGGATGTAGGAGGGCTTTAATTAGGTTTCAAACGTGCAGATTTTGGGGGATCATTCCTGAAAGTAGCACCCCTGTCATGAATACCCCCTATTTGGTATAGCAGCCAGAGCCGACGCTAGCAGCAATATACAGGGGGGGGGGTTATCAATTTTCCGCAGATCACCATCATCATCATCAGCCCGTAATCAATCTTTGTTTCGTAGAAAATGCTAAAAACTTTCCGACAAGTATCCAGGCTTTTCAACAAACAGTCTCATGCTGGGTTGATCGTCCCCATTCCCCCTGGTGGTGCCGGCTCTGTTAGCCATGAATACTCATCGATTGACCATGTTTACTTCCGTCAATACCTCTAGTATACAAATGTAAGGGATAAGGAAAATACGAACGCTTAATTAAATCCACAGTTGTCTCTATTACCTGCGGTATTTGATAATTAACATTAAAATGCACGAGCTATGATTTGAATTCCATGTAAATAAGAAATAAATTGTGAAAAGTTGAAAAGTGTGTGTTTCGAAAACTAATCGAATAATAATATGCGACACGATAATAAGCAATTGGGGCTTGTATTTTTGGGATTCTTGTGTAAGCGAAATAAAGTAAGACAACTAACTTAGGGGCAACGTTAGAAAAAACTGTTAAACTGTTCATCAATTGACTGCTTAATTATGATGTCCTTGCATGGATTATTGCCATAGTTAATTTGTTTTTGACATAAAACTATAGATTAGACCGTGTATTATTTTGATTTGAAATACCCACCTGTTTGACTTTGGAAAACTTCGTACTTACAACGACAATTTACGCAGAGTGTTACCAACTTTTAATAATCGGCTGCATAACAGATAAAAACAATTTATTATCGTTTGGTTGTTTCGTTTGTGATGTATGCTAAATTTTAATATACCCAAAAAAGTAGGGCCTTTCAGAAGGATGGTCGCATACTCAAGTTTATCTCATATTCAAGTGCCTTGTGTCATAATTTTAAATCATTGTCATAAATGTGGAATAATTTTGAAAAGTAGATATATGACTTTGACCTTCAAAAAATAACGCTAAAAAACTAGTATCTATGTAGAAACTATCCACCCTATTAAAATAGACCTTGTTGTACGTATTTTATTACAAGTATCCCTCCTCCTCGTCTTGTGATACACTTGGTTTGTAACTTTCTTCTAGCTCCACTTTGCGCGATAGCATGCTGGGTTCATTCAAATTCAACAGTGCTTTCTCGATTTGCAGCTTTGAGTAAGCCGCTTTGAACTGCTCTGTCTCCAACAGCACATCAGACAAACCTTGCTCTTCAAATAAGCCACGGCAAGTCTAAAAATGGAAAATAAAGACAGGGCTTATTGACAGAGACAGTAGATGAGCTGGCTAAGACTTTCTGTCTTTATATGAAGTCGTTATCAGGTAAGCATATCACAGATTGCCTAATCACTGTCTACATATATTCAACCTTACTCATAGGAGAAATGGATGGATGAAAAATATACTATCCAATGGGCTAATTTTATTTTGATTTGGCAGACGTTCAAATATACCAAAGACGCCCAGGAGAATCCATTGAAAACTGTAGTACAAGACACAGCAGAAACATCCTAGGTATCATTTAATTCAAAGACTGGTAAAAATGATAGTGTAAGGGTGCTACACAATTACATGGACCAGCCTTGCCACCTGTGTTTAGGCTGTTTCATGCTGTATATAACGTTTCATTTGATTGTGTAGCAAGTTATCAGAAACATCTCACTTAAGTCATATTTGCATGCAGCATTGGAGTGTAATCAAATCACTGTCAATTTTGACTATCAAAAAGATACCAACATACCTCGATGATAGATGATAGAACATTAAATTGCTTCAAATCAAGTGGTACTTCCTGCCTTGCTACCAACCAATCGCACCAGAGCTGGCAATGTTTGTCCCATAAATGCTGAAAAAGAAGAAAAAAAGTGATAGAAGGTCCTAGAAGGAAAAAATACATATACGTTTCATTTTAACAATTCTCATCGCAAAGAAACTAGAATAAAAGTTTCCGCATTTCATTCTCTGTCGGGTTTATTCTAATGGTGTCGTCTATATAACAAGCCGTCGCATCTTGGCACTGAGTTCCAGGCCTTTCAAATCCCGTAACTTCTGTGGAAATACCTCCCCAAAAATCTTCACACAGCAGCAAGAGGTCTTGACTTGATTTCATCTCTTTAACATGAGATAATTTAACTTAAAAAAGAAACATTAATCACATATCGAAAACTTTCGACTACTCTCAGATTACCTTTGTAGCAAGATCTAGCAGACGCTTTTGCTTCAAAAATTTCATCAGACTCCCAAGATTTGCCAAAATAAAATCAATAAACTTCTCCGAACTATCTTCGTTGCTGTTCTGTAAAATTAAATGGGGAAAAGATCTAATTAATAAAAAACACAAGAGATTGAATACTAGCTGCCAATCTAAAGACACTCGAAAACGATTTTGAATGTTTATAAAGCAATGTATATAGAGTATAATAACAGGACTTTGATAACAGCAGTCAGTTGAGGAAGCTGATCAAGTTTGTCTTGTGTAGACATTAGATTATCATTATTATTATCGTTATTATTATTGCTGATCTAAAGAAACGTTTCAAATCAGTCCCGTTTGTTTATCTGTTTATCAATGCTCTTTATGTCTTTAGCAACAACTGCGATCTTTTCTTCAAATGTGCAACTCTCTTGGTATTGACAAACAACACAAACACTATCTCATCTCCAAACTTTCAAAAAACTGTATTCGCACCACTTAACCATGGTATAAATAAGACATGGACAAATCCAGAGCTACTCCTGTTTCAAATTTTATTTTTTTTTCTCAGTTTGATCGTTTTATACTTGATATTTACTTTTTTACAGTAAACAAATGCTACCCAATAACAAATTACCTTGTAACAGTAAGTTTTGTATTTGTATTTTAGATTCAATATCAATGAAAATTTTTCACTATTATATATAAGACCGAGAAAAGCTGCTCTATTGAACAAAATATATGAAGATGCAGACTTGACTTAGACAGAGTTGCTTTATGAAGACATTATTGGCTCAAAACATAAATAAAACGGTAGCTTGAACAAAAGGATCAATAAACAATTCACACATAATCTATGTCTTGATATCTATACACAGAATGTAATCAAGTGGTTAACTATGAATCGTAGTTAGTAAATCATTGTCTACAATCTTGCTTTAGATCAGTCAGTTTCAAGTAAAATAAGCTTCTAGGATCACATGTTGTCTCATAACGTAGCAAAACAGAATATACTGACGCCAAGGTCATGGCCAAAGTTAAAAAGTTAACAAAAAAAAGTTATTATTCATACTGGGATTTAAGCGCCTAATTTCTTTGGTATAAACTGCAGTCACTGAATTTATCTGCCATAGACACGGCCCTACCTCCATTACCGCGGAAAGTGTTTATTTCTTAAGAATTGGATTTAAGAAAACTTCTAAGGTCATTCTCAATAATGCAGGGATTAGATGATTAAGAAAAACATAGAAAAACATGGTTCTTGACAGAAAAATCAACGAAAAGCTATTTCAGCGCCATCAAACTGCCATTCTAAACGACGCTTTATTAAATGTAAGACTTCACGAAGAATTATTAACAGTGCTATAGCAAGGCACAGGTAACTAAACATTTTGGTGCTTGCATCCAACAGAGTCGATATTCATGTCTATACACGCCTATTGCAAGAATCTAATGATTTAGCAATTCGCCAGATATTTTAATCATTTCTACGAGTACTCATTAAAATTTCCACAAAATATACTTTCAGAAATCCAACCAAATTTATCAAGCATTAAATATTTTGTGATACGGCAGCAGAAACGCAAAGATATCGGTTCTTTTGAGACGCTTTAGCGATTAATAAAGAGAGAAACTCTACTTACCACAACAGAGAGAAAAACCGCTGTAATTTTGCCTTGATCAAGTCGTGACAGCTTTCGTAAGATATCTTCCATTATGATACTTAACTATGGGCAAAATCTTTGATAAGATTAATCAATGAAACAGCGAAGAAAGTAATCTGAAGTCAGGAAGCAAATATCCATTCCTATGAGCGAAATCTGCGCAAAATATCATGTTTACAATGTCTAAAGAGTATGCAGATTTCACAAGTAAAAAATGGGAGAGAGAGTTACCAGCATCGAATATATTAGAGAGGAGGAGGTGGGGGGGGGGGGATGTACTTCAATCCAAACATAAATATTTGATCGCCTAAATCGCTGCTCCATCAATATTTTGACAAGGCACCACGAGGTTACTCTGTATAGCAATGCATGTATTTTTGACTTTACATACATACATTGCATACATTGCTATACCGAGTAATCACGAGGTTATAATGTATGCATGTATATTTTGTGTGTATTACGTCATAGGGAAGTTGAAAGATATTCAAAAACACGCGTGTCTACCTTATCGGCGATACATTGACAAGCAGTAGCATCTGCCAAATCCAATACTCTATTAACACTGCTATGATATCTATACTGCCAATATCAAATGAAAGCAATATCAAAAATTAACCACCTTAACAAGAATGAGTAATATAAGAAATTTTTCAAAACCATATATCTAGTGTTAGGGTGACTACAGTTGATAATTGATAAAATCGTTCAATGTTGCATTCATTTAAAGATAAAACCTGGACAAATATATTGGCTACATCTTCATTTTTGCAACCGCATCTGGTAGAGCCACTGATTTATTCACGGTTTAGATTTGGCTCAACCTCCGATCGTACACCTTCTCTTTTTTTACAGATGCAACAAAATGAACCAGTTATACGATATTAGTATCGCAATAGCTGTGCCACTGTGTCATTACTGTCACGCACGCACCGGCACATCTCGCCCGCACTCAACCATGCCATAGCCAAACATTATAACTCTCACTGGGGTCGCAAAACAATTTACCTTCAATTAAAAAAACCACGTTGTGGTTTAAATTATCAGCGAAAGAGATTTCACGGAGATCCTGCCCATCCAGGCTCATTTAAATAGACATGCTCATACATTATAACTACTACACTAACAAAATCTACCGCTAAAACTCCGCAACACGGAGCAGGAAATGCTCATAAAGAGTGGCCGCAGTTACACGCTTACCTCTTCGAGTACTGTATTTTCATCTGTGCAAAGATAATCAGCCTAAAAAGAAAGATGAATACATGAAAACAGGACGCGAATACATGACAAGTACGTAGTTTTAAACATGTAAAAACATTGATGTATGCAATTGGCATCTGTACATGAAAGGCATCTCAGCTAAGGAGGGTATCAATCATCATGGTATCATAACATCAGAGTTCTTATTGGCGATCCACCGCAGAAAACCCGCAGAAAACCCACAGAAAACCCACATAAAAGCCCCAGAAAACCCGCATAAAATCCCCAGAAACCCATATAAAACATGCAGAAAAACCAACACAACTCCCAAAGAAAAAATACATAAACCCCGAGACAACCCACACTAAACCTCTAGAAAGCCCACATCCATTCCCTAGAAAACCCGCAGAAAACGCAGACAATCTCAGAAAACCCAAAGGCGGTCCAAAAGCCCGGTGATGGTCTAAAGAGACGAGTTAGGAAAGACCCCTTACAACGAATAACATAAACGGCCTACCTGTGTTCGTGCATTGCTTAAAACATTTAACATGACACATATCTCTCTTGGGATCTCATAGTTGTAATCAACTTTACTTTCTTTCATTTGGATTTCAAGAGCATTGACAACTCTGGAAAAGGAAATTGGGCAATGAGAGGTAGTACGAAACAATGCAATGAGGTGGTCATCGTAATCATTATCATGTATCATACACTTTAACAGTCATTCCACCTTAACTAGACGCAGATCTCACAGGATATTTATAACACACGTGACACAAAAAGAGAGTCGACCCGATGCTTACACCTTAACAATCGTGCCACCTTAACTAGACACAGATCCCAAAGGATATTTATTTCACATGGACCCCATACGAAACTGGAACTGATGCGTGCTGTAAAATGCAGTTAATACCTTTTAGCAACAGCTTCAATCATGTCCGATGCCATGAGCTTCAAACGTCGATTTAAATGTTCGGCCATGTCTTCGTCAGGCCAGTGAAGGTCGCGGATAAATAGCTGAAGTGATGTCAGCTTAGAAAAGACATCTTCAGACGCTGCGCATCCATAACTAGATGATGAAAGATAAATATGAATGATAATACTGAAATAATAAGGCAACTGGGAAAAAATAGAGCTATATAAAACAAGAAGCAGAGCTATGTAAAGAAAGTAATTCGGGCTTGCCAATGGAGAATTTTTAAGCGATTGCACAGAGCTAGGGAAAGAGCTGAACCTTACTCCGGCCTAATGGCTTAAATTCATCACCCTTCCTCAGTGAACAAAAGAACAGCTTCCAGGCATGGAATTGTGATATTTTCCGGACTCTGCTATTGCAGATGAATTATGATAGAAATAATGAAGTTTATGAGGCTGCTGTTTGAGGTTTTGAAGCGAACGAAAATAAGCAATTTCATATTATGGCATTTATAAAGATGAGACAAATAATCCTTTAAAAGCTACTCTGTTTAGCGGGAAATAGATGCAATTTACCCAACTTCGGTCCACGTTTCTTTACAGAATGATTTATCAACCGATCTTGCGATGGATGACTCCATTAAATCAACGTATCGTATCAGCAGTGGGGCAAATTTGTCGCGAAGATGACAATGGAATTTCCCTTGATTTAATGTCGCTATGAAATGGAAAATGAGAAGAAAATAATGGAAAGTATGAGAGGAATAAGCAGATACTAAAAATGTATTGTTCTTTACGATACAAAAAGATATCAAATGAACAAGGTCTGCAAATCAACGTTGAATAATTATAGAGATGCGGTATTAGTATCTCAGTTATTAAACTCAACATTCAATAGGCTATTCGCTCAGTTCAATTTAACAAAGGTAATCGCCACTTACGCTCCATACGAAGATAGTTATTCAGCATTTGGAAGAGTACGAAACCGTCCCAAGTGTCAATTGGTTGGCAAGCCAGGGCTTCGTCCATATCGACTGCATACAGACTCCAAAAGACCTCGGTGTGCTCAACCATTAGATCCGAGTACCAAGCCAACGCCTAAAGGGGGTGTACGAATGAAAGTAAGTCAGAGTGAGATAGTTGCCTGCCGATTAATGAGATCAGAGATGGTAAATAATGACAAAAGGAATAACAAACAAATAAATGAAAGAAAGAACGAGAGAAAGGGCAAAAGGACGAAAGACAAAATGAAATAATGAAAGAAAGAACGAAAGAGGAAGCCTGCAAACATAAAGAAAGAATGAAGCATTGAATAAATAGAGAACCGAATTAATTAACAACAATACAAACATAGAAAAAAACACATTGAATAAACTAATAAAATAAGAATGAAATTTTGAGAACGAATGAGCCAATACGGTTGATTACTTCTGCATGATGTTCTTCATTTTGTTGAATCAACTCGATGCATAATTCAGCCAATTGCAGCGCTTTCTCCAATTTATCAGAAGGTGTGACATCTGGCCCTGATGTTTCTAGAAAGAGAATGAGCTTGTGAAACAACTTCAGACAGGCCACTCACAGGAACACCCTTCAAATATATTCGTTACAGGTCTCTCACGACATTACAGCTTAAACTAATTTGAACTAATGTAGTTATGCCTCTATCTGTGGTCGTCCTTGACGGCAGCATTATATCAAGACTGCATTTCCCAAGTTTAAAAAGAACAGCATGTTTTTACCTTCAATTCTAGCATAATCTGACAGCATAGTGTAATTAACCAAAGCAGCCTTTCGCAAACAGTTTCTAACATTGTCTCTTACATCAGCTGTGTCTTCAGCGATAGAAGCATCTTTCGCCAAGACCTGAAAAAAAGATGATTAAGAAGGTTGTAGTTTCTATGGTGTAGTGGTGAAGGTTTAGGACTAGCGATCTAAAAGTCGCAGGTTCGAATCCTCGCCCTTGCAATTCATGAAGATACCACCTTTAGGCAGGATGTAAACATAAAATTTTGCCCCTCTCTACCCAGGAGTATAAATGAGTGCTTGGTCCGAGTGTATTAGCACCGTCTGTGGCTAGCCCCTGCTATATGCGAATGCACATCGCGACCAGGAAAAATGTAAAGTTGATAAATAGCCTCTGGATAATAACAGACTATGAACTCCAACGAAGGTGGTACGTTATACTATTCAGCTGGAACTCGCAGAGAGTCTGAATTGACAATCTCACATTGATGTATACCCAGCGTAATGTAGAATGATGTGGAGAAATTCTAAAAGTAACCAACTTATTTGAGGAAATGACAAATGTAATGAGCCAAATGTGTGTAGCTAACAGCTAAATGAAGCTGAAAGCTAAATGTGTGTAGAGCTGTTAAAAAATTCAATACCCTTTCATAAAGTGTAAGCGTGCTTTTCAGGGCACCCTCTGGTCTCCCAAATGGAAAGCAATACCTGAAAATGAAGTGAAAAAGTAAAAACGTTGAACACAAAATAGGCAAAATGTTCTGATTTGATGGGCGAAAAATTTTCACGATCCATACCTCACCTTAGCACTAGGTTGTAGAAGAAAGAACATGAATCCAAAATTAAACATTTACTGGGAATAAAAATGGCCAAAACGGGTGAAGTATTTGTACCTTAATGTGTTATATAGGCTGATTCGAAAAGCTGTAGCATTTCAGATTAAAAACCACTTCATTCTTTAGAAACCCCTTATTATGCAAAATACAAGATATTGACCAAAGGATAGACGATATTAATTCACAAGATGAGGTTCGAAAACCACGTGAGACAAGTAATATAGGACTTGATTGGTTACTTGATTTGACCAATAGGCGCCCAGTTGCCAATAAATACCCCTCGCTGATACTACTAGCTTTGAAGCACAAATTGTGGTGTGAAAAGTCAAATTACAAACCTGAATTTTGTAATTTGATTAGCAAGAAAGACTTTGAGCCTCTCTTTGATTTCTTCAAAGCGCTCTTTTTCATCGACGGTTACAGTATTAAAGCCATCTGGCCTAAACAAAGAAATTGAGGGTGCATTTTAGAGCGCAAAAAACTCCAGTATAGGATGTAATGCATGAAGTAAAGATCTGTAAACAATTGGGGACATAACTATCCTGCAATTTTCTTTACTCTGCTTTACCTATATGATGCATGGATACGCTTATTGGGAAAAGAAAATTAAGATACGTACTTGTTTCCAAGAACATGTGACGCACAAAAAGCGTAGCTGTAATGAAGCAAAGTTGGATCAACCATAACTCCATTTTCTGCCCTCTCCAACAAGTCAGACAAATAGCACAAGTGTCGATGGCAGCCACGTACACCATAGCGCGAACAATATTCATCCAAAACAAACAGCTGACCGGGCGAGAACCATCCCTGATAAAAACAAATGTAGGAAAGTCGTGAAATTAGGGAAGGTCTATTGTGAAAATAGACCATACTACTAAAGAAGAAGGAAGATAACATCATGAGTAGATAAAGTGAGGAGGCCCTACGAAGAACGCGGATGATTATGAAAAAAATGGAAGAGACAGATGGAGTTCTTAAGATGTGTTTGGAATAAACAAGGTTTAGAAGAATTGATGCTGACTGCATGAGTTAATGGTTGAAACAGCTTAAAAACCTAAGGAATGGCAGATTAAGGTGATGTACCCGAAAATAGCAACTAACAAGACTGAAAAGCCAGTCAACAGCATTAAACAGAGAGAGAAAGAGAGGGAGGGAGGGAGGGGGGGGGGGAGAGATTGTTCAAATGAACACAGATCGATCGAAGGTAACCTATCTCAATTTTGGTTGAAGAGAAAATGAGGTTTAATTGTACAACATACCAAACACGTGTAAGAATCGTTTAAGCGATGCAGCAACGTAAGTCTTTGCAATTCTTCAAACAATCTCGCGTGCTCGAATTTCACAGGATCGGCTTGGATCACTTCATCCAGACCGTGTTTTCGTGCTCGATCAGTATCTGCAACGGGTAAGGAATCGTTCGTTGTTCAGCACAGTTTCAGCCGCATCAGAGTCACATTGACCTCCCTGGCATTGACCAGAGGAAACAATGACAAAAAACAACAAGAAATCCCATGACAAGCCATAGAAAACCTAATAAAATGTAATATAAAAAGGCTTGGCTCCTCTCCTGTCCTTCCTAATGAGCGTGGAGCCATGTGATCTTAAAATCGTTATTCTTACTAGGGTGCTAACTGATCATAATGGCTCACCTTTAGCTCTTGGTAGTGTATCACTTCCACCTGATGCAGCTGCAACGTCCATCTTTGGAGCAGTCGGTTTAAATGATTGTCCAGTTGCATTGTATAATTTATAAACCCAATGCTGACGATCAATGTCCTCTTCGGAGGCGAAAAGAACGACATCGCCTTCTTTTACGGCTCGGAAGAAGAACCGACCACCTTGGTGTTCGTCATCTACGGGAATTAAATGGTTACGAGTGTTGTAAATGTTAAATTTGGGCTTGGCTGGACAATAAGATTGACGGAAGTAGTATATGATAAACAGTATCATTTCATAAACAATTCCATAAGCATTTATTTACGCCATATAAAAGAGCGAGTAAAGATACTAAGAGAAGCAAACAGCATGTAAGAAGGGAGAAAATAAAGAAAGAAACCAAAATTAAGCTAGCTTAAGCACATATGAAACTGAGCAAATAAGCAAATCAATAAGCAAGCATAGTAGGCACACGATCAATATATTAGTCAAAACATACAAACTAGTAAAGCAAAGCAAGGAAACAATGGCAAACAATGAAGCAAGCAAGTCAGAAGCAAGTAAGCAAACAATCAAGCAAGTGAGCAATAACAGTAAGCAAGTAAGCAAGCAAGCACAGAAAAAAAGCGAAGGAAACAATTCAAGTGACATAAAAAAAAAAAATCGTAGAATTTAAGCATGAAACAAGTGATGCATACCATGGACTGGTTCTGAGAAATCAACAGTGTAGCCCTGCATTGCCATTTTGTCTGTTGGATGGACTCTTTTCGCTCGGTACGAGCACAAACTAAAATTGTACTGGCTTACCTGGGAACAATACAATTTAATAATAAAACACTGCTGAAAGATAGCTCTTAATGGTACATAATATATTCTGGGCGTCAGGCAATTGAATACAAAGTCATGTCGATATTGGGTCAAACGTCAAAGGGTAAAGGTCAGGTGTGAAAGGACAAGGGTCAAGGGTTGAGGGCAAAGGGTGAAAGACATCACACGTCACAGCATCGCATGTGTATTTATCAGTCCACAATTAAAGGCCCTAGATATTTATGAGTAACTAGTATATTGAAAACCCAAAATTATCTATCAAACTGCGGGTATATTTCACACGTCAAACAATATACAAGAGACATGCCAAAAGTAACTGGTCAGAGGTGAGATAAAAGATCATAATATGAACACTAGATATCGAGCAAATATAAATAATGAGCATCGCACTTGGAATAGCATGAAGAATCTTTTTTTCCATTTCTTCCATTTGTTTTGTCCTTTTGCATACAAAAAACTAAAGAAGGAAAAAACGGACACAAAATCAGGGGAAAACTGTTAATAATTACAAAAATAAATGTCTTAAAGAATTGTTAGATATTGCAGTTTTCAGTTGGAGCATTGGAAGTGGAATTAAGGTCGACATAACAAATTCAAACCAGCTCCAAGGACATACAGCACCTTCAAACAAAAGGTGTAAGAACTACCAATACAATCTGCAAAAGTGCATCGCAAAAACATGATGCCCGTCATTAACTCGTTGCCCCCTGATGGCAGTTGGAACTCATATACAGATAACTGTTGGAGCAAATGTTGCACGGGGGTACATAAAAACAGGAAACATCCTCGTTCCAATAAACTTGCAGTGGATGTTGTCTGATCAACTTTCAAATCTTGACATCGGTGCCCCCAGGTATTTCTTTGATTCACAGTAACTTGTACTGCGTCATATGGCGTCTGCAGGGGGCAATGTTACTTCATACAACAAACGACTAAAATTTAACGATTTTTAGTTAAAATCGATACAAAAATGATAAGATACTTGAAAGTATAAAGAGAACCAACTTACCCGCTCTTCTTCACATTCTGAGGTTTCTCAAATTTCACTGAAACCTTTATCTCGATTTGGTCACCATGCCAACCTTTCGATGACGTCATTTCATACCAGTCATACCCGTCGGGCATTCCACAGTAAGGGTTCAACACAAGCTGTAAGGCGAAGGCGAATTTTTATAAAATGGAGAAAAAACACCTTGAATAATTTCACTGTTTCAATGAGATTCAGAGCGAAATCTTCAGCGCAAGATGTGAACTCCATAGCAAATTATGTTTAATAGGAGTAATAATATTGTAATGATGAAAACTGAAAGTATAAGTAAACAAACCCTTGCTAATTCTTTGTGATTATCCAAAGCAAATAATGAATTATCTTCAGATAGCAATCTTAGTCTCAACTCTGGTAATGGTTGACTCAAATGCCATTCTCCGTGGCTCTCCCAGCTGCAAATAAAAGATGGTCGTGTTTACTTCAGTTCGACAAATCATCAATATTGCAACATAAGCTCTCTTCAATCATCAGCTCTGTCACTCCCGGGGTTAATCTAACTATACAGTAACAACATACATTCCGTATTCCAAAGGGGTCAATAAAACCGATGTTCTTCGAAGCCTTATAAATATAAGTGTACATTAGCAGTCAACCTTCAAAGAAATCGCTGAATTTATGCAGAAGGTTACAGGAGCATATGGCCCATGCAGAGATGAAGAGTGAATATAGGATCATATAGCTTACTTTCAATTGTATCAGAACTCTAGTTCAACGTAGTTTCGTCCAAGAAAACGACCTGATTAATGCGGTAACAATCTGTGACTAAAGGGAGCATGCTCTGATTCTCGTCAGGGTGCTAAACAGTAAATAGGTAATTGCATAGATTCATTAAATACAATATCAACTTACACTGGTCTAGATGCTTCGGCTAGATCTGTCTGCAGTTTGTCGCCACCTTCGAGCTAAATGTAAAAACGAAAATACAGCGCGCCAATTTACAAACATTTGCACATGAGGCAGATAAAAGAGTAAAAAGCTAAGGATGTCACGTTCTTATGCGAATCTCCATCAGGTTTCCGTGTTTCTCTGTAAACATAAAATTTCCCAGTAGGAAAGTGTTATTCCAAGAATTAGACAAACCTCCATGACAACAAAGACGATCCTGTTTTGCTGAAGACTGCTCAAACCACGTGCTTCAGATACGACCACCTAACAGGAAAGGAATAATTATAATAATTTGCACGAGAGTAGGCCTTTTCACAATCTCGGAGCTTTAGATAGTAACTAAAACAACTACCGACCTAAGCTAAGACTGGATGTTCTATTATGCCATAAATTAAGGTTTTTGTCAAACAATACGCCAAACAATTATCCGAAACACTATTGTATTTTCCTTCTTCGTTAAATGGTTGTTGTCGTTGTATGATTTTTGATACATTTCTATCATGATAGGGTATTTTAGTGCAGCTTGAACATTATATATCTGCCATACCTTAATTAATGTCGTTTTCTTGGACCATTAAAAATGTCATTTTTTTCGAGAACATTTTACTGTTGAGCGCCCTGACAAGAATCATAGCATGTTCCGTTTAGTCGTAGATTGTTACCGCATCATTAATGTCGTTTTCTTAGACCATTATTAATGTCATGTTCTTCGAGGTAGTGCATAAACTTTGATGATTATGAATAGAGCAAATCATACATGTGATTCAAACCATTTGCATTAACGTAAAACATGTTAATATAATATACAAATAACAGACCTGGATGGCGAATGTTTGAGCTGTAAATTTCTCTGCAACTGTATCATTATCCTCATGAACATCCATCATTGTTATTGCCGTAGTTTGTGCCCTGATAAAATAAAAGATGAAAGAAATGTCTAGATTCTTCATGAAACAAACTAGTTGTCAAATAACAATTTCTAAGGGAGATGAAATCTTAAAGAGTTTAACAAAACAAACAATTGATTGGGTGTGATGCTCTAAAAATTTATTGTTGTCAGCAACTTTCTCCATACTTGCAAGTGGATAAAAGTACTATTTTTCTTGGCTCTGGGAACTATAATAAAGGATAAACGTAATGAACAATCATGAATAATAACAAATGATGAAAGTAGGTCGTCCCTTAGGATCAACCTCACTGTAAATTTATAAACATGGACAAACCTTTTCATTTTATAGAGTGCATTCTTTCCATCTGAGCCAGTTTTGGCAACTGGAAATTGTTCTAAATTCATCATCAGCTGTTTGATTATTTGTTTTTGTTCTTCAGCAAAAATGTTCTCCATTCCTTTTATTATAAACTTTGGCATCATCTAAAGCAATAGAAATGATAGGATGGGGAATGAAGAGAAGTAATTAATCTAAAAATAGAAGAAATAGGGGTCAAATTTAACAAATTTGTTAAGAACAATAAAAAGGCATTCATTCTCATTATTTCAGTCATTTAAATATCAAGCATTGGAATTTATGCTTAGTTTCTAGTGAAGATGAAAAGGCATTAAGAGAATTGTTGAGAACTAGCAGTTTCTGCTGAGGCTACCCAGTTTTTATCAGCAGAGAATCTCAACGCGTTTTTTTTAGTTCCCTTGTTGCGTTATTCATAAGGAAATGCATTTTTTTTAGTTCCCTTTTTGCGTTATTCATAAGGAAATGCATTTTTTTTAGTTCCCTTGTTGCATTATTCATAAGGAAATGCATGATGATACACAGATCAAATGTCTTGTGACACAGTACATTCCTCTTTATTATATGCTACCAAGTGATAAATGATGAAGTATTAGAAAGAATTACTATTAATCACTAACATGTTTAATCTTGATAGGATCATCTAATTCTTTCCCCCTTGATTGCAGTTCTCTTCTGATGCAGGCAGCTTGCTCATCAGCATTGTCAAGCTAAACAAGATCATCAAGAAATCCATGAAACAAGAATGAAATACAATTAAACTAATAGACAGCCTAGAAGAATGTTTATGGAGGTAATTTATTAACTTAAATACCTGGCAGGCATTGAACAAAATAATATGCTCATATTTCTTTACACCTAGTATCGTTTGAAACATTTCATAAAGTTGATCTTTTGATAAAATCAGCTCTGATGCAGCTGTAGCAGCCAGTCGTGCTGGTGTCTTTTTCTGATCATCATCTCCACGATAAATTGCATCAAATTTTGCCATCCATGAGCTGAGCACTGTCTCTTTGCTGAGGCCTTCTATCTCTGGAAGATTTCTCACACGCTTCTCAATGTTTGCTTTAAAAACTTCTCTGAAGTCGTTTGATGAGTAGCCACCACTGTTGACCTAGAAATTATGCCATGTGTGTTACCACTTATGTATTACAATTAAATACAGTTACAAAGTTTGCACAAGACTTTATGACAAAACATAATGATAGTAATAGCATATGGAATGGCCAGAGTAGTGAGCATTGTACTTTTTTAAATTTCATGTTTTTCTTAAATCTCACATAACAATTATAGCAGAAAAACACATCATTAAACAAAATATTGAAAGAAATGAAAACAAACAAATCTAAAAAGAATTGTAAGACTTTAAGTAAATTGATAAAATCTTTGATGTTTTGATTAATGGCATTCAAGATTTATCTATGCAAAAAAGGTGAATTGGAGTTGGAGGAAGAATGGCCTTTTGGTAAAGCTTTTGGCAACTTCCTTGGAAAAACATACTTTAATATAGGAATTTTTCTTACCATTTTAGCAACTCGATCACTGCAGAGAAAACTATCTTGGTAGGATCTAACAGCATTTCTTAATGCTTCATCAGCTGGGATGTTGGTTTTTCCATCAAGGAACAAAGCAAATCGTTCCTTGATTGCAATCAAGTTCTGCTTAGTGACTTTGGTCTGTCGTCTCATCATGTCCGTTGGCTGTTTGGCATTAAAAGGATAAGCAATGCATCTGGAGATAAAAACATAAATCTGCAATTTCTCTTTTCGTTTTGCCTCTTCATCATACTCAATGTCTTTGCCAGAACGAATTGATGCTTGGGAAGATGTTCTTCTGATAACTGGGGTATTGCGACGAGCTAACAGAGGGCTACCTAAAATTAAAGGTTTTATAATTGGTATTTTGTTGCTTTAAACCCTTGGTCCGTTCAGAGTATGTTTTATAGGAGACTCACTTCAATAGTTGACAGCTAAAATACTAATATAAAGATATGGCTACCACCCCCCCCCCCTCCCAGAGACATTGCAAAGGAACTCAGCTGCACCTAATAGTCACAAACATGGCAATTTATTGTGATCATCATCCCATTCAATGGATGTTAAAACTTTCAAAATTATAACATTGGTTGCTTTATTCTCAAGGCCTACAAGGACTGACTGAAAAGGCCAATAAATAACTCATTTTTGCCAAATTTCAAACTATGTGACAGCAAGTAATGAAGATTACTGTTATACGGTCTGCTAAAAATAGTTCTTGAATCTGAAGAAGTAAAGCTTTATTACACTTAGCAACCTAAGCTGCCGTATTTTGTGGTAGCAAGGATCCATTTTATTCAAGACAGCATACAGGGCTTCTTCCAGGTCTTGTATGTAAATGACATGATTACACGTTTTTTTAATAAAAAAATTGAATGCAGATGAAGCCTAGTTATGTTCTTAACTTTTTTGCTTTGAAAGCTTAAAATGTTCTTAACATGTTCTTAATTTCCTTGCCCATAAATTCTGCAATGATTTCTCAAAAAAATGATGATTGCTCTGAAAAGGAAAAGTTTTGGCTAGAAAACTACAGGTACTAGAAATGATAATTTGAACACTTTTTAAACACTATTACAACACTGTGTTTTACTCTTTTCACCTCATGTTTTTTGAAAGAAAGCTATGAAGCCTTGCCATTTTCTTAACATGCTCTTAAATTCTAGGCATTTGAAGCCTTATGTTCTTACATGGTTTGTTCTTATAAAAAAATGTGTATCTTGTGTAAGAGCATAACAGTAACCTCTGTCGAAACTCAGACGTGACTGGTTTTTTATGATTGCAGATCCTGATGCATTGCTGACTCTGTCTACATCCTGACAGTTGGAAGGATCCTCTCTGTTGCCATTTACAACTTCTTCACCAGTCTCTTCTTCTTGGTCTGAGAGCTCTTCATCTGTGTCTGGGTCAATCATTACTGCTGACTTCTATGCCAATCTAAACAGGAATAAAGAAATCTCAGGAAAATATAATTGTGTTCAATACTGTCTAGTTCAGTTAAATTCACACGAGGGGGGGGGTACTTAGAATAATTTGCTGATATCATGTGCACTCCCTTTCGGGTATCGTTTTCACCCCTTTTTTCTAGCACCGGGTATCACTTTTTCTAAAGCCAGTTGCCAAAAGGGAAATTTTTCAAGAGTTGGGGGTGTGTTTTCTTATGTTTTGGAGTATACTTTCTGCCAGGTACAATTGGTAGGATGAAATTCTTGAGCTGGGTCAAAGAATTATTTCAAGGAGTGAAAAAATTTTTTAGGTCAAGTACCTCAACCCCCGGGAAAATTCAGTTTGGTTGTGTTCATTTTGGATTTTTGTAAATTTCAGACCCTATATATAAAATTAACTTAAAAGAAAAGAGAAAATATCAATAAAACGAGCAATTCAGAAATGACACATGAATATAATGTCTACATACTACAAGAAACTCCATGAGAAGTTTTCTTCATTAGTTTCATTTACCTTTGCCATCACCTCGATCTGGCGTCTAATGTGAAGCAGACCTAAGTATCGAATTTTTCTTATTATCTGTAGTGTTGTTTCTAGTTCTTTAGTTTCAGTTATTTAAGTTATTTTTATTTTGTCTTTTATCTATGTTAATCCCCTTTGGGTAGACATGGCCTTTTGCTCCCCTGGGGTGTTCGTCCCAGTAGTATTGTAAAGTAATTATTGTAAGTATTGTAGACCGTAAATATGTATTGTAGTATCTTATTGGAATATAAAAAAAAAAAAAAAAAATATAATGTCTCATATGTTTCTTAGACATCTAGCTATTTTCATATTTGAATAGAAAAATGGTGTTTCCTAATTATGAATGGTAAAATAATTATGTGTAAATTTCACTCTCCATACAAATGAAACTTTGCACAGTTGTCACGCATCTGGAGCTCCCCTCTCTGCGCACAAATTTCAATCGCGCATCATCTGCGCATCTCCCTCATCAAGGAATGTTATCCACAAAGCCTCTTGCTTATTGTTTACGTTAGCACAGTCCGCGCTATCAGTCTCCTTTTGCTTGCAACTTTTCTGCCATCTCTTTCGAACGTTTTCTCTCTAATTGCCTGCAAGTCTTTCCAATCTTCATATCTAGCATATGCACACACGCATTTTCAAATCATTTTACAGCCACTATCGCACAAAATCCAGCCCTAAGATTCACCTCAGCCGCCCATTGTACAAACTTTCTAATCAGGGGGCAGGACGAACATGGAACTTTCGTGTGCATTAGTAAGCCTAATGCGATGTAAAAGATCAAAGAAACATAGCAGTACAATAAAATAAGGAACAAACCTTTAATTTAATGTTAAATTATGGCAATCAAGCGCAGATCTGTGTGAAAATCAACTCTTTAAATCTATCTTTAGAGTTTCTTCCCGTTTCGGCAACGACCATCTTGATAAACTGTTTAACAACAGCGTTGCGGAGGAGCATGGCAGCAACAGCAACACCAACCATTGTAAACAAATGCAACAACAATATTGCATTGGTTCAGAAACCACAAGAGCAGACGAAAAAAAGGGGCGAAAGAGCGCCAAACCAGAGGGGAACTGTCCACAGCTTGGTTATTTGGTCACAGCAGGATATTGAATGGCTGTTTGAAACGGTTTTTGGCACTGTGGCCTTTGATTGAAGATTCGTTTTGACAAAGTGACTTTTGGACTTCGGATATTGGTTATCCAAATTTTTTCGCATACCTAGATTAAGTTTCCCGTTGATTTGCTGAAACTAGTTGGGCCTATAATGGATACGACTGAAGCGGTGAGCCTGACTGTAAATGGAGCATTGTACAAAGTGATTGATCCACCATCGGATCTATATTTGAGCGAATGGCTGAGAAACAGCTTGCATTTGAAAGGTAAGTTTGCTCAATATTCGTATACAATTAGACAAAGGTACCTCTCCTCCTCCTGCGTAATAATTTCGAAACTAAAAGCTCTTTTGTTTTCAATACTGAAAGCTGATACCAAAAATGTAAACACGTATTTAAAAGCAAGCGATGTTATGCAAGTTAGATGACACATTGCACCCTAGCCCAGCCAGGATGGGAGAGGTGTTGCGCAAAAAATACAATAGAAAAAGCACATGACTTGATGTTTTCACAGATTTGCACCCCAGATATGTCTGGAGTATAATTCATAAAAGCACCCTCTAGATCATCATCATCAACATCATCATTATCATCACCATCACCATCATCATCATCATCATCATCATCATCTTCATCTTCATCATCATCATCATCATCATCATCATCATCATCTATTTCATCATCTTTTTCATCATCATCATCATGATTAAAATCATCATTATCACTATCATTATAATGATAATAATCATCATCAAAATGATAATCATTGTACATTAGGAGTAAAGCAAGTCTGTGGTGAAGGTGGATGTGGAAGTTGTGTTGTTGCTGTTGCTAAAGAAGATCCAGTCACAAATCCTGATTCAATAATTGCAGTGAATTCTGTGAGTTAAAAATTGTTAATTATGTGACTGAGTGAAAATTTCAAAATACTTAGCACTATGTTCCTTTTTTTGACTAACAGTTACAAATATTCATTTGTTTATTGATTTTTACATTTGCTGTTAGATTGTATGGTATATCTATCTATCTTTTCACTCATTCATTCATTCTTTCATTTACTCATTCATTTATTCATGCATTAGTATATTAATTAAATGATAGATTTATTAATTGATAAATTGGTTATTCATATTTTTAGTCTTGTCATTTGCTTATTAAAATGATCTTGCATTGATTGATTGATTGATTAATTCATATATAAGCTAATTGTTTCATCCACTAATTCTACCATTCATTCACTCATTCATTCACTCATTCATTCATTCATTCATTCATTCAGTCATCAATTAATTAATTCATTAATTCATTAGTTTGATTGTTAATCCTCCTTTTTCAGTGTCTTCAACCTATCATATCTTTGAATGGATATCACATCATAACAGCAGAAGGAATCGGGAAGTAGGTTCAGTCACATTGTTTGCTTTTTACGATTGCATAAATAAATATGAAAATCTAACATCTTGAAGCATACTTACAAATGTTTTAGCAAGCAGTTTGTTGCAGCATCTCTTTCTTGGCACCCAAAAACTGACCTCAATAAAGCTCAAACTGCATATTTTTAAATTCTATTACAATTCAGAGTTATTTGATAGTTTGAATCCAAAAATTGACATATATAGTAATTTCCATTGCATTTTATCAGCAAGAAGAATGGCTTCCACCCTATTCAAGATAAATTTGCTCAAAACTTTGCTGCTCAATGCGGATTTTGCACACCTGGTTTTGTTATGAGTGGATTCAGGTAGGAAATTATTTTGTAAACAAGTGAAAAATTGTTTCTATGTATCAATGCCAATGTTGCTTGAAAGATCGTAACATGATAGGATATTCTGATAATGCCTTATGATAGGTACTGATTACTTTGTATCAACATCGGACAAAATCGTATCTGGGCCACACCATTCCCATTCTAGATCAATTTCTCTTCTTATCTTAATCATACCACATTTTTCTCAAATTCAAGCTGAATTTGTACTAATTGTTGTGCCAAAACAAATTAATTTTTAAGCTTATATTTGAATTAATAAGAAGTAATTGAATTTTTTCTGATTTCTTTAAACATAAAACAATTTTTCACAGCAATTCCTTTGTAATCTAAAAATTGGCTTTAGTCCTAACTCAAATTAGATGGGGGTTAAATTTGTTCACATCTAAAAATTTTTTTTTCCAATTAATTGCAAAATTTTATTTTTTTCCTCTAGCTACCTTGCAAACAGCAAAAATGAAAAGTCAAAAGAACAAATTGAAAAGTGTCTTGATGGAAACATTTGCCGATGTACAGGTAAAAGATAAAAAGCGTGGTCTAATTTTCAGATGCTAGTTTTCATTTACATGAAATAATAAAACCCACAAGCTATTATGAAATGATAAAGAAATAAAAGGGTATAAGGTATGATGTATATTATATATATAATTAAAGGTATGATGTATATTAAAAGGTACAATGATGTATATTGAAAACGGCACGGGTGAATTTATTCACTTGCTTGTGATCTATTCATCAGGATTCAATTGCAACAAATCTATGAAATAATAAAGAAAGAAAAGGATATTATATGCAGTGGAAAGATGAAGCTTTGAATTATCTATTAAATTACAGGTTATAGGCCAATTTTGGATGCTGTGAAGTCATTTTCAAATGATTCAACAACTTTGGATATTGAGGTAAATGATTGATGAAATACAATTAAATGAATGTGTTTTTTGCTGTAAAAACTTAAGTCTCTGAAGCAATGGTTGAATGAGAGTTTTGATTTACTAATTTCTCTGATCTCCTGTAGGATTTTGACAAGATTAAAGCATGCCAAAAGAATTGCATGACACAAAATGCAAAGGTGATAAATCACAGTCTTGAAAACGGAGTCAAAAGCAAATGGTATAACCCAGTGTCACTCCTTGGTGTTATCGACACTATCAAGTATCTGCAAGAAGCAAAGAAATCATTCAGACTTGTTGCTGGTAATACTAGTGTTGGTATCTTCAAAGATAAAAGCCCATGTGATGCTTACATTGGACTAAAAGATGTGAAGGAGTTCAACGAGAAGAAGGTATTGATATTTTTGTGTGTAGTTTTGACACCTCCTTCTAAACAAGCTTTCCTAATTGACGTGCAAAATCGACAGTGTATTTTGTATATTTATATCATCTATAATTGTATTTGAAGCAGGTTTTTTTAGAATACTCCTTGACTGTTGATATGTTGCATTTTATCAGATTGTAACTTGATTCAGCCTGGACGAGTGGTTAATTCACAGGTCTAGGAACCTATAAACTTAAAGGTTTACGGTTCATGACCACATACGGAACATTTCTCCACAAGCTGTTCTGCCAACCCAGTTGTCCATCTTTTTGAGGTCGGTAAATGGGCATTCAGGAAAACATCTAAGCCCCAAGGCCCACATCAGCTTGATAGCTGCCAAGTTCCCTAGACTGGGTTAACGAATAAAACTGCCTGCTTGCTTGCCTGCCTGCCTGCCCGCTTGCCTGCCTGCTTGCCTGCTTGCTTGCCTGCCTGCCTGCCTGCTTGCATGCTTGCATGTTTGCTTGCTTGCCTGCTTGCTTGCTTGCTTGCTTGCTTGCTTGCTTGCTTGCCTGCTTGCTTGCTTGCTTGCTTTCAATCAGATTACGATAACATTGTTTCTCTTTAAGCTATTCTCAGATTAAGATCAAATAGATACTTGATCAAACAGCTTGCGTTCTAGGTATCTGATAATGAAATTGAGATTGGTGCTGGATTGACATTGACAGAAGTAATCTTCGTACTTCGAGACAATTGCCAAAAGTCAAAATCTTTCGAAGAAATTGCGCGATGTCTTGAAAAGGTAATTAAGTAGATTAGCATCGATGAAATTTCGATGTTACATTATGAATATTTACTCTGTCCAGTATTATGCTTACTCTTTCTCCCTCGTAAATTTACCTATTGAGAGAGCTCCTCCTTTAAGTAATTCCCTGCAATGCAATTTATTTAGTTCCTTTTTGTATTCGTACATATATTGTATTAATTTTCTGTATCACTGAATTGACTTCTGTAATATTATTTTTGTTGTTTAGTCATTCGTCTCTATATTTAGGACTGTAAATTGTGTATTGCGTAATTTGAATTATTTGAAACTGACCTGAATTGATTTGCTTTACATCAACATTGAATCTATGTTGTCATCTGATTTTAGGTAGCTTCACGTCCCATACGAAATGTAAGTCATCTTACTTTTGTATATTTTCTATATCTAATGTTTGATCCATACTTTTAAGATATCCTTATGTACCATTCAATCAACTTCTGAAATAACTCATTGACTGATTGAATGACTGACTCATTAGCCCTTTTAACGATTAATTTATCGTTAATTGACTTCGTTTTTATCTTACAGGTCGCTACATGGGCTGGCAACCTAATGCTCTTCAAAGAAGACAAAAACTTTCCATCTGATGTTTACATCATTTTCTCTGCCGCTAATGTCAAGTTGCAAATAGGTATTTACGTTTTTCCGCTATCGACCTATCCAACATACTAGTAACTACATTGGAAGTAACTGACTTTCATGGAAGAACTTCAAGCAAAAACCAATGGCTTGCAGCGTATAAGGTGATTTGTCGAAGCTGGTAGACCAGAGACAATCTCACTATGCTTATAATAGGCTATGGAAGATAAATGAAAAAGCTGCATTATAGATATTACATTTTGGATATATGGTATCAAGTACTTGTATTAAACGCCTGGTATTTATCTTAAACTATTAGCTCTTGACTGTAAGATATCATTTACGAGGCTTAGTCAATCTTTTGTCTTGTAGCTGATTATAATGGCTTAATATCTTCCTTGACTTTGGATGAGTTTGTTGATGTGGATATTTCAACGAAGGTTCGTGTTGCAAATTTGATGTTGATTAAACATTGTGTAAAATACTTTTATAATTATTTGCTTGGTATATAAAAATGACATTTTCATAGTCAAATTTCGCACTAGAATCGTTAAAGTACAACTAATTGTTTTTGTTAAAGTACAACTTATTGTTTTTGTTAGTAATTGCGTTGACAGAAGCTTCCTAAAACCCCTCATGTTTATCGCTTTCTCAGTAAGAATTAACTACGTTGTCGTTTTCACACAGATTATCATTTCTGCAAAAATTCAATTCCCCAAGGACGATGAATTTCTTCATTCTTACACTGTTATGCCAAGAAAACAGGTTTGTCTCCTAAATATTGTTTGATATACGCTCCAACTGGATGCAACCGCTTAAGCTTAATTCACGAATTTACATTGAATCAATCGTCTAACTTCCTTCGTTTTGCTTCAGAATTCGTATGGGTACATCAATGCTGGCTTCTGTGCAAAATTCGATGCTGGTGAAATGCTCTTTAAAGAAAAGCCACGACTCTACTTCGGAGGTGTTGGGCTGGAGAAGGTGACCATTTTTACATTGCTGTTTGCTTTGTTTTTTTTTTATTTGTTGATGATGAAACTCACAAGGAAAGTTCCCTAAATTTTAACGCTTTACTTAATTCAGGCTAAAGCGACCACAGCTGAGGACTTTTTGGCAGGGAAGAAGCTGACTGAAAGCATTTTTCAAGGTACTTTTCAATTTTCTAAGATTTCTTAGTTTCTGTCTAAAATTGTTTAAGTTTTTTTTAAATCAGATCATATACTGAAGGTTTTAGCAGTTCAAGCTTATAAATGATAGACTCTCATAGACCCCTGCTAGTGTTGGACGCACTAGAACCTAACCCCATGTGCAACATCCTCCAATAAACAGTTATATGGAGCTTTGTTCTCCCAACCCTTTGTTTTCCTAATTATCGGTCTATTCCTTGGCTAATTATACAACAAGACCATACCCCCAGCTTGCATTCTTCTCGATTTCTTCTCTGGTTTTTATTTGGTTTTTCTCTCTGCTATAATTAATTCTTCCATTACCAAGCTTTCAATAATCGCTCAATATCTTTTATCTATAGATGCAATAAACCTGCTTCATGATCATTTAAAACCAAATCTAACGAACAAGCTAATCAACTTTGATTATTGCAAACAAACAGCTGTTAATCTTTTCTACAAAGTAAGTACACCATTCAACATATTCTTAGCCATACAAAGATCTTGAACGCGGGTCCTACTTCTCTTGCCTAATAATCCCTTGTAATCCTATCCAAGTTCATTCATATTCCCCACCCTATTCACAGGGATATATTTCTCATAGGGATATATCTACCGTATTTTTGCTGACATTTATAGCTCTCATTCAGCAGGTTTTTTAACTTGCATCAGACCCTTTTCTCGGTTTGCTCCGATTCTTCTTTCTAAAATTTTAATCCCAAATAAAAACCGTTTCCCATTCCCTATTTCATGGGTTTGTCATTTAATTTGTCATTAAGAATTCTCCATCAAACCAGTTTTTAAATCAGTATTTTGCTTTTTAATGCCTATATTTTAATAATTCAAGTACATTGATGATTCAAACTTTAACACTTGTTTTTACTTTCAGTTCTGTCTTTCCTTATGCGGAGATAGAATTCCAACAAGAATGTTAACTGGCATTAAGTCAACTGTACCAGCAACATCATCAGGTGAACAGACCTTTCACCAATCAGAAGACGAGAAATCAACTGTTCACAAACCGCATTTGAGAATAGAAGGAAAACTTCAGGTTTGTTTGTTGTTTCTTATCAAAGTATTTGCAATGCATGTTACAGAATTATGTACCTGCAAATTACGAACTAAGAGTGCGGCTTTTAACTTTGGACCAGGAAGGTCAACTGCCGAATGTACACACATTTTCTTTCGCTGTTTTTTGTATCTTCTTGGACTATTTTCGTTTTTGTTTACAGGCATCAGGTGAAACGCAATTCGTTGGTGATCTACCAAAATGCGACAACGAAGCATTTGCTGCATTTGTTCTCTCAACAGTGGTACGTCTTGAAAATTTTCACAGTTATGATAGAATTTGCGATTGAAGTAGCAATAGATAACTTAATTTTGTCTGTAATTAAACTGTTCTTCTCGTTGTGATTGAAATTTGGCAATCTTTGCGTTGCGTTTTTCTCCTGAAACTTAATTAATTGTATTGTGAATTATTTAAAGAAAAGGCTGCCATTTTTTGTGTGTTGGTAAATGTTTTAAAATGGGCCTAATCATCCCAAGGGTGTGCGCACTATATCTTGGGAGCTTTTCCTTGCCATATAGGTAGGAAACTAATTAATCAATAAGGCCTTTTTGTGTTTGTTAATCAGTGGTTAAAGTCACCTTTTTATAAATATTATTCCTTCAAAAGAATTTTTATTTCCTGACGTTTATTTGTTTTTACTTAGGCTAAGGCAAAGCTTGGAGATATTGATACAACGGAAGCCAAGGTAAGAAATCATATAAAGATGATTATTTGCAAATTGATTCACTTAAGTTTCACTTGGTTCCCATTTGTTTCCTAACTTTATTTGGTCCCTTAACGATGATGTTGTTTTTTAGGCCCATCCAGGTTTTATTGCGTTCATTACTGCAGAGGATATTCCAGGCAGAAATAGCTGGAGACTTCCACCAAGTCATCTCGAGGTATATTTTGATTTTCAAACCTCAAATCTGTCGCGGGTTTTTACAGCGGGTGACTACATATAACGCGAGGAATCCCTCTTAAATGTTCTGGAACAGTTTTAACGGTTAAAGTATACTGAAGAAAGTTTCTCACCGATAGCTCTGCTTCACAGACCTTTGAGCCGCGAAGCTTTTGGAAATAGGCAGATAACTGCAGAGTATAACAAGCTTACTAGTACCTGCGAGTCTCATCTCTAATGAAAGTTGAATGCAATTTTAGAAAGTGTTTAATATAACCAAGCATTGCGGCGATAAATTGACGCATTGAAATAACAAGTCGCCTCATTGAATAATTGTCAGGTATTGATTTTCAACAATATTCTACATTTTAGATTTTCGCAACAAAGGACATCGGATATCATGGCCAGCCACTTGGTCTTATCATTGCAGGTTTGCAAAACATACTCTCCAATATTTTCTGTTTCCTAGTTTCTCAGTTGAATAAGAAACATAAAAAAGCATTCATGTGTAGGACTTTGTGTGTAGGATTCGAATCAATAAGCAGATTGACAAAGCTACAAAATACCACTCCCTTATCGTTTCATTTCAAGTAACAATTTTGCCTTAGATACGCAGAGAAACGCTCAAGCAATCGCAAAACTTGTCAAGGTAAATTATACTGATGTCGAGAGACCAGTCACAAGTGTGAGAGAAGCCATCGAACGCAAGCAGTTCCACCCATCTCGCTTTCCACCAGTCAAAGTCGGAGACACTGAAGGTAGCTATTCATTTTTGGAGTATTTCGCATATTCCATTACCTTTTGACTTTATCTACATCCAGAGATCTTGAAATTGAAGTTGTTTATTAATCAAAGGATGAGTTTTGCTACTTTTCCTTGCCTTTCCTGTTAACCTTTATTTTCATTCATGTCATTTTCACCCTTTCTCTTCTTCTCTCGGCTCCACTTCTTCTTCTCTATGCCTTATCTACATCCAGAGATCTTGAAATTGAAGTTGATAAGTATTGAAAGGAAGAGTTTTGCTACTTTTCCTTGCCTTTCCTGTTAACCTTTGTTTTCATTCATGTCATTTTCACCCTTTCTCTTCTTCTCTTGGCTCCACTTCTTCTTCTCTATGCCTTATCTACATCCAGAGATCTTGAAATTGAAGTTGATAAGTATTGAAAGGATGAGTTTTGCTACTTTTCCTTGCCTTTCCTGTTAACCTTTGTTTTCATTCATGTCATTTTCACCCTTTCTCTTCTTTTCTCGACTCCACTTCTTCTTCTCTATGCCTTATCTACATCCAGAGATCTTGAAATTGAAGTTGATAAGTATTGAAAGGAAGAGTTTTGCTACTTTTCCTTGCCTTTCCTGTTAACCTTTGTTTTCATTCATGTCATTTTCACCCTTTCTCTTCTTCTCTCGGCTCCACTTCTTCTTCTCTATGCCTTTCAATTTCTTTCCTTTTTGATTTTTTTCTTTTCTCCCAATTTGCATCATTTTCTTTCATGTAATTGCTATTTCTATCAATTTTTCATTGTCTCTATTTACTTCTATCGCCATTTCCTGTCCTCTCCTATCATATCCTTTCTGTCTCTTATCTTTCATTTCTGCTTCTCCTTATTCTTCTCTCATCTCATTTTTGTTCAACATTTTTATTCATCGTTTGAGACATTATTACCATATTTTTACAAACAAAAATGATTCATCTATTTATATATCTCTTCTGTATTATTCCAGCTGCATTCAAGACCTGTGATCACGTGATCGAAGGAGAAATTGCATCAGGATCTCAACATCATTTTTACATAGAGCCTCAGGTTGACATTTTTCGTTAATAGTAACATTTTAAAAGTATTTCTTAATGAAAATAATTACTTATATCATTTTTTATCAATTTCCAATCACCCTAGGTACTATTGTGCCGTACCTTGCGTACTAGATAAGGCATAACTACTATTGATTCCCAAAATATTTGTATATGTTTGAATAACTTAAGATATATATATAAGCACTGTCTGTTTCATTAAATGGTTTGAGAGACATTGAACTGATGTTGAAGAGGTATAAAAGAAGTATTGAAGAGGTATTGAAGAGGTATTGAAGAGATATTGAAGAGATATTGAATAGAGAGTGAATTTAGACATTGTAGAGACAACTAAAGCTAGCATGATATTTGCATTGAATGGCAAAAAACACCAAAATATACCATCTATGGCATAATTTGATTGAATAGTCTCGTTTTATTAATGTTTTTATTTTCGTAGACTTGTTTGGTAATGCCCAATGATATTGGATTCAAAATTTTCAGCACCACACAGTCCTCAAGGCTTGTGCAACAATATGTAGCACTTGCTCTTGGTATAAAAGCGAGCAGGTAGATATGGAGTATTTGTTTTATGATGCATTGAAAGACTCGGGTTTTCATAAGCAATATAACCTTAAAAATCATCCACTAGATTAGACTTAGATTCATTTCTCAAGATTTCCTTTCAGAACAACGCACTCGTGGCCACATTTAGATGCTTTGAAGTTGATTTGTCTGCCAAGAGCAGAGTATTCATTTTTAGCCAGTAAATAAGTTTTTTTTGCCTATTGTTTCTGCTAGCGTTGACGTCAACGTGCCACGTCTTGGTGGTGCTTTTGGCGGGAAAATTGAATACCCATCAGGCATTGCTTCAGCCGTTGCAGTTGCAGCCAATGCATTGGATAGGTAAAATGCTATATTGTTTTTTAGCCAATATTTAGGCAGACTAAAATTAAATTTGATTTGACCTACTTTTTGACTCTGTGATGTCGCTTGTAAAATATGACATGGTCATGAAAAGCATGTCAGTGCTTTTTTGTCTTTGTTAGCAAGCTCTCCTGTCAAAGTACGATACCCTGACAGATCTTGGTGACAACGATATGCTTCTGCGCGTTAAGCACCAGAGGAGAATGTTGGAAGGAAATGATGTGAGAAGGAAATGGTTTGGCAAAGATGGGGATGAATTGATTTAGAAAGTTCCCACGATCATTATTACAATTTCCACCCAAGATTCAGAATTACAAGTTAATTTCTTTAACTTTATTTTAATCTTTACTTTGTTAAGTATTTTGCCACGATCTTTGCTTTTTAATTTTAGGCCCGTGCGCATCAATCTTGGTCTTAACGATAGTCTTAAGATGGTTGGAAAACGTTCTCCATTCATTACTAAATACAAGGTGACATCCTCTTTCTGTCACTTTTTCCAATCTCCTATTTGTTCGTTAAAAACACTTCTTTTAGCTTTCGGACCTTTATGGCCTTCTTATGACCTTTTGACCTATTGCCCATTAGACATTGCAACCTTTCGACATCCTCCTTTTTTGACTTTCTGACCATTAACTTTTCGATCTTTTGCCACTTTGAAATTTGACCTTTTGATGTACATTTGATATCTTGATCTTTTTGATATATGACGTTTCGTAATTGACCTATCAACCTTTTGACCTTTGCCTTGATCATGACCTTGATATTTTTTCCAATCGAATTTTTAGATTGGTTTTTCCAAGGAAGGACGCCTCGAAGCTTGCGAAATTGTGATATATAATGATGCAGGAATTATTCCAGAGAATTTTGACGGTTTTATCGCACTCAATTGCCTAGACAATGGTAAGTTGCTTGCACTCTTATGCATCATACGTAATTTCTACTTTATGATAGGTATGGGTTAGGCCTTCTATTTATCGTCGTCTTGTGCTGAAGTGGCTAATGTTGCTTCGATCTAAGCGTCGCTGGTTCGAATTCATCCCCTTTCCATTTATTATATAATTATTTACCCAGTTATTTAGTAAGTATCGATGCAAAGATAAATATTTAAGCTGCTCATTTATTTTTTTCTAGCTTACTTTTGCCCAAATTGGAATTTGAGTGTGATTGACTGCAAGACAAATACTCCATTTAACACATTCGTGCGCGCACCAGGTAATTATGGAGCATTTAGAAACTATTTGATTCTCTAATATCTAACTTTTTCTCTAAACCGTTCACCTCCGGTGTTGCTTTATTTCATTCATTCCGATTCTCTGATTGTTTGTTTCTGATCTTTTAAGGACACGTGCAAGGAATGGTAATCCTCGAAGCTGTGTTTGATCATGTTGCCTCATTTCTTGGAAAGGAAACTGCAGATGATTTGAAAGAATTAAATCTATATAAGAATGGACAGGTAAGGCTATACATCATCATCATCATCATCATCATCATCATCATCACCATCATCATCATCAATCATCATCATCATCATCATCATCATCATCATCATCAATCATCATCATCATTATAATCATCATCATCATCATCATCATCATCATCATCATCATCATCATCATCATCATCATCATCATCAGCATCATCCTTCTTACGAAAGCCATTTCATCACTTTGTGAATTTCCTTTATACAGAAATCTCTCAGTGGAATGGTTATTGCAGACTGTCTTCTAGAAAGCATTTGGTCTGGTACGTCATTTAACTCTGATGCAATTTTCTTTTTCTGTTGCACAATCTTTAGAAACCTTGTTACATAATTTTTTTTCTTTGGCTTGACTTTGTCATAAGTATTGATGGCAATTTTCTGTTTTGTTTTAGAGATGAAACGTAAGTCTGATTATGATAAGAGAAGAAGTGATATCATCCAGTTCAACAAGGTGAATGTCACCTTTTATGCTTTCAATTATATTCAAAGTCAGGAAGATACAAGTTAAATAGAAGAGATGTCCAAATCCTTATTAGCAATTAAAGATATTCTCATGTAGAAATATTTTCTTAGTTGTGGGTTTTTTGTATCAGAATAACTAATGATAATTTCTGTTTGATTATTAAAGGAAAATCGGTGGAAGAAGAGAGGAATTTCGCTTATGCCTTTGCGATATGTCTCAAGTTACTTTACGTTCAATTTTACGACGATGGTTACGATATATTACGCCGATGGTACTGTCGCAGTTTCGTCTGGAGGCATCGAAATGGGCCAAGGAATGAACACAAGGGTATGTTATATAATTTAAAAGGGAATTGTCCGCATTCTGATAATAAATGACGGTGATATGAATGACCAGAGTCGATCTTTAGTAGGCAGAAGCAAATTTGTATATCTACGTTGATGTAACATCATGTGTCTTAAAATCACATTTTTGTCCACTTTCCTGATCAGTTTATTCTGTATCTTCCTATGTTACATTTAACCTTCCCATACCCTTACCCATATCCCAAATCCCTGATTCTACTTTTTTTCTAGCCTTTACTCTTACCGCTAGCCAAAATTAGAAAGCAGATTTTTATTACTAAATCTTATTTTTTATCGAAGGTTTGTCAAGTTGTTGCCAATCAGCTTAAAATCCCAATGGATTTGATTACTGTTAAGCAGCATTCAACCGTGACTAGTCCCAATTGTAAGTAGAAGAAACAAATAAAGCGAAATTTAATTACTGATATTTTGAAATAAGCTCTAGAATAACCCATGATCAGTTATCATTAATTTCTCTTCTGTTCTTTTCTATCATTCTTTTCCTTCTCCTTCCCTTTCCTGTCATTCCTTTTCCCATCCTACTCTTCCTCGTTCTTTCCCTCCTTTCTTCTCTTCTTTCTGATTCTTTTCACTTCTAATTCCTTTCTTGTTCTTCTCTGCCTAAATTCTTTACAATTTCATATTATCATATTTCATCCCATTACTAATCGCCCGATGCTGCATCAACCAATAATAATTGAAAGAATATTTAACAATTTTCTTCTGTTAACGATCCTCTGCTGCACTATTCCGCCTTACCTGGCACACCCAATCTCTCACACACAGATTTCTACGATGCACGCCCTAACCTTGTCACAACTTTGATCATTTCTTTCAGCATTTGAAACGGGTGGGAGCATTTCATCGGAACTTAATTGCGTGGTAAGAACACATGCATCGATATGCTCAGATATTTTTAAATGATTAATGGGCTTCACAGGGATCACATTTTCGTTGGTTTACTCTGGCCTAATGGTAAACAGATCGTTATAGCCAGAAAAAGGTCGAATACCTGAGGGGAGGTTGGCGCCTCTGAGGGGTCAGTGATTGGCTGCTTTTCCGACCTATCACTGGCCACTTTCCTGCCCTATTTTTATTGTTTATTTTCTCTCTGCCTTCAAAGGTCCCGCCACTGGAGGGAGCATATCATCTGAACTTAATTGTTTGGTAGGGAACTATTCTGCTTTGTAGTTTAGAATATACTATCATGATAAGCACAGTCTCATTAGTGTTTGACATAGTAATAAAAGTCAGTTTTACCGCCCTAAGAAAAGTCTGTATCCAGTAGAATAGAGTATTAGTCTACACCCGACATATCTTTAATTGCAAAGCGATTACAGCTATTGAATCCCGCGCGAAATGTTGTGGTTTTAATCTGGGCTTGTTCCCAGCCCACTCACTTGTAAATTGGTACCCATTACCAAACAGAGGATACCAGTATTGAATTGAGGCCACGGTCTTCAACATTCACTTTCCATATATACAAAACATACATAAGATTGCATATAGAAATACTACATTATGGTTCCCAAGGGAGTCCCATTTCCTATGTTGGCTGGATTCCCAATATGCCCCATTTACTAATATAACCCTTATCTAAAAGCGTCTAATATCCTTTATAAATCATTTTTTCCAACACGTCCAGTATCTAAATGAAATGCATGGACCTTTTTGGGACAATAAATTACTGCATATAGCTTTCCTGAGGTTAGGTTCGCACATGTTTGTTATGTTGTTGTTGTTCACATTTTGTTATCAATCATCCTTAGAAACCGTTTTCATTTCCATTAGGCCGTTTACAAATGCTGTGAGATTCTCAATGAAAGAATGAAGCAAGTTAAAGAGAAGATGCCTGATGCTTCATGGCTCGATATCATAAAAGAATGTGCAAAAACTCGAGTTGATTTATCTGCTCAATACATGTGAGTTTATTTTCATATCTGACGTCATGGAACCAAACTATTATACACGTTTTTCTAACTATGATCTATCATTTGAAATCGGAATTTGCATTTCCATGACATAAAGGGTATTTATTCTCTGTTCCCTCTCATTCTCTCTCAAGGAGTTTCTGGAAATTTTTTACGCTTTCTAACTTTATAGAATTATATATTTCATTTTCAAACTATTTTTGTTTTTTCCTTATAAAGGTTTTATGACGCCGAGAAATTCTTCTACGCCTATACAACGTACGGAGCAGCTTGTTCTGAGGTGGAAATTGATGTTTTGACCGGAGAGAGCACCATCTTAAGATCTGACCTGATATTTGACTGTGGAGAAAGGTTATTATTACTGTTCACATCTGTTTTTTAGACTTCTGCAGGACGTGAACATTCGTCAAAGACAATAGCTGATAAAGGACGATTTTTATATTTAGGGATTGGTATAAAGGTCACTAATTTTGAGCGTACTTACTTTTTTAATTACTACCATCATCATTTGAAGTAACAGGCATAAGAGATTTCTCCTGTAAACAGATTTTCGTTGTTCATTGATGCATACTACAGTTTTGTAGCATAGAAGAAATCTTTTTATTCTGATCTTGGGTAACGCTGTTTTGCAATCGATTTTGATGACAATAACAAAGAAAGACATCTCTCAAGTGTTCTTCAGAAAAAATCTCAGGCTTGTTGCTTTTAGATGAAGGGTCTTGCTTTTAGTAGACGAGGTAGAAGGTAGAATACTTACGAATGTCTTTATCATCCAGACTTTTGTAAATATGATTGACCTCCCATTATAGCATCAACCCAAGACTTGATATTGGCCAGCTCGAAGGAGGATTTGTCATGGGAGCTGGATATTGGCTCTCTGAAAAGGTTGTTTATGATGAAGAGACGGGTGAGCAACTTACAACAGGGACATGGGTTAGTATTTGAATCCATTTTAATTTTTGTTAGTCACAATGAATAACATGCGTAATATAATAATCTTTACGACAAAATCAAAAGCCCAAAATGAACTATAAACTCCGAAGCAGAGTTTGCCAAAGTGAAGTTTACCATGGTACGAATTTTTGCAGAAGTATGTTGGGAAAAATTGTTATTGTTTTGCAGAACTACAAACCACCTACATCTAAAGATATACCCATGGATCTTAGAGTTCATTTGAATCATGAAGCGGTGAATCCGATCGGATTTGTAAGATCTAAAGGTTAGCTTTCTTTTACTGTTGTATTTTGTTGTTAATTTGTTGGCGATTTGATGTTGATTTTGTAACATGTTTGTCTTCCTTCTTGTTTACGGTAATTTTAGTCAATACTTCCAGTAAATACTGCAATGTGTACATGAACTAGGTATTCCCATAATATACAACAGAACCTGTTGCGAACATATCATTCATTGTAATGGTATCACGGCTATGGAATGACATTCCTAACGATTTTAAATGAACATCCCAAGTTTCAGGGACTTTAAGGAACTATGAACCGTGCTTGAAGATGTCATATCAAAACATTAAGTGATCTACTTGTGTTTGTATTTTTACTTAATCAACTATTAAAAAGTTTTCTTGAGACTGTTCTGGAAACAGTTCTTCTTGTCTTGTTTAAGAATGAAGAACCTTGCAACAAAACTGCCATTCACACATATTTTTATTTTTATTTCGTAGCTGTCGGCGAGCCTGGTTGCTGTTTCGGTTCAACTTGTTTGTTTGCTGTAAAGAATGCCATCGAAGCTGCGCGAGCTGATGTGAAACAATCTAATGTTTACTTTCAGCTAGGTAAGTTTGCCTGCTTGAACAAAATTTCGGTAATTTTTATGAGAAATAATTTTAAGGTAACATGATGATACTTGAAAATTTCAAGGAAAGTATAACGTTTGAGTTAGCAGTGATATAATATTTTTTATGGAGCGAATTTTATGTTCAAATGTTTGAAGCCTTTGAAGCAAACATGCTCACATTTTTATCGAAAACCCACGATGAAAATAATTGGCTAGATACAAATAATTCCGATGTTCCTAAAAGTATCAACAAAACCCTAAAAAATTTCATAACCCAAGGAAAATACAGATATCTAAAAATCTTAGCACTAGCTTGTGTTACCTAGACGTTGGACGAAATGGAGATTTGGCTTTAATTATTATTATTATGGTTTAATATGTGGCTTAATATGACTTAATAGAGTTAATCTGGTTTAATTTTTGACTAAATTATCACTTATTACGTTATATGACCTGATATGAGCCTAGTGTATGCCACGTAGCATTACTCCATTGGTGACAGTCACCGCATCTTCGTTTGTTATCTGGAGACAAAGTTTCATTGGAATTAGGTGCTCCACACTACATGTAGTTGGGTGCCAATGTTGCTCCACACCGCAAGTATTTTGGTGCCAATTTACTTTCAATTCAAATACTTTTTTTACAGATGGACCAGCAACTCCTGATAAAATCCAAAAATTGTGCCAAGTTGATGCAAAAGAATTGCTTCTTAATTAATTCTTCTTTTTTGTTTTTTTTTTCTTCAATCAGTTATCTCACTTAATTTCGATTAAAACTTGAATCTAATGCTGCAACGAAAGTTTTCAATGTGCTCCTTCACAATGGCCTTTTAAGTAGTCTTTAAGTGCCAAGGGTGTCGTGCAATTTCTTCCACTCATGGTTTCCCTGCTCAAAACCGTTTTTTAAACTCTAACCTTTTTAAACACTGACACAGGCTATTGTAGACTAGATTGATATAATGTATTTTAGCATGTATTTTTATAACCTTTTATAAAGTGGAATATTTTGGGATAGTCTGGAATAATTTGGAATAATGAGGCCCCCAGGGGTGATGAGGAACAAGGGAACATAAGCAAATATTTCTAGGAAACTAGGAACTGGGAAACAGTCGGAATTCCATTTTGAGGAGCATTTAAATAACATCATGGGGACTTAGAAGACTTTGGAAATTTTCCTAGGGAACGTGGGAATACAGCCTTGGAGGGAGGGGGCTCAATAATGGAAACAGTATTTTTTGCCAAAATCGTTAAAAAGAAAGATACTTTGTTTTAAATTATGTTCAAATTTACTTGGATCTCAAGTTGCTTGCATCCCAGACTGTGAAAGTATCAAGTGCAAACACGAAATGTTTTATTTTTCGGATGAGTTTCCCAGTACGAAAATCTTAGCGATGCTTTCATCGAAAACAAATCATCGTCTCTACTTTCCATTCGAATCTCGTATGGAATAATCAAATATGCCTACTATACGTTGGCCCTAAAAAATTGCTATTTTTCAATAAATCCGCGTGCAATTTTCAACCAGTCGTACAAGGAATAAGAAATTTGCAAATTTTAAATTTTTTAACCAATTGTTTAACCTGAATTTGTTGTATCAAATCGTAGCTTGCTGCTGGAATGCAAAATTTGTATTCAAATTGAATTCATGAATTGGACTGGAATTTTTGTAACTTGTTGTTGAGTATTTTTGCGAGAATTATTTTATGATAATGAAACATTCAGTAATGTATCTCATAATATGTTGTTTAGAGTTTTTGTTGTTGTTTAGAATTGTTGTTGTTTAGAATTAAATAACGCTTAACATAAATCGTATTTACCACATCCTAAGTACTGAGTTACACCTGAATTAAAAGCTTTGTAGTTAGAGCTAGATCTCTACATTCCAATTGCTTTTTGATTTGCGTTATTTTTCATGTTCACTTTAATCGTTTTTCAATTTTGATTTTGAATATCATTTAACGAAAGGGCAAAATGTTTGTTTTCGTTAAAATCCTTCACAAGACAAGAGGAACATACCAAGTTTTGAATTGTTTTTAATTGTTAGTCGATGCTCACAACGCTTTAATATATCAGTTTTACTAGCTAAACGCCCTTAAGAAGGAAAAAGAGCCCACTAAGGGCGTTAAATTAACTTTTTTTCACCAATAAAAGTGTATTCAAATGATAGATCGACTTAAAATATTAGAACAGCCTCGCATTGCCACAGAATCTCGTTGTCGACTTGGCCGTTATGTCAGTTATGTTTCCAAGCAACAAGCAAGGCTGCTACAAAATGGAGTATTTTATATTCCTGGCCGTTCGCTTATGAAAATGACGATATGTACTTCAAGATGAGCATGTTTCATTTTGAATCGCGGTATATATTTGTTTAGATATACATACTATCGGATAAACATATTCAAAGAATAAAAGAATTCACTGCCGGTGTGAAAGTTTGCTTGAAAGTTGGTGTTGACAATTGGCCGGTTTTTAGGCCAGAATGTCTCGGATAGATCCTGAGCAGTTGAAGGCAAGGCTGATTGCAAAACCAGAGCTCACTCCAAGTCCTGGTGCACTTAAATTCACACGCCCAACGCCAGTTCAACGCAAGAAGGTACTAAATCTTTATTATCTATCTCAATGCGATCTCCTATTTTTGAGTAGCTCAAGATGGGCCTTGTAAAGTTTATGGCGACCCTGGTACCCAATCTCTATGTAGAAAATTACAGGAGGAAACGTATCGATATCACAATTGTAATATCATAAAGTACACTTTAGAAAGGGGCTACTAGAAGGTTTCATTTGTGAGTAATGATGTCAAACTTCTCGTGATTTTAAGTAATAAGTGTAATGTAATTGCATTATAATATCTTAGCCGTCAAAGACCCATTCTTTAAGCAGGTGAAAGAGGCTTGTAAAACAAACCATATATTCTATTCTATTACCCTCTGTTCCTTTCTAAGTGGAATCAAGTGATGCTATACGAAGGATACAGGAGAGTAGGGGGGGGGGGGGGAGTTATTTCACACTCAGAGCTCTCTCTATAATATTTTTGCTAGATTAACAGCTTGAGGCTCACTGCATTTGTAGTTTGAGAATTGACTCAACAAAAATTGAGGTATCTTATCTTATCCTATTTAACATTTTAGGAAGTTCCCAATCAGCCTGTTTTAGATCCTCTGGTAAGTGCAATGACACATCCTGTCTTCTTTCAGTTTACATTTTTGATAATCTTTATCTTTAGTCCTATAATTCGTATATCAACGGTATTTGTATATCAATTTGTATTCACTTTGATTTGTCACTGGATTGTTGTGAATGAAAGATAACAGCCTTTTTATTCTGCATCCTTGATTCTTTCTCAATACTTCTCAAAGCTAAACATGTTTTTTTTTAATTTACTTAATATAAAAATGTTACAAATACAAAGTACTTAACACACTACCTATGAGGCTACAATACTACATTACAAAGATGGTACCAGGAGCAATATGTCATGACTACCCCCTGGTATTTAATATAAATCAAATCTAAAAGAATTCACCATTAAATACATTTACAAATAAATATTGCAGCCGTCTAAGCATGTTATAAATTTTGTTGCTTTTTGCAGCCTCATTTAACAGAGTATCAAAGAAAGCAGAGAGAACGGCCTACAGTGGATGATGTACTTAAAGAAAATAAAAGAAAAAAGCAAAACACAGAACCACTGAACAAGAAACTGAAAAGAAAATCTTCTGTTGAACCATTAGAAGATAGAGGATCACCTTTACCAAATCTCCCCAATGAGTTGAGAGAGAAGCAAGATCTAATTGATTTTGCAGCTGGGAGGAAGAAGCCATTATCTCCAACTCCTCCACCCTCAAAACCGAATGTTGATGGGGTTGCAGGGTATAGAAATGCCTCGAAATATGTCAATGGGGTTGCCAAGGATAAGAAGCAATCAGTTGAAGAGATAATCGCTGATGGGATGAAGAATCCTCTGCAGATTATTGAGCTGATGCGAGAAAGAAAGGATGTCGGATTTCTCTACATGGCAGCTGCTGTCCCGAGATCTTCAATTGAATACAATCCATACAATCTCAAGTATGTTGATGTTATTTCTATTGCGTAATCAGTGGCAGACACTTGGGGGGGGGTGAGGGGGGCGATGGCCCCCCAAATGTTTTGGAAGACAATAGTCTGTTGTTCTAAAACAATGGAAAGTTGTGGTGTCATCCAACCGAAACAATAGGCTTGCCCCCCCCCCAATATTTGGCCAAGTGTCTGCCACTGGACCTAATACCTTTCTCATCCTTAATTTGCATTGTATACAGTGGACAGTTTTGTCAGATGGTCATCTAAAAAGCAGTAGCTAACATCTTTCTTATTTTGCAGAATTGTTCCGCACGCTGAGATAGATCCCCGCGATCACTACACAATAAGTGTGCAGGGTGTTACCCACAACATGCCTGATGAAGTTGAGTTTACAAAATTAAGCAGATGGGAAAAGGAATATAAAGACTATCAATGCCTGAAAAAGATTCCGACCTTTGCCAATTTCCGAAAATGGAAGGCGTTTTATGTTTGGAGGAAAAATGTACGAGGAAAGTGAGTAGCTGTGTCAATCATATCAAGTTTTCAAGTCATTTGTTTATATTATGAATTGCCCTCTCTGATTTATATCCATTTTAAGTTATAAATTACATCTTTTCATTTATTGCTTCTGAGATTATTTCTTATTTGTTTTAGGAAAATCACTGTTTGCAAGCATTCATTGCAAAAAAATCTTTTTATCGTCAATCCTGTAAGTAGAACTAGTTTATACTCTTCTATGAAGATGCAGCATATGTGCATAGCAAATATCTATCCTATTTAACCTGACTGTCTAAAAATTTATATCACTAGTTTCTGTTTAACATCAATAACTTATATTTGCAATCAAATTTCCCTCAGGACTTGATAACAATGAAAAACAGTTTATCATTCTTATAATATTGTACAATTTAGTTTTTGGGAGAGTTTTTAAAGCAAATATTTTCAGTAGATAATGACATGATATCAAGGCTATTTTGAAAGTTTGCAATCCTTCTGCTGTTCATTCTGCTAAATTAAGCTAAAAATATCTTCAATGCTTTTAGCAAAAAAACGTATTTCGGTTTACATGATTTTGATCAATTGTTTTATTTTTCCATAGGCCCTTCGTCCCGCTTTGGTGAGTGTTAGAGAAATGTGTTTCAGAATCAGTGACATGGGTCTCTGCAATGTTGAAAAAGGCAAAACGTATACACTCATGGAATTCAGGAATGCTCAATCTCGCCAACTAGGGGAGGTATGTTGCTTTGTTTACCCGTATTTCTTTCCATTCATCAGCCATTTGGCATATTGACAAAGATGTCTATTAATTGATGAACTAAACGTTGCAATTACCGATCGATACGAGAACGCAAATTGTCAACGTTTAGGGTACTCCTTGCATGACGGGCGAGGCATTAATTGATATGTAGAATGCCTGATGTACTCTGAAATAAAAACTAAGGCTACTCCTGTTATGTTGATGCTGAATGTCACAGAGCAGCATCTCTTGGTGGGAAGTCCTGTTGTTCGTCGACACAGCATGGTTGAGGTGGTCACAGGAGAGACTCTGATGCCGTGTTGTCTTCTCAAAACCGCTGTTGCACCTACGTTTAGTTACTGATGGCCCTTGACTCAAGTTGAGTTCATCCTTCCTTGACCTTTGACACCCAATTTTATCATCAGTTATATGCTACATTCTAGGTGAAAACGAGACTGGCCGAGTTTCGTGAACTCGTCAAAGAAGTTGTCCGCAGTGCATGCCGTACGGCTCTACTTGAAGTCGGATTTGTCCCAGACGAGCATTTTATGGAAACAGACAGCCAATACGGAGGTCAGTGGCTTAAAAATTTCGAAACTTTATGTAGATCAACATGTTGACAAAACATCTGGAGGCAAAGGAAGCCCTGTGCTTGCTCAATTCTCTCCGGCGATTCGCTCTAAACCTGGATAGCTTTCTGAGATGCAGATGCAGATAAAGATGCAGATACAGATACAGATACGGACAGGGCTGGCAAGGCGCTATATTCCTCCTTCCTGGGAGTGTTAGTCCCTCTGTCGGGGAAAAATTCCATGCCTGTTGTGGAATTTTTTAATGCAAAATTGTGTGCTATTGCTCAGAAAGATTTCTCCTGTTCTGTTCTGTCCTGTCCTGTCCTGTCAGGGAACACACCTTAATGGTTGCTAAATACCTGAACTTATTTGTGAGACCATTAGCTGTACATATGACCAATAAATATTTACTCGTTTTCGCTCGTTATATCTGTTTTTGATGCATAATTTTCTTGTGTATCTTACAGATATGGGTACTGGCGGAATGATTGCAGATTCAGCATACGGCATGCAAGGTTTCAATGACTATGACATGTATGAAGAACCTGATAAAATGACCTACACCGAACAGGCAAACAAACGGAGTAACTGCAGACGACTTACGAGGTATTTTTATTGTTTTATGGAAGCAACCTTGTGTGGAACGTTTCAAAAACCTGACTTAATACCTGTGTCCAATACCTGATAAACTTTCACCCCTTCCCCGTTATCAATGCCATTATAAAAGAAGTACATAGTTCTATAAACCTATGCAAGAAAAAGGCACTACAACAGGCCGGCCACCAGATCTTCAATGGAATGCCTGCGACAAAGTAATGTAAATTAGACTGTTAACAGGAACGAAGCAACGCGGCAAGGCAAAAGCAGAAAAGACGACAACGTTTGAAAAAACTGTTTGTAGTTAACATTTCGTCCCGGCACACTGGGCTTCTTCAGAAAAAGTTATACTCTGTGTCCATGCTGATAATATCTGGTTCTGCTTTTTAGCTTTATACGTCTGGCTGATTACTTGATTGTCAACACAATGCATGTATTGGCATTCAACTCTGTCTCAACCTTGCTGAACTATTTTGTGGAACAGCTGAAGGAAACCCCAGCAGCAGATGCAATTAAAAAGCTACAAGATGAGTCGTTAACAGGCAACGAAAATAAAGTATATGCAATATTTGTTCATTGATTACTTTTTTTGTTCTTTCATTCACTTATTCATTCATTCATTCATTTGTTCATTTATTTATTGTGTATTAGCTCTTTTATTCACTTACTTTCTTATTTTTCTATCCATAACTCTTCAACCTGCATATCAAAGATTTATTCATTTTTCCCCCATTCACTCATTCATTTATTCACTAATTAATTAATTTATTAATTAATTCTTTCATTCATTCATTTATTCATTCATTCATTTAATCATCCATTCATTCACTCATTCGTTCATTTATTTATTTTACATTATTGTTCTTTTATTTGTTTGATCTTTCCTTATTTCTGTCCATTACTTTTTCATCTGCTTATTAACCATTTAATTCGTACGTCAGTTTATCATTTTCTTTATCTATTGTTAAATGTCTATTATATATTCAATTTTTATTTCCTTGCAGGAGGAAGGCATATTAAACTCTCTGTTCCGAACAGAGTTACTTCTTGAGCCCCAATCTCTTTACTTCAGTCCACACCTGCAAGACTTTGAATACGGGATCAGTGTGGTTATTGGAAGTTTCCAAGAAACTGTACTCAGCGTTGAAAATCTTGTCTCTGATCCTTACTTTGACGCATTCACGAGGTATTTAAAATTGTTTCTACGTTTCCAAATGAATTAAAAACTGCAATGAATGATTAAAAGTTTCATTTAATTCTTATTTTCTCGTCCTCTTCTTCTTCGTGTTATTTTTCTTCTTTGTTTCTTCCGTTCTCCATTATTTCGAATTTTGCATTATTTGCTTTCATAGGCCCATCATAAACGGAAAAGTTGAAGAGAAGACGTGCGGTGAAGGGCCTAGCCTTGCAAATATGTTTGAAGATGACAAGCAGTTGCAAGAGACAATAAATAACATCAGGGAATCAATATCTGCTGGATTTGATGCCACTTTACAGTATGCAAACACCTTCGAAGTGTACAGGGAATTCTACAGCGAAAATGAAAGACTTGATATTGAAGCGTTTAGAAGAGAGATAGACGGTAAATTTGTTTTTTATTATATGTCATCACTCTCCCAACACAAAGCATGAAATGCTGTCCTTGCTAAGGGGCGGAAAGGGGATACTGAAGCCTGGGGATGAAGCGACCAGTGAAGTGTGCCCAATGGTAATAGAGAGGTCGCCCATTGCAAGAGTGCTACTAGGATTTAGTGAAAAGTTGTTAACATTCCTCCGGATATAAACATATCTAGGGAAACGTCCTCAAAGACAATGGAAAATAGTCATGGTTTGGGTGTGGCATAACAGTTTCTATAGTTTTTTGTGGACTTTCCTCCAGCTAGTGACCGTGTGACCGTTATGTTTTACTAGCTCTGCAATAATACTAATTGCATCCAATTTTTTGCTCCCATCATAACCACTTTGTTACTCTTTCAGATGTCGAGTTTTTCTCGGAGTCCCTTGCCAAGTATACGAAACAACATACGATAGCACAAGGAATCAAGGAGGAAAGATCTGTTGGTTTGCTTTTAGTCGATGCTACCAAGCTTAAGGAAGTCTTAATTCCATCACCATTAAAATGGTTGAAGGTAAAAATATACCTTTTTCCATGCATGAAGTTTCATTCATATTTATTCCCTTTGTCTTTTCATTTCATTTATTTTCATAAGCTTCTTTACGCACGGTAACTCCAACAGCTAATGCTACTTTACAATAAAAATACAATATAAATATATATAAAACAAAAGTAAATACTCTTATTAAAAAACTAGAATAACAGAAAAATAACATAGGAAGAGAAAGATATTAAAGTCGATGTTTAAATGGCGATACAGAGGATTCCTTTTTTAACTTCAGTCTTCCATCTTTATATTCAGTTTCATTTACACATTTTTTGCATGTCACAGAAATGATGAATACTGAACAAAACTTGCATTCTTTTATTGCATTCATCTATTCTAGGAAATAAATGATATGCTTCCCGTCTCCGCGAGAAAACGCGTGAAGGAACTGAACGCTTACGCAGCAGAAGCGCGCTCAAGACTCGAGGCGGAACCGCAGACAACCATAGACTTCAAAGACAGTCTTAATTTCCTTGATAAGACGCAAGAAGAGGTAGGTGTTGTAGAAAGTAGTCTACAACAATAGCAAGTTGAACTATTCGTCTTCTCATTTTGATACTTGTTTTGCAGTCTGTTAATATTTGATTTATTGACCCTGATATGGAGAAGTTTTACTGTTGGCTAATGGAAAAAAATTCTTGATAAAAGCCATCGGGCAGATAGAGTTAAGATTTCTTGGGAACAAAATATGAAATATCGAGAAGCTTGAAATTGAGAGTAAAGTTGAAGGAAAGAGAGCTAGGGGAAGTACCTTCAATACCATCATTTATTGGGACATTTTGCTAACCTATGAAATTTTATTCTATTCTTAAATCTGCATTTTTTTAGATTGATGAGAAGGAAAGAGAAGCTGAAATAGTGAAACAGTTTTACGATCTGATTGATTTGTATGAAGTACCAACGCCCCCTGAAGATCTTGCCGAATATCAGGTAGGCAATATGTAACTTTTTATCACTCAATGTTTTGACCGGGGGGATTTACACAAGAATCCGAACAGAGTTTGGTAGATTTGGCAAACTTTTGAATAGAGAGGAAAGACTTTGAGACTTTTCTTGTCAACATCAGCATTCTTCAAGCAGTCAGCTAAAAAAAGACGCATTCAGGAACATTAAGTAGGGGAGTATTGAAATCCAGCAATTGGATATTTAGTGTTCATATATTTTTCACCTTTACATCAATGACATCTGTGTGTCTTTTGCAGACTCTTCGACCGTCCATGACAGGTGTTAGGAGCGCAATCGACAAGGCATTGGCTGAGCGTGATGCAAACCTAGACAAATTCTGCACATCATTGGACAAAGACATTGTCATACTTAACAAGCAGGTTAAGAAGGTCAAACAGGAAGCTCAGGTGAGTTCTTTGTATTAATCTCTCTAAACCAACGATGCTCCGAACATCCCTGACAAACATGTAATCTTCTTGCTTTGTTGCTTAATATAACTAGTCCCGTTTTTTAATCTTATTTTTCTTGTTTTCTTTACAGAATCCGCAAATTCTTGATGCTGGTGACGATTTGAAACAGACCATGATAAAGATTGCACCATTGCTTAAAAACCTCCGCGAGAGGGTGAATGAGCTTGAGAATACATCAAAAGATTACATTGGTTATCAGAAAAGTTTCAAAGTAGAAGTGACAAAATTTGATGAATTAAGTGAGGTACATGGTGAAATCTTGTTGAAGCAGTTATTATGGGATTCATTGGCAAATTGGGATGTTGCACTTGGAAAATGGATGGAGGTATGCTATTTCATCTATCATTAAATCAAAGTTCATGCATTAATTCATTGATTCATCTGTTAATTCATTCAGGTATTCATTCGTTCTCTCGGCAATTCAGGTATTCAGTCATTTATTCAGGGACACATTTATTCATTCATTGAGGCATTCTTTCATTTACTTATCCGTTCATTAATTCAATTATTAATTAATCAATTCATTCATTCTTTCATTCATTCACTCATTCATTCACTCACTCATTCATTCATTCATTCACTCATTCATTCACTCACTCATTCATTCATTCATTCACTCATTCATTCATTCATTCATTCATTCATTCATTCATTCTTTCATTCATTCACTCATTCATTCATTCATTCATTCATTCATTCATTCAATCATTCATTCAATCATTCATTCATTCATTCATTCATTCATTCATTCATTCACACTTAACCTCATCAATCAGTCATTATCTCAGTCTTTGATTTAGTCACTCAAATTTCATTCATCCGCCCATTCATTTTATTAATTCATTCATCTTTTCTTTTGTTTATTCGTCCATTTCTACATTAATTTGCTACAAAGGAAAGATACTTTTTACAAGTTTCCCAACTAACAATTCCTTTGAGGATCAATACTGGATTTCGAGCTTTTAGGCTAAAAGTAAGTTGATAACTTTTTTGGACTCTGAATTGATCTACCCTGCACTTGTCTTGCAGACCCCATTCAACGAACTCAACCCAGAATCATTGAACGGTGAAGTTATGAAATACGTCAAAGATGTCATGAAACTCGAGAAGGGACTTCCTCCTAATGGTGTCGTGCCCGTCTTGAAAGAGAAAGTTGAAAGTATGCGAGTCAAGGTAAATTTATTCTCTGTATTGATGCTTGAAGTCCTCGACTTATGAGCACCGCAGTCATATTGTTTGATGTTTTCCCCACTATAACCCTTTCACCCCCAGACGGGCCATTTGGCCCAATGACGACCAAATGCACCGTAAAAGATCATTTTTAAGAGGGTTAGAGTACAAAATATTGTAAATGTTATGATGGCAGTTTTCCATAATAGTTCAAGCTTTCACCTAATTTATTTGACTATGCTACCCCCTGAAAAGCGTGGATTTATATGGGTTTTAACAGTTAAATGAAAATAAATCCGGATACGGAAAAGTTCACTGTGTGTTGGTTCATTTATTCTGGCCTACTGCTAAGTATCTATTGACACGGCTATGAAATATAATTCGAAGTATTTTATTGACATTTTCTGCGTGTTCCTTATAGAAAAATGGGAACTTACTTTCAGCCTTTCTATTCCAGCTTCCCGTTGTGTCCGATATGCGCAACCCGTCATTAAAACAAAGACATTGGGATGCAATTGAACGCATCGTGGATTATACTTTCAAAGACGATGAACCTGTCACATTAGGATTGCTTGTCGAGATAGGAGCATTTGATCATTCTGAAGAAATACAAGAAATATCTGCGCAAGCATCAAGTGAGGCATCACTGGAAGGCATTCTTAAGAAGGTATTTGAATCATTATCATTAATATTCTCTCATCATTCCTAGCTTTCTATTGACTGCCTGACTGACTGAATGATTGGTTCATTGATTGATTGATTCATTCATTGATTGAATGATCGATTATTTGACTGATTGATTGATTGATTAATTGATTGATTGATTATTTATTTGATTGAATGATTGATAACTTGATTACTTGATAACTTGATTGATTGATTGATTGATTGATTGATTGATTGATTCATACACTCATTCATTCATTAATTCATCCATTCATTCTCTCACTCATTCATCCATTCATTTATTCATTCATTCACTCATTCATTCATTCATTCATTGACTAATCAATTAGTCTCTCACGATATTGATGTATTCATTGATCAATGTCGTTTTCTCTTGATTCATAGATTGATCTATTTTCTTGTTCATTCAATTCCCAATAGGTTGAGGATTCTTGGAAATCAATGGAATTCATAGTACTTCCGCATCGTGATTCAAAAGATGTGTTTATACTCGGTGGCGTTGATGACGTTCAAGCTGCCTTAGATGATAGTCAGGTAAATTTACCATCGATGATTTGTCGGACTTTTTACATGCCACTGCCTACTTCATTCAACGCAGCTGAATTACGAGCCGTCTAGTCTCTTTTTTATGAAGACATTCCCATTTTGCAATATGCTGGACGGTGGTAATTTGATATTGCGTAGATTTAAAGATATACGTACATGTTCTTGCTACTGTGTCTCAGCTTACGTAAGAGAGTATTGATGGCGTTTTTCGAAGATGGTTTTTTGAACTTTGTTGAAGATGGTCGCAGGTTTTGAAGATGGATTTTAATTGATGTCTTCCGTCCGTTTTAATTAGGTGAACATCTCAACTATTGCAAGTTCACGACACGTTGGCCCAATCCGTGGCAAAGTTGAAGAATGGGTCAAGCAGCTGGCACTTTTCAATCAAACATTGGTAAGATCGTCAGTTATCCTCCCCTTGTGTAAACAGCCGTTACAATTTTGCTTCATACAAAAATTTTGTTACGAAGAAAATGCTTGCAGTTTTTGGTGCTACGTTTTTTCATAGTTAATACCTTGATGATAAACAGAGTTATAAGTTGAAAAGCAGTAGCTTGTCGCATTGTGTAATGGAGCTGCATGATTCGTTAGGACATTAAAAGCTTTTTGTGGTCTGTATAATTAGTTTTGTTTAAGTTTATGCTAAATTCCCGTGGGGAATTCATGATACTTTCCTCCTCCTGGTATCGTCCTTATAAGTGCGGTATAGTAGTGTTGTACTAAGTAATTCCGTTCTTTTACGTTTTTGTATTGAATATAAAAGAAAGTACACTCAGATGCTTTCACAGAATTGACATCATTGGTTGGTGAAATTTTCCTGTTTCTCTTAAAGGACGAATGGATGACTTGCCAACGAAATTGGTTATATCTCGAAAGCATTTTCAGCGCACCTGATATTGTCAGGCAGTTACCGGCAGAAGCCAAAATGTTCATGCAGGTTGACAAATCATGGAAGGACGTGATGAGGAAAGTTTATCGGCTGCCGAACGCGCTCAGAGCCGCAACAACGCCGGGCCTGTTGGAGACATTCCAGAATAACAATTCGCTGCTTGATCAAATACAGAAATGCCTGGAAGCGTACTTAGAATCAAAGTGCATAATATTCCCAAGGTAATCAACAACTTTCTGTAATTGATAATAATAATGTTACCTTGTTTTGAAATGACCATAATTTTTAATACAAATGAAGAATACAATTGTATTCCTTGCTATTAAAAGCAGTGCATAACTGACGTGTCTATCAAAAAGATAATGAAAGTGATAAATACTAATAGTAATAGCGAATATTTGGCCAAGAACCGCTGTTATCAATGTTTGTCCTGTAGAGCTTGCATGTTGATGTATGGCAAAGAATTTACTACAATCAATCGCTGCATTGTCACTATTATTGAACCATTATTGAAGAACAAGCAACCTAAAAATTAACTTTAATTTCGCAGATTCTACTTTTTATCGAATGACGAACTTTTGGAGATATTATCACAAACAAGAAACCCACATGCAGTTCAACCGCACTTGCAGAAATGCTTCGATGCCATCGCTAAGTGAGTTGAAATAGACGTATTTCCTTCCTGTTTATTTGGATATTTTTAAAGCTATGCCATGTGACTCTAGCAATCAATCTTTACACTAATAACACATCTTCCGCAGGCTTGAGTTTGGAACAATTCAACAAGCATCACAGACTCCGGAAAAGCCAGGCACTGCAAATGAAGACAGACGTGAGTTTGCAAATTCTTCAAATTTTATACCTCTCCATTTATTTTCCTCTTGCATGAACATGTCATAATTCACGTTTTGACAATGTAGCAGGCAAATCTTGTTCCAGTCTAAGAGTTACATGGTCATGTGCATGGCAGGATTAGTTGTTACTTCATAGACCACTCTTCGCTCAAATGCAACTTCATTGATGATGCTATGTTCTCTTTCATCTTTGATAGCAACTTCTCCTGCAAAGAATGTTGAAGCGAAAAGCAATGATATCAATGCTATGATGTCACCGGAAGGAGAAAGAGTTGCACTTGGAAAGGTTTGTAAGACATGGCATGTTCTTCTTCTTTTATCGTTTTATTTACATATACATTTATCTTTATTATCAAAACTAGTAATGTTTTTATTTTTATCGATCGTCTTTTTGTAACATTTGTAAGCCTTTAAGTATTACTTAGTGTTTATAAAAATTTTAAGTATCAATGGACCCCTACATTCTGCAATTTTGTATCCTTTTTGATACCATGCTTATTGGTTGAATCTCTAGGGACTAAAAGCTCGTGGAAATGTTGAAGAATGGCTTGGAAAAGTTGAAGATTCAATGTTTACGTCACTTCGAAAATTGACGAAAGCTTCACTTGCCGATTATGAATTGAAGGCTAGGGAAGATTGGGTTACAGAACATCCCAGTCAGGTTTGATTCAAACTGTTTAGATCTTTATTTAGATATTCAAATGTATTTGTTTTATGATAAGATTGACGCAGGTAAAAGAGCTGGCCAATATTTAATAAAATTGCAGGGATTAAAGATCCACGTTATGAGGGCAATTTAATCGCAAAGTGGTCTGCAGATGGTTTTGAAATATTGTTTCGAATGAATAATAGTTTCTGTTCCTTTTAGGTGCGAATTAAAGTAAAACAAATAGTTTTATTTTTTCTATGCTCAAAATGTTCGTCATACTCTGCTTCTTAAGTGATGCATTTTACAGTTGGTAATTCATAATTTTCCTTACTTACAGTTGGAACGTAGGCCTTGCATTCATCGGCATTTCAATCAATATCCTTTCCAGCGATTCATTCGTTATTTCACTAATTGTTTGATATTTCTAATTCAAACCAGGTCATATTGACTGTCTCACAAACAATGTGGTGTCGTGATGTCACTCAGATCCTTGGCATGGAGGGAGATCGGGCTTCAGCAATGAAAAACTTCGAAGAAAAATGTTTCAAGGTTCGCGAATCTTAACCTCCCTATTAATAATACGTTAACGGTTCTCTCACCTATTTTTTACTGTTTCATATATTGTACTGTGTTATCACATATTTTGGACTATTTCTGGTTACCCATCTTTACCCCTGATTTTAACACAAGCATTTTTCTTCCGCTAGAATTTGAACAATCTCGCCGCACTTGTTCGTGGTGAACTTCCAAAGTTAACTCGAAGTACATTATGTGCCCTGATTACTATTGATGTCCACGCCAGGGACATCATAACGGAAATGGTAAATTCAAAGGTAAGTCCACCAGATAATGTCAAGATCAATTGAAACATTTCAATGCAATTTCCTACGCACGAAAAGCTTTAAACTTTCTTAGCATGCCTAATTTTCATCCATTTATTAAACAAGAATAGGACAAGTAGTGAGTATTGGAGTAACCCCTGGTACTTCCATTTGTCTATGATTGTAAGCTATTCTTCTATGCACATCTCCAAAGTGTTGAAATGTCATTGATCTAAGAGCTTTAATCCTCGTTATCATTTTAATGAGTATCTTTATTTTACCACCAATTGTCTTCTTCCAGGTTGATGACGCAAATAATTTCGAATGGCTCAAACAGCTGCGCTACTACTGGGACACCGAACTAGATAACTGCATAGTTCGAATGTCCAATTCGACATATGTCTATGGATACGAATATCTAGGTGCATCCCCTCGTCTTGTCATCACCCCGTTGACAGATCGATGCTACCTCTGTCTCATGGGAGCGCTGCAGTTGAACTTGGGTGGAGCACCAGCAGGACCTGCTGGAACAGGAAAGACTGAGACGACAAAGGTTTGCATTTTTAAGTGAATTTGCGATTGATGTTTCGCTCTGCGGGTCCTGCGGGTCCTGCGGGTCCTGTGGCTCCTGCGGGTCCTGTGGGTCCTTTGGACTATTCTAGAGAGTATACAGTTAGAATATGATAGAGGAAGATGAATATTTTACTATATAGATTTGATTGCAATAATATTCCACTCTACAATACTCTTAAATCACTATACAACAGCTCGTACTATCAACACATCCAGATCATGCTATCAGATAACTGCTCACGTGAACTGCGAGCATAGCATAAAGGAAATATGAAGCATAATAGGGAGTGATCACATGAATAATACACTTACAGATACTCATTGGCTTCCTGTTACTAAAACACTTATATCTTTGGTTTAAAGCATTTATATCTATGCAATGCGCCTTCTAGCTGTTATATTCTTTTTCCTCAATTTTTCATCATTTTTTCATTAATTTTCTTGATATGTTCAAAGCTGCTTGAAATATTTTCGGCAGGATTTGATTGTTTTCAGAAATCAAACACCAATTCACCTTATCTCTGTTCTAGGATCTAGCCAAGGCACTTGCCAAGCAGTGCGTTGTATTCAATTGCTCAGAGGGTCTTGATTACAAGGTAATAAAATCTCTGATTGTAGTCAACTTAATCAGTTGCTCAATTGATCAATAGTTTGTTGTTAATTCATTGATTGATTCCTCTTTTTTTCATAGTTTTCTCACTTTTTTCATTTTCTACGCAGATCATGGGAAGGTTTTTCTCCGGATTGGCTCAATCTGGTGCATGGTGTTGTTTTGATGAATTCAACAGAATCGACATCGAAGTCTTATCTGTCATTGCTCAGCAGTTGCTCACGATCAGAAACGCTAAGATTTCAAGGGTAATTTGCAGCTTGTTTTTGCTACATTTTCTCCTCCCGTTACGTATGACATTTTACTTTTGACTTCTGAAAATATCCTGCATAGATAGTGACGATTTTTGGGAAGTTTGGGTTGTCCATTTAAAGTTCCTCGAAACCATAAAAACTTCGATTTACATACTTGTAAAAACGTAAAGCCGTACGTAGAGACAAAGTAGACGTGTATTGCAAGAGACTATAAAGATCTTTTACTTAAATTTTTCAAGGATTATAAAGGTCTTATTTTCACGATCTGTGTATAAAACCAAAGAAGAAAATGTTCGTACTATTCTCAACGTAGCAGAAAGTTTCACTTGATTTCCAGGTCACAAAAATATTACGCTCAAGAAACCCTGTTTGCTAGGGGAAATAATAGCAACATAATATATAGATATGTAAAGATCATCTGATCATATTTTTCCATGTGCTCCTGCCACTTTGCGTTTTTCCTTATCTCCATTCTTGGTGGTTTTGCATGAATTGATTGGCAACATTTCCTCAATTCTTAGGCCGCAAGATTCATGTTCGAAGGACGTGAAATCAAACTCATACCAACGTGTGCTGCCTTCATTACAATGAACCCGGGTTACGCCGGAAGAACCGAGTTGCCGGACAACTTGAAAGCGTTGTTCAGACCAATGGCAATGATGGTACCGGATTATGGTAGGTTGCTGATTTCACATTGAATTTAGTAATGATATCTGGTTGTTATTGATTTTACCAAGGTTCAGGTATCTGACGGAGGTAAGAAGCAACGTAAAGCGCAGGAATACGAAGCAAAAAGATAATAACTTTACCAATATATTTATGACTATTACTGTTAACCGGTCTGCTGATTTAAAAATCTATAAAATTTATAATATCTATAATTACAATATCTAAAGTCTATTTTTTGCCTAAAACTTGATTAATGCCATTGTAAAGTGAAAAAATACTTTCATAGTGCTTGATTTTCTCTGTCTTTCCTTGCAGTTAAAGATATGTCACTTCTTAGAATTGTTTTAGTCAAGAAATTCTTTGCTAGCTTTGCGAAAAAATTCCTCAATTTCTTATGAATTATTTCCGTGTTTTGTAGCAGCATAACATTGATTACAAGAACTGTAACAAAAGCTTAGCATTAAGTCTCATAAGCTTACCTATGCTTAAAAGCTTTTCTATTCTTTCCTAATTCGCCAATCGATTCTTTTAAAATGCTATTTTACATTCTTAGCTCTGATTGCTGAGGTGATCCTCTACTCAGAAGGATTTGAATCCTCGCGGGTACTTGCGCGTAAGATGGTGCAGATGTACCGGCTTTGCTCCGAACAACTTTCGCAGCAGGATCATTATGATTTTGGTATGCGTGCTGTCAAGTCTGTGCTTGTAATGGCTGGTGCTTTAAAGAGAGATAACCCAACATTGCCTGAGAATGTCGTGCTCATAAGAGCTCTTAGGGACAGCAATCTGCCGAAGTTTCTATCTCAAGATGCAGTTCTGTTTAGGGTAAGCAAATGCATCATTCCTTTTGAATACTTAAACGAAACACAGCTTGTTGAATCATTGGGTGTGTTGTTGTCCTAAAATTTGGCTGAAACAACGATTAATCATTGATCAATCTATCAAATATTGTACAAAATTCAGTTACTGGCATTAAGTACAATATGGAAACAAGACTGTTTATTCTCAAATCAAAAACATTAATGTAAATATCTAAATATCCTTTCCATATTATCTAGTTTTTATCTTTTAATATGAATTTCTTTTTGATATAGTCATATTTGTAGCTATAACTTTCCTCAAGTTGATTTTATTGTCATTTTGTTTGGCTCTTGTATTTGTTTTGTTTCCGACCCTTACGAACGTCAACGTTCACAAAAATCAACGTTTGATCGAGCTAACGGCTTAATATAACAAAAATTTCTTTGTTTATAATCTACCTTCTTTGTTGAACTTGTTTTCCACATAAAACAGTTTAACCACCAAAATATGAAGACAAGGCAATAAAGGCAGTTTTGCAAGCAGCAGAACCTATCACAACATCATTCATTATTGCACAAATTTACTATAGGATACGCTGCAAAATCTCAAAATGTAACTGCATAAGTTTTTCCATTCAAAAGGCAATTCTCCAAGATTTGTTTCCTGGTGTGCAAATTCCGGACCATGATTACGGAAAACTCCAATCAGCCATCGAAGACAGTCTTATTGCAAAGGGTCTTCAAGTAAGTGTTGTTTTTGTCTCCCATTTAAATCTTCTCTTCTTTCAGTTATTTGTTTATAGACCACGATTATTGCTACTTGTTGTCCCAGATCCATGGATTCATAACTTTGTTCCTTTCTAGGCTGTACCATCAATGGTGAGAAAGACAATTCAGCTATACGAGACAATGATAGTGCGCCATGGTGTTATGTGTGTTGGTCCAACTGGTGGAGGCAAAACATCAAGTTATGAGGTTTGTGGATCGCTTCATTATCCTTCGATTTCTGTAATAGAATTTCCTGATTGAATAAAATGAACAAAAAGAAACGGAGTTTGATTCCAGACCATAATAACTGTTTTTACTCACTGCATATTTATTTATTTATTTATCATCATGGATTGCCGATAAAGATCAAAGCTTGAAAGATTGTGTATCTAGGCTTTGCCATACTATAGACTTTAAGTTTCCGAACTTTCTGAGATTTCGATATGCCTTTCAACAAATAACTATATCTTCAATTTTATACTAGATTTATTGGATCTAATCTATGGGGTATTTAATACTAAGTTTAATTTTTTATGATAGAAAGTGTTTTGATGTTTTACAGGGCTTGAAAGATGCGCTGACAAATCTTTTCAAAGATGGCATCGAAAATCCGTTTTACCGACCCGTTACAACATTTGTCCTAAATCCAAAGGTATGCACTGTTTCTCTTAAAGTGAACTTCCATTCTGTTTTGTATTTCAAAGTAAGCCTAATATCCCAACGCTTCACTTAATAACTCCAGAGCAGAAAGTCTTTCCGTTTTCTGCAGATTATTCGCTTAAATGCCATGCTACTAATTGCCGTGTTAGGTACAGCTCTATTTTTGTATGCTTGACACAGAATTGCTCATTTTTAGAGCCTCAAGATTTAGTTGAATTTAAAACTTTTTCTTTGTTATTGATAGCAGTTATTACTTTATGATATTTAAAGTTGCTTTGAAATCTTGTCATGGCTAATGTAGAGATCTATCAAATCAAGATTAAGTTGTCAAATCATCTTTTGCATACATGACAGTCTTTGACATTTTTTGCTCATTTAATATCTTCTGTAGTCCATAACGATGGGTGAACTGTACGGAGAAGTAAACAAATTAACAATGGAGTGGAAAGATGGATTAATGGCTATGACCGTTCGGCAATGCGTTCAGGTAAAATATAAAAAACATCAAGCTGATTTTACGAGAGATTCTATAAGATTCTCAATGTTAAAACTGCATTTTGTATTTATTTATCCTCAAAGTTTAGGCGCATTTTGGTTTCAAAAACATGGCAGTCATATGCTATTGTTAAAATCTTATTAAAGGTCTTAATATTTCTCTTTTAATGTAATCCCTGAAGGCCTGCAATGATGATGATAAAATCCATCGACGTGTTGGCTGACAAGAGAAAATACCCATCTCTTGAGACAAATCATCTCTTTAGGCAAGGTTACTAACGTGTCCTTCCCGATGTTACAAAATGTACACTTTAATCCGATTCCCTCTACGTTATACAATCTCGTGCTTTTTCCAATCATGCTTTGTTATGGTAAAATTTTGCTGAAGGAGAAATGGAACCAAATGTAAACTTTTAATTGTAAAATTTGAAATATTAAAATCAAATCAAATTTGATTCATCTTGTTTAGGAGACAAATGAAAACCATAAATGGATCGTTTGTGATGGACCCGTCGATGCTCTTTGGATCGAGAACATGAACACCGTCCTAGATGACAATAAAATGCTTTGCTTAGCTAACAGTGAAAGAATCAAACTTAATAACACAATTCACATGTTGTTTGAAGTGCAGGATCTTGCCGTTGCTTCACCAGCTACTGTCAGTCGGTATGCCCCTAGTTTATCTATATAGTAAACTGTTTATTGTATCCCGACAGATGTCCTTCCCAGCTCTATACAAATTTGCTCTGAGGACTTTTGTGAAATTCTGCTCTTTACAAATTTCTTGTGATTTCATGTATTTATATTGTATCTATGTCATCTTCTGTCACTGGTCGTTTTGAAATGTTTGTAAATTTTGTTAGTTTAAATGATTGTTCGTCTGTAGCTGAGTGTTTGAAATGAAACTGAACTGGTCATGGTGCTAGTCGCATGCTTGAGCCAATTGCAATGTTAACTTTGCAACGTGGAGGTTTTCAACTCAGGCCCTTCATTACCTACTAGCAACCGTACAAGATCTGGCTGTTACATATCAAAATTGAACGCTTTTAGTGTTCTTTTGCGAGATGTATAATCGGTTTATGCTTTCTTTGCAGTTGTGGCATGGTTTACTATGATCCTGGTGATCTTGGCTGGAAGCCATTTGTGGAATCTTGGATGCAAAAAATTGGTCATAGATACAAAGAGGAGACAAGGGTAAGTGTTATTTAAAAAGTGATTGCTCAACTGTGTAATCAACCAAATCATCTGATTCAGCAATCAGCATAATCATTAATCATTTGATACATTATTGTAGCAAATAATACTTCATAAGAATTTTTTTTGGCTTTGATCAGTCTTTAATTGTGCTTTGAGTGAATTTTTGGATTTTGGAGACTGCTGAATGATTATCAGAGTGATTTAGTGATTCAGTGATTTAATTATCTGATCATCCAGATAAATGTAGTTGCCATCATCCTTTTTCTATTCATTTATTTAACTTTGAATTTACCAAACAGAGCACGATATAATCCCTACTTTTGTTTTTCTTTATATCTAGGACTATTTGATGAATCTTTTTGATCAGTACATTGATAATGGTCTGCGAATTGTTAGAAAGAAATGCGTACAAGCCATTCCACAGGTATCTTAATTGAACTTGAGAAATGTATTTATTTTGCACAGAATTATGTTATAATAGTTATCTAGCATGCATTATTATTCCTCAAGCGTTATGTTATTTGTAGGAACGGCGTCGTTGTTCCCACTAAGCTGAGTATCTCAATCTCTGTAGTCTGTCCAGGCCATCGATAAGTTTCTTATCTAACGTGCAAAGAACACTTGACTAGGTTTCTTGACTATAACTCTTGACTAAATTAACTAAAATAAACTACAGGTTTATATACATTTCGGTAATACTAAAATTAACTTCGAGTTACGTACGTCTAAGGGGCGAGTAAAGGTAAGAAACGAATTTAAATAAAGTAAATAATGAATGGGTGAACGATACAGAATGTAAACAGGCCTAAGTGAAGTCAATACAAATCAACACAGAAGTTATATCGTTTACGCTATTCCCCAAAGACTCCACGGGTATCAATGTATTTAGAATTAAGTATAACTGTATATTTTTTACCTGCAGTGTGTCGCTTGACCCTCTTTAATCCCGGCATCTTTTTACATCAATCTCATTCTTTTAAGGTCGACATTAGCAAAGTCAGCACACTTTGCGCTCTCCTTGAGAGTCTAATCTTCCAAGACCATGGCCCACCTGATCCGAAAATGGATTCCGTTAGATTGCATCCGCTGATTTGTACAGTGTTTGTGTTCTGCTATGCCTGGGCAATCGGAGGCAATCTAGTTGAAAGCAGCATTGATATATTCGATTCACAAATACGAGAGATGTTTCAGGATAACAATGATGTTAGAGTAAGTAGCTTTTATTCAGAAGTAAAAGCTATTTGATGCGCGTTCATAGCTCTTTGATTAACAATATTTGCTATTGAGTACCCTATCATAAATATTTTCGTGTCAACTCCTGTCTTTATTTCAAATTACATGATTTAAAACTTTAAAGTAACGATCAACGTTTTTTATTGTATATTTGAAGTTCCAGTTTTAGGAAAAAGAGGCCCTTGGGCATTCTACGTATGTTCTTGCCGAGTCTTTCATAGATCGGATATTGCTAAACCTTTATGTGTATACTTTGTTCTTTACATTAGCAACCAGCTTCTGGCGATATGTTCGGATATTACGTTGATCTCGACACACGACGATTTGAACCATGGGAGAAGATCGTTCCATCATTCCAATATAATTCTGGGGTAAGAAGGATATTATTCGTATCCATCTACAATTTGTTATTCTGTGAATGGATGAAATATATTGCTGCCTGTTCATTACAATCTTAGGGACCTTATTACGTCACTTCGGTTTTACATTATTTGCAGGAAACATGCAACTGTATCCTTCATTCTAGGCTGTTTCGTTATTTCTATCTGTGATACAATAGCCTATTGGCCAATGCTTGTTTATATTTTTACCTTATTTTCTCGAACTCAGAGATTAATATTCTTTACATTTACTGATGAAGGCGTAAGTCGAAAAGTTTGAAAAGTTGAGATTTATTTTTTGAGTCTCTACAATTATTTTATAACTTTTTTTACGATGGTAGCCTATCAATGTCTTTAAATATAAATTAAATATAAATATAAATGTTCACTGATGAAGCGAAAGCAAAACGTCTTACCATAGTGTTTTTATTGGAGTACTCTAAATACATATATAGTGTATCTCAACTTTTATTCGTTTCTTCATAGACGCCGTATTTTGATATACTGGTACCAACAGTTGACACCGTTCGATTTGGTTATTTGATGGAGAAACTTTTAGCATCAAACAGATCAGTACTGTATACTGGAACAACTGGTGTCGGAAAGGTAATAAATAGCTTCGCCTTTAGTTAAATCAAATTTGTTCTCAGAATAGCCACTAATGATTTAAGAGAAAAACAGTGGTGGTCTACCCGACCCAAGATGAGTTGAGCCGATCAAGCCTAGACCTTGCTGATAAATTTGCATTTCACTTTGTTTTTGCAGTATTTTCTTTCAAACTGAGCCTAGGTTCAGCGGCAGTTCTGACTACGCGGTACCAACTCTGGTACAAAGCAACGAGTCTTCCCTGCGGCAATCTCAGCTGCGCGGTGTCGTCAAACAACAGGAGCTTTCGCCGCAAGACGCTTTTCTACGCCACTCGGCGTCATCGCAATAGGTGCAGCCTTATTTTTTGTTGAAACACATCCTTATTTTTTTCCATTTTAGTCTGTTATTGCCCGTGGGTTGCTGAATGAAATTGCAGAGAAATCCAGCTACGTGCCTGTGTTTATGAATTTCTCAGCGCAGACTAGCAGCGTGAGGAGCCAGGAAATGATCGAATCAAAACTTGAAAAGAAACGGAAGAACATACTTGGTAATTAACCAATCAAATCCTCCATCTTCAACTGATCACGTGTTGATCATTATTTGATATGCTTACTTGAATATTATAACTTTACGGCTTGATAAACTGACCAATCAAATGTCCCATGGTAAACTGATCACGTGTTGTCCATAATTTGTAATTGATGTTGCATTAATTTGCTAATGACTGGACATAAACGGTGACTGACCAATCAAGTGTATCAAAAGTGATCACATGATGCAGTTCTAAGAGTCTGTCATTTACAAGGCCGTAGCTGCAGTTACGTAAGAATGTGTTCAAGACATTTTTCGCCATGAAATGGTTATTCGCTGGCTAATTATGCTAACTTGTTACGTCCTCGTCATCCCTTAGAGCAAGACATCTAGCTGCTGCCTTGTTCTCATATGGCCATGGGTTTTTTATTCTGAGAAGCACTATTTATAATCTCCATTTATTTATTTTCAAGGTGCTCCTGTTGGAAAACGTGTGATTATTTTCGTTGATGATCTAAACATGCCGAAATTAGACACGTATGGCTCACAACCTCCAATTGAACTTTTGAGGCAATATCAGGTAATGCTGTGTATATGTATAGTATCTACCTTTCTTAAATACGACAATTTATTAAGGTTCATTGTATATTTTATCCCATATTTTCCAGTAGTGTAAAAACTTATTACTTAAGAATTAATTTAATAATATCAGCAATAAACCTCATCAAAAGAATGATTCTTCATTTTTTAAAATTTTCGAGATTTGAGATTTAATACTACTTGTAGTTTTCTGTTAAATTTCAGAACAATTATATGTAGGACCAATATCATTATAAATAAATCAACCTCCATGATTTTAAATGCAACCTATTTCCCTATGTGTTACTCGATTCTTATTCAAAATCGTTTCTATTCAGGACTTTGGTGGCTTTTATGATCGTGAGAAATTATTCTGGAAACAGCTTCAGGTAAACTGCAGCTGTTCTTTTTAAATCATGCCATTATTAGTTGAAAATTATATTCCACTTTATGCCTCAAATTTCTTTCTAAACTTGGTACATTTCTATAATGGAGAAAAACTGGATATTTTACCATACTTTCATGATAGGTTCACGTTATATTGCTACTATTTAATGCTGTAAAATTTGAAATGATTCCAATTCGAAAAAGATTCATCATGATTAATAAAATTTAATCTTGAATCATGATTATTATTCCTCAGGATGTGACGATAAGCGCGGCGTGTGCTCCGCCAGGTGGCGGTCGAAATCCCGTCACACCGAGATTTATCCGCCACTTCAGCATGTTTTCAATTCCATCAGCAAGTGATCATACGTTGAAACATATCTTCAAGGTGCGTTTCTGAGTTATCTGTCTGATCTCTTTTCATAAACTTATATGATTATTAAAAGATTTTTTATTTATTTATTCATATTTCTATACATTAATATATCTGTTATCCATCTATTCCTTAATTTTTGCATCATTTTCTATTATGTTTAAAAATATATTTATTCATTTGTCTAATCATTCATTCTTTCATTTATATATAATATAAATTTAGATGCATGCTATTTATTCATTTATCTCTATATATATTATTTATTAATTTATTTATTTTTAATTATTCATTTATTTGTTTATCCATCTATGTATTCATTGGATAAATTTTTTGTCTCTTGCAATTATTTTTCACTATTTCTTCAAATTCAACTCAATCCCAAGTCATGTACATTGAAAAATGTTTAATAGCACTTTTTAAAGAAATACTCTATTTTGTACCCTCAGTCAATCTTGAAGGGCTTCCTATCTGATTTCCCAACTGCTGTCAAAGACACTGCGGAGGCAATTGTTAGTGCAAGGTAAGTGAAATGCCTTGTTAATTTCAAGGACCTTGTTAAGCTTATTCTATATCCAATTTGGTTAGTAATAATCTATCCTTTATAATCTATATCATATACAAGTTTGAAATTCGTGAAACGCCCAGATTTAACGTTTTAGTCTGATTTTTTTTTATTAACTGCCTTTATAAGAACTTGTACATTGACTATAATGTGGCGAATTGTTATGTTTTAGTGTCGAAATTTATTGCCAAATGAGTACAGATTTGCTACCAACACCAGCCAAATCACATTATGTTTTCAACTTGAGGGACTTATCAAAATGTGTCCAAGGTTTGTGAATTATTTTTTAGATAAATTGTAAGAAATTTCCGTTACTATTATTGTCAAACTATATTTGTTTGTCTGATGGTGTAATGTCAATAATGTGTAACTAAAAGAGGCAGCAGAAACTCTGTGCTGGTAAGTTAAAAATACCCAATGGCTTTAAAAATGGCTTAAGCCGAGGTACAGGTTTGGCTATATCTAGCCAGCCAATGAAATTCTATCATATAGATATTTCACGTGATCATCTTAAGTAAAGTTGGCAGTTTCACGTGACAAGTTATCCTAATTTCCAATGATGTGGATTTAGGTCGGTTGGATTTCATCGATATTTCAAACTATTTTTGTAGCAACTTCATCAACGGGTGTTTTTTTTTGTGTTTGAAATAGGTGTCTTACAAGCAGATACAAGTGTTATCAGGGACAAGGAACAGATTTTCAGATTATTTTGCCACGAAGCACAAAGAGTGTTCCATGATCGTCTCATCAATAACGAAGACAAAAGATACTTCAACGGAATGTTGTCAGAAATGGCACAAAAACATTTCTCCATTGTACGTTTCTTCCAGTTTTAACTTTTCTATATACTTTGGCAAACAATGTTTTAATGTTTGAGATGGTAACGCATGCACCAAGGTCATTCTTTTCACACGTTTTATTTCTTCATTTTTTAGAGTGTCGACTCACAAACATTTGAATCTCAGCCAATTATTTTTGGTGATTTCATGAAAATGGGAGCTGACAAAGCAGACAGAATGTATGAAGAACTTTCAAATTTGACAAAATTGAAGCAAGTGCTCTCTGATGTGAGTTTAAACATTTTATAAGCGTTTAACATTCGTGATAATGCATGAATATCCTTCTATTTTGCATGCATTATTCTATTTCGTTTGTTCATAACGTTTATAAATTCATATGTGTACGTGGCGAGCAGAATTTTTAATATTTTCTTTAACATTTCTTCTAGTATCTTGATGACTATAACATGTCATCATCAAAAGAAATGAAGCTGGTGTTTTTTGTTGATGCCACGCAGCATCTTTCAAGGTAACTGCGCGAAATTGTTCTTGGTAGACGATTGATTAATGGCAGTTATTATGATTAAAGGCCCCGGTGCCACAGCTTGAATTATCAACTTGTAATGTAATAAAAACGATAGAAATATAGAACGAAATGATGTTTTAGATTACACGAAATTTGAGTTGAAAATTTTAAACTTTCTGTGCTATTTGTACACAAACAGTCTATCTTTATATTTATATCTATATTTAAATCTATATTTATATCTATATTTTTATCTATATTTTTTATCTGCATTTTAATATCTATAACTATTATCATTTTAATACATGTATTTGCAAATGATAGGAGAAAGTGCTTTTTTATACCTAGTTATATTTCCATTTTCCATGCAACTTTGAACTTTTACAGTGTAAAACTAATCAAAATAATATATAAAATCGTAATCGAATTATATTTTGCTGTTGAACTGTTGCCTTTTTTCGTTAAATTTCAATGTGAAACTTGGCATAATTTCCACCATAGAATTGCTCGAATGATTCGACAACCAAGAGGAAACGCATTGCTTGTTGGTGTGGGTGGAACAGGAAAACAGAGTTTAACAAGGTAATTCTTGCATGGCAGATATAAGGAAGAAATTGAAGTGGTAGGAACACGACGCAAATACGACTAGATAACGATCATATATCTATATATTATATTACTGATATTTCCTTCCAGGAGACAGAGCTTCTCTGAGACTGAATCGCGCCTTTAATTTCTGGATCAGTCAGTGCAACTACAAAGAGAACGTCAACATTTTTTACTTCGGTTTTAACACAAGAAAAATTATTTTATAACATGAAAATTACTTTTAAATGTTCCTCTTCATAGCGCTGGATCCAAAACTTCTTCTTCTGGCTCATCCCAGTAATATCGGGGTTGCTGCCATGTTGATCGTTCTTCTCCAAGCCTTCCTATCTTTAACCTCCTTATCGACTACTCTAACTGCACTCTTGTCTTCTTTACAACTTTCCACCTTTTCGCTGGTCTACCCGCCTCCCGTTTTCACGGAACTGCCATGACTAGAACCTTCCTACAAATATGAATAAATCATTTTCTGCATGGTCGTAATTCTCCTTTTCGCAAACCTCTCTAACGTCAATAATTCTGTTCATTTTAGGCTCGCATGTCACATGTCTGGCTACCGATGCTTTCAAATCGAACTTACAAGAGGCTATGATTACATGGCTTTTAGAGACGATCTTAAGAAGTTATACACATTTGCTGGTGTTGATGGGGAAAACACTGTATTTTTGTTCTCAGATACGCAAGTAAGTTCAGTTACTTCGTTTCCATTTAATCAGGAGCCCTTACATCATTAATGCATTCGATTTTTGATACCATTGACAGTGGAAAATAGTTGACCCTGTGTTTTTACCTCTGTTAATGGCATGAGTAAGATATATGTATTTTAGATTTAGCATGATTTGTTTGCTCAAAAATATTTAGATTATTTCATTTTTTCTGTTCTAAACTCAAGAATTTCAGCATCTCTTCCTCTATCTCTTATACTCACCATCATTACCATCATTAGCCTTGACAGTTTTATCAGTAATCTTTATTTTTTTTTCATTTTAAGTCTTTCCACTTTAGTTCTTTCCTATTTAATTATTTTCCATTTTTATTAGATTGTTGTCGAAGAATTTCTTGAAGATATCAACAACATTTTGAACTCTGGCGAGGTAACTTTGATGTTTGCCTTTTTCTCTATATTTTAACGATTTAAATTACATTAGGGTGCTGAATTTTTATGAATCTTCTGTTTCTTATTTTTAATGTTCTTGTTACTAATTGTTAGAAAGTTTTGATTAATTTCTTGACGGCTATCGCATAAACTTTCCGGTTTTACAGGTTCCAAACCTGTTTGAACCAGAAGAATTCTCTGCCCTAATTAATGGAGTGAGACAGCATGCAAAGGAGGCTGGAGTCCCAGAGCACGATAGGTAAGTCGATTGGTTATTCCTAAGAGTATTTGTAGAATCGAGGTTACACAATAATGGTAGTCCTAAGCGATTGCTATCTATAGATAATTTGTTTTTCTCGATTGTAGAGATGCGATTTACAATCATCTGATAAGCCGGGTAAGAGACAATTTGCATATCGTTCTTTGCATGAGTCCAGTTGGAGAAGCATTCAGAACAAGATGTCGCATGTTCCCCTCACTCGTCAATTGCTGCACAATTGACTGGTTCTCTGAATGGCCAAGGTAAATGCTTTCTTTATTTTATTTTCATTCTTCCCCTATTCCTATTTTTATTCCGTATTTCTTGAAATTATTCAACCAACTATAGATTTTTCGTTAATCAATTTAAAAATGATTTTCACCTATTTAGGGAGGCGCTACTCTCTGTCTCGCAAAATTTCTTTGAAGAAATTGATTTGGGCAAGGAAGGCATCAAGGTAAGGAAACAAACCTTTTTGAAACTTGATTAATTTATAATTTACTTATTTTTATTTTTCATAGATAAAAGTTAAGGGTGAGGCTAGAGTGTAATAACGAATTTTATAAATTATTTATTTAATAAAATATTTTTTTTTACATTTTTATACCACGTAGCATAGAGTATATAATTTTTTCAGGCTTGTATAGATTTGTGATGTATGCATTAACATTTATTTATCTAGCCAGTGTCGCGTTGTTTTTAGTTTTAAGATGCAAAGTCTTTTCATTTAAAATGCATTTTGCAGAATTTCCGGCAGCTCTTTGCCGTACTCAAAAATCTCTCTCATGCAAGCAGTGCTTATTTTGGAGAGTCTGATCTCGTTTCCCTATCAATATTTTGCTCCATAGGAGAATATTGCTGAAATGTGCGTGGAAATCCACACGAGTGTGACGTCAATGGCTGATCGTTATTACAATGAATTAAAACGAAGATATTACACAACACCAACCAGTTATCTGGAATTGATCAACTTATATCTATCAATGTTGGATGCTAAAAAAGGGTATGTTGTTGTTTATTCTGAATGCTTTCTTGCGCTAAGGACATAATACACGAAAATACCCCGTCCTTGTGGAAATGCTACAAATAGGGCACGATTTCTGTCTGCAATTTCAATCATTTTCAGCAACCTTCATCATCTCCGTCAACCGTCGAACCGATGTGTTTTCTTGACACTGTTTACGGTCAAGTTTTTTCTCTTTTTGAATTTTGCTAAGTCTGATTCTTTGATTTTCTGTTCAAAAAACACAGGCAACTCGTGACAGCACGTGATCGTGTGAAGAATGGTTTGAAAAAGTTGCTGGAAACGAATGAGTTAGTTGATACAATGCAGGTGAGGATTTTCAGGCAAATGTTTAAATGATGTCCCGCTGAAGTGCATTTATGTATGTAATATTCGAGAGTGAAGGAAATCCCACCACCTAACAAGCTGCTATGTTGGTGTTTGTACTTATTTTTGTTTATATTGATGTTTGCATCCTATGCTATTGTTTACTTGTATATTTGTTATTTACGTCATGGTTAGAATCAGTTCACTAGTACTCACGCTATTGCCCTCTCTCTCAAACTACTACACTGTATGACGAGAAGTTGTTATATCGATGACGAAGGAAGGCAAAAGGCAGAATAGATTGCCCGATCCACGAAATCGATGTTAACTTGTGTTTGGGATCTAGGGAAAGTGTTTTTTGTTTGTCCGCTTGCCAGTGAACCACAATAAGTGCTATGTTCAGCCAAGATTTGAGTGCACTTAAATTTTGCTGTGAGCTACTTGTTATTTTTCTGTAGTTTCTTTCATTTCAATGGATGATTTTTATCAACGATTTGTTTCATGTGTTAGGTCGAACTTGTTGCCTTGGAACCAGAACTTAAGCAGAAATCTTTAGATACTGAGAAACTCATGGAACGATTGCAAGTTGACCAGGAGGAGGCTGATAAGGTAGGGAATATTTAATGTACGACGTTATTGTTAATGTATTGGTAACCTGACTGTGACATCAAAATTGCATCTACTTTACTCCGAGACTATATGATCATCGATAAACAAATTGTATCATATCATAGGTGCGAAAAGTGGTTGAAGCAGATGAGAGAGTGGCTCGAGAGAAAGCCACTGAGACTGAAGCTATTGCAGAAGATGCCCAAAGAGATCTAGATGAAGCTCTGCCGGCTTTAGAAGCAGCTAACAAGGTGCGTTTATCGAACTTTGGTCTGCATTCGTTCTCAAAAAGGTTGAATTGATAGCTTAAATTTGTATCGTGTTAGTGAAACCAAATGATAATCCAGAACCTGTTTATGCTTGAAATGGATTGATTATTCTATTCTAGATTCATCGATTTCTTGAATCCAATCAAATTCTAGAATAATCTCGGCAATCTCAATTGATCTGTCTATGTTTGGGGTGAATTAATGAATCGGATTCTATCAATTTCTAGATTCACCGATTCTTAGAATCCAACCGATTTCTAGATTCACCGGTTCTTAGAATCCAACCGATATCTAGATTAATCTAAGCAATCTGATTTGATCTGTCTATGTTTGGGGTGAATTAATGAATCGGATTCTATCAATTTCTAGATTCACCGATTCTTAGAATCCAACCGATTTCTAGATTCACCGGTTCTTAGAATCCAACCGATATCTAGATTAATCTAAGCAATCTGATTTGATCTTTGTAGGCTCTTGACTCCTTGGACAAAGCAGACATATCAGAAATCCGAGTCTTCAACAAACCACCCGACATGGTCATGACTGTTATGGAAGCTGTCTGCATCTTACTTGGAACAAAGTAAGTCAGGCTTTTGATTAGGTTTAGAAGAACTTTGAGAAGCAGCTAGTGTGATTTCTGTTGTTAATTTCAGTGTCACTGTTATGTTGGCACTTGAGGCTATTTAAAACCTTGGCGAAGATCATAAACTTTATGTTATAAGCAGGTATACTAATCATTTTTAAAACCACTTATGTTTGTTTGAAATGATGCATAGAATTTCCTCTATTTTCTTTCCCTTATGTCTTATGCTATGTTGATGATGCGATTTCTACCATTTCAGACCGGACTGGCCTTCAGCAAAAACTCTTCTTGGTGACAATTATTTCTTGAAACGTCTTTTCGAATTTGATAAGGTCGGTGAATGATTTTTACCACAGAATTTACTCAAGTAATATCGCTAACAATATATTATACTATTGTAATGTTGACCGTGTATATGTCATATTTGCAAAGGCGATATTATTTCATTAAACACACATTTTCAATCCAAAGCACAGGAAAATCTTGATCATGAGAAACACACGTTTTTAGAGGACAAAACTTCGAGATATTTTCCCAGTATCAAAAAGCAAGATAATTCATATCGTTGATGACTGTTGTTTGAAGGTTTTCAACTTCAAGGATCCTGTTTTACCCCGAATGATTTATCAATTTCTGTCAGCAAATTACGAAGCATTTCAAACCAGACCGGGAATTAACAATCTTCGCGAGAAAAACCGGAAATCGATGATTATGTTGATTTTGAATTAACAGGTTTTGTTTTAGGATAATATTCCAGAATCGGTTTTGAAGAAGCTTAAAAAGTACATTGACAATCAAAAATTTGTCCCTGAGATTGTTGAGAAAACGTCAAAGGTATTTTATTCTTATTTTATACAATGTACAAAAATTGAATTAAATTGAACATTACATCTCCGTTGATTTGTATTTATTTGGATCTTTCAAACTGATTTTCGATCTTTTGAAAATTCAAATTTGATTTTTTAAGCAACATACATCTATCCAACAAATGTTCTATTTTAGGCCTGTAAATCTATGTGTATGTGGGTAAGAGCATGTGACCTTTACGCAAAAGTTTACAAAGAAGTTGAGCCTAAAAGGCAAAGGTATTCATCACTCTATTTGCTGTTTTCCTATCAATCAATTCATCTTTATCAACTTCATCCCCTTTAGCAATAATTATTCAAGGTGAAAGGGAGTGTTATATTTGGATAATTTGTGATCGGTTGAGATTTTTGGTGATTTCAATGAATCAAAGTAGTTTATTTCATTTGCAATGATTGACAGTGATTAACCGTAACTTGTTTAGCTCTAAAAAGTACAGTGATTCACTGATTTTCAGCGATTCATATTGATTTGATTTGATTTAAAATGCTTTCTACCGATCCTGCTTTAAGTAATCAGTCTTTATGTTTTCATTTCTGACCAGTTACATTTCAAACTAGATATCGTCTTTATACCTTCTTCTCTTCTTCTGCAAGACTTGCCGAAGCTGAGGCAGAGTTGAAGGCAACAATGGCAACGTTGAAAGCAAAGCAAGATAAATTGGCGGAAGTTGAAGAGAAGGTGAGCTATGTCTATTAATCATTTCAGCATTTTTTTGTTTTATTTCCGTGTTTCGTTGCTCCCTGTATCTATATAATACTTGGTCGTCCCTGCATGCTTATTGGCCATCTAGGCAATGGCCTGTAAAACCAGTCTTGTAGTAGAGCAGTCTTTATTCATTGGTCTTGTATTTCATCAAAGCCAGTGAAGACATGAATAGAAATTTCTCGTAAAATAGTTAGGCGTTCCTTGCGTTTTACGACCATGCTTTTAGATACTGATTACAACCTGTTTGTCACACTCTAGATCGCTGACCTTCAAGCATCTTATGACCAAAGCATTGCTGAGAAAGATCGACTGACGAAAAACATCGCTCAGACGGCAGCAAGATTGAAAAGAGCATCAAAACTAACAACTGCCCTGGGTGATGAACAGGGAAGGTGGACGGAAAATGTAGCTGTGAGTATTGGTTGACTGCGAGTTAATGTTACCTAATAGATGTTAATGCAACTGATTTATGTTAGACTCAACGCTGACAATCAATACAGTTAATAGATCGAAGGAAAGATTTCTCCAACCAGTAATATTTTTAAAGAAAAACATGGGTGATTATCGTCTCTAATTTTGCGGTTTTTTTTGGCTTTTTAAAAGGCCCGAAAAAAGACTATATTACTGTATATCTTATAATGAATGATGTTGGAGGCTATGAAAAAACCGTTTAATATGAAAGATCTGTTTAATTTTTCTAAATTCTAGGCCTTTGAAGTTGATATTGGCAATGTTGTTGGTAATGTGTTTGTAGCAGCTGCCTGTGTAGCATACTTTGGTGCGTTTACAAGCTCTTACAGACAAGAGGTAATCATTAAGTTGCGTTTTAAGATAATAACTTTTCATCAATCCAGCTTTGCTTGGCATTTTTCATTTGCCAACCTCCTCAATAGTAGACGCTCATGACATGCAAAAGTGAGAGCTAGATTTTGGCACATATTTTGTGCGTATGCTACGGCTTTGTTTGACTTCCCTTTAAGTAACTTCCAGCCATTGCATGAATGATTAGAGTAGCCGAGCTACTTGAACATGATTTGTTTTCTTTCTGGCCCGATTCCTGAACTTTGATTTCAAAGTTTCAGATTTTGTGCTTTGGTTATTAGGAGACTGCGACTCTGTTTGTAGACCTACAACTTCCAAAGTTTTGATTCATTGATAACTGTATAAATGTATTTTCTATCATTTAAGCTCGCTACATCTTGGGTTGAGCGTTGCAAAGAACTTGAAATTCCAGTTACGGACGACTTCAGTCTTATTCATGTGTTAGCCGATCCATTTGAGATTAGACAGTGGAATTCTGATGGTCTCCCTCGAGATACTGTAAGTCTTAAAATTCATCATCATCATCGTCGTTATCTTCATTATCATCATCATTATAGTCATAGTCATCACTGCAAGCATTTTTAAACACCAAGGCTCTGATGAATAACATTTCTTTTAGGTTTCAATTGAGAATGCAGTCCTTGTAACACGAGGCAGACGTTGGCCTTTGATGATTGACCCTCAAGATCAGGCGAATCGATGGATTCGACAAAAGGAAGCCAAAAACAGCTTAAAAATCATCAAGCTCACGGATCCAAATTTCTTGAGGACCTTGGAAAATTGCATAAGAATAGGAATGCCTGTCCTCCTTGAGGAAGTAGGTGAATCACTCGATCCGTCTTTAGAGCCAGTATTATTGAAGCAGACATTTATGTCTGGTGGTAGGATGCTGATTCGCCTTGGGGATAATGACATTGATTATGACAAGAATTTCAGGTAAGTTTCTGTTTTAAAGATGAATAATGGCAATGAATAGTGAAATAAAAGTCATACTTGTTGTGCTTCTTTTTATTAATGGCTGTTGCAGTTTGGCTTTCATCACTATGCAATGAAAGTTTGGGTTTAAGCTTCGATGTTAAAATATCTAAAGCTTAAATTTTTAAAGAGAGGAACATGAATATAAATATGTGACACAATATAATGGTTCCATGTGTATAGTATTTTTAGACACAGCTTCACCAGTCTCGCTCTAAATCTCTCTGTCACTATCACTATTAGCTGCCATTTCTTGTTCTTATCACCTCGTTTTGTCCTTCACCCCGATGTTTTTTCATTCCCAGGTTTTACATGACCACAAAACTTGCGAATCCTCACTATCTACCGGAAGTTTGTATCAAAGTCACCATCATCAATTTCACTGTCACAAAATCAGGACTTGAAGACCAGCTGTTAGGGTGAGCATTTCCTTTACTAGCTTTCTTTTAATATGCATGCATATATGAAGGTGTCTGTTTTTAAATCTAACGAACACGGAACGGATATCAATCACAGGACTCCGTGGATTCTTTGGAGGGCTTACAACGATGATGATAATTACCTTGTTGAGTACAGAAATTGTACCAGGTGACAAGAGACATAACATAACAAAGTGAATCAGTACATGAAGTAGCATTTTACCTTTGAATTCAATGTTTCTATAGTATAGAGCATTAGGCTGAAATATGTATGTTACTAAAATCTACAGCCATTGGTTGTTTTTTGTGCCAGCGTGTATACATTCTCTACTGCATGTTTGTAAGCCTATTTTCTTTTTTACAATTTTCAGCGACGTTGTGCGATTAGAGCGGCCAGATTTGGAAGAGCAGCGTAACCAATTGATCGTGCGAATAAACACAGACAAGAACCAATTGAAGGCGATCGAAGATCGTATTCTGAAGCTGTTGTTTACATCAGAAGGAAATATATTAGACGATGAAGTACTCATAAACACATTAAACGAATCGAAAGTGAGTTGATGCTATCTTTTGTCGATAGATATTGAGCATGTCCCAAGCTTTGAGTCTGTAGTAAAACATAACACTTGCATGTTCTAACCCTTAGTTACTCTGTCTCCTAGGTAACATCAGGTGTCATAACAACGCGTCTGAAAGAGGCTGAAACAACAGAGGAGAAAATAAGCACAGCACGTGAGAAATATCGCCCTGTTGCAACACGTGGCTCGGTTATGTATTTTGTCGTGGCGTCATTGGCTGAAATTGATCCGATGTACCAATACTCATTGAAATACTTCAAGCAGGTATTTTGAAAATGACATTTTGATTATAATCATGTCGTATTTGTTATGTTCTCCTGCATATTTGCGTTGTTCCTTATATTTATCTTCCGTCTTCCGTCACGAGCATTCCTCTTGCGTTAGGAGTTCAAATCGAGGGTGAACGACTTCAATCTAGACGTTGCTTGGGAAACAGCTTTACTGTGCGTTTGTTTTAGACTGATACTCGCGTGACAGATTTGTTTATATTTGATGATTTCCTTTGCAGTTGTTCAATACATGCATAGAGAATAGTCCACAGGCTGAAGAGCTCAGTGAAAGATTGCAGATCCTATTGAAGAATTGTACTGAAACAGTTTATGCCAACGTGGCAAGGTAATACAACAAGCTGTTAACTCTTGTAAGCATTGTGAGATATTGCGCAAAGATACGATATGATTAATCATTGTTATACTAGCAACGGGAAAGTATGTTTTAACCTTAGCTTATTACGATACGTCAACACGGCACAATGCAACGAGTCGCTCCTGCAGCCATCTTGGCTATGCTGTGTCATCAATCAATAGGACTCCTCCCCAAGGGATGCTGCTCTGCGCCACTCAGCATCACCACCATAGGTGCAGCCTTATTCAAAATGGCAGCACTTACTTAGTTTAGCTTGTTACTTGCAGACTTAATTAACGTGCTCCTCATTGGAAACAATTGGACAACGTTTCTCAATTTTCCGGTCACGGATGGTCTAGTTTTAATAGACTTGCTGTTTTTATTATAAAAGTAGATTGCCGATAGAAGTGAAAGCAGATGTTTGCTTGTTAAAATTGGCTTGTTAATATTTTACGCTCATTTCTTGGTTGTAATGATATTAAACCTTTATTGCTTAAGTTCAGTAGCAATAACAGACTGTATTTTTATCAAGACTGTACTGTATTTTACAGACTGTGTACTAGAGCATGAAATACCTATCATATATGTATATTCACAAACTAAGTTTATAATGTCTATTTATTTTTAATTTTAATTCACTGATTATTTCAGGGGTTTGTTTGAGAAAGACAAGCTCGTATACTCCTTCATGATGTGTATTGATATCATGAAAGAACGAGAAGAAATCTCTGATGCCGAATGGAATTTCTTTCTCAGAGGAACAGGAGGTATTGAAAAGGTATGATTCATTGATCTTTTTCACAGTTTAAATCTTTTTAAGCCTAGATTTTGTTTGATCTCATAACATTCATATCTAAATAACAAGACGTCAGTTCTGAGCAGTATATTCACAATAATAATGTTTTGTTTTGCATTTATTCAACAGGAGTATCCACCAAAACCAGCAATATCCTGGCTTCATGAGCACGATTGGAAGTCATGTTGTAGTTTAGAGGTAAATGCTTGTTTTCATGCAGCGGCATGCCTTTCATTTCATTCCATGTCTCGGATTATCTACTCATAGTAATTCAAAAGCAACGCAGTATTACAATGGATAGGATGCTTATTTACAGAACATTGAAGTCTGATTCTAATTTCGGGAAATTGTTCATTTAATAGCTCGCAACTATATCTATTTACAAAAAGATGCTGTTCAAGTAGGCAGTCATGTCTTAAGCTTTTTCAACAAATCATGTTTGTTTCATTGCTTTGGTAGAGTTGCAAGGCGAAAAGCCTTTAGTTCACATCTCAGTTTTGTCCCAAATCCTTAACTCTAGTTTACATCTTGAATCCTGGACATGATTATTTCAGATTCAATTTTATCTTCAATCAGGAATCTTTACCAGCCATGAAAGGCATCAAAGATCTTTTGATAACAAGACACATAAGTATCGAACTTGGAGACATTAAGGTATGATTTACTAAAATCCTTCACGTTTCACCAACTTTTCATGGCACGTTGAAGCACTTGCCTGCCATGTTTTCTATAGATTTACAACGCTTTTCTTTTTATTTCTCTATCAAGAATTCTCACATCCCTTTCTCATGTTATCATATTCAATAGGTTTCGTTGAATCCAGAGGCCTCGGATGAATACAAGAAAAGCAACGGGCAAAACGAAGATTTTGAAAGTCAACTGTCATCATTCCATAAACTGATACTCGTCAAATGCTTCAAAGAGGAAAAGGTGCGTGTTCATTAAAGCATTACAGTTGCAACAAATGTTGCAGTCTGAATGATGCTAGATTTATTTGCAGTCTCTAGCTGGTCCTCTCAATGATTTATTTTTTAACTGTTTGGTATTACGACAAGCGATTTATTGATGTATTTGCTGCCATAATTACTACACCTCTAACGATGTTGCTGAGCGGCGCATAGAGCAGCGACCTTTGACGAGAAGTCCTCCAAGCATAGCTGAGATTCCCTCAGGAGCGACTCGCTGCTTTGTGCCAGAACTAATGCCGTGCTCATTGTCAGAACCGCTGTTGAACCTTGGTTCAGTATGTAGATAAAGAGTAGCCTAGTCTCTACCTATATATGTATACCCACATACAAAGTGTAATGGAAGCCTGCATATTTACCTCATGTGAAAAGCAATGGTCTATGCTTAGTATTGACTTGATGCCTGCCATTTTATCTCTTGTAATAGGTCACTAATGCCGTAACCGCTTTTGTCTGTGAGAATCTTGGGAAATCATTTGTTGAAAGCCCGGCAACAGATCTCCGGATATTGTATGCTGATATGTCTTCTGTTATACCATTGGTGTTTGTTTTGTCAACCGGTTCAGATCCAATGAATGCTTTCCAGCGATTTGCCAAAGAAATGGATTATACAGACAGGTATTGGGATCATTTTGGATTTTAACCTTTTTGCATGAATTAATTTTTGTGTGAGTGTAATAACCTATTTTAAATGATAACAAACTAAGATAAAGTTAAACATTAATCGAACTGTAAACCTATTTCGAAAGATCCTATATTGTATTGTATAAATACTATTCAACAAATTTAACATAAGAGAATTGTTTAGCCCTTGTTGTAATCCTGTTCAAAGATCTTTCACTTCATGGGGTATAGTGGTAAATGCCATTTAACTTCTGCGGAGTAGCAGCTAAGATGTCAGACTAACTATCATAATGTTGCGGGCTCGAACCCCCGTGCTAACCATTTTACGAAATTAACATCCTCTGATGAAGGAGTCTTTTATGGTTTGGTTATAGTTTGACTTTGATTCCAGATGACTTTTGTCACTTACCTTATGAGCAGTTAATTAACCGCAGTTTTATCTTCTAGAGTACAAGCAATCTCCCTTGGTCAAGGTCAGGGACCTGTAGCAGAAAAAATGATATCAAATGCCGTCCAGGAAGGCGACTGGGTGTTTTTACAGGTAATAGGCTATATTGGTAATAGCAGTCGATGTAAAGGGTGGTTTCTAATGCATCTAAGTGCATCTTAGCCTACTTTCATCTCGAGATATTGGAGAAAATTTGCTGAAGATAGAATGGCAAATAATGTCTGAAGATAGCACAGGAAATAGTTACTTTCTAGCCCTGGATTTGGCAGGGGGCATATTTTCATAAATCTTTAAGGCATCATCTTGTATCATCAATACAATAAACCCGATCCTTAATCTTGTTTGTAGAATTGTCATCTTGCTGCATCTTGGATGTTATCTATGGAATCAACAATAAAAAAGATTTCATCTGGTGAAACCGAAGTTAATCCGGATTTCAGATTGTTCCTCAGTTCCATGCCAACCAGTACATTCCCGGTTACTGTCTTGCAAAACAGCATTAAAGTGACGAATGAGCCACCAAAAGGATTACGAGCCAACGTGAAGCGAGCATTCAATGAGCTTTCTATCGATCCATTTGAAACGCACTGTAAGTTACCACTCTAGGTTAATCATTCGTATCTGGTCTCTTGGATTTTATTACCATCTAAGCAGGCAAATATGCTTTGCTAACTCTACGTTGGAGGTATTAGCCTGCGTGACAGACTGTGAAACGTTAAATTCACTGTGAAATTTGGGTTTTGCAGTATGAGATGCCAGCTAATAGATAGATGCTGCCAATACAAGACGTTTGAATTGTCTTTCGATTTTCTTCTTCGTGTGGCATGCTTTGCAATCAAATTCATTATGGTAGCTTCAGAGAAGAATTACCTTCTACAAAACTCAACTTGGAACACGCATGCCTTTCATATTCTCTCCCTTTTTCGTTAAACAAACAATGGCTTTCTTAAAGACAACGTTCTTATACGCTACAGCTTGTAATATTAATTATGAGTGCTCCTGAGAAACTGTGAATTATTCGAATTTCAAACACATATTAGAAAAGGCCTTAATCTTAGAGAATATACAACTCAGAAGGAGCTATTTAGTTTATAAAGGTATATATCCTATTCTCAAAGATTTTTTCTAATTATTTTTAGCTTTAAAAGAAGTCTGGCGACGTCTTGTATTCGGTTTGTGTTTTTTCCACGCTGTCATTCAAGAACGAAAAAAGTTTGGTCCTCTGGGATGGAATATCAAGGTACTTTAGGCCTTAGTATTCTTCAGTTGTTCTTTTTTTTAACATGACGTAATCTTTTTCCTCTCATATACTCTCAACGGTCTATGGCACAGCATAGTCTTCACTGTTTATTTCTTGCATTTTTTGTTTTCCAGTATGAATTTAATGATTCGGATCGAGAATGTGCTTTGGACAACTTGAAGATTTTCCTTGCTGATGGCAATATCCCTTGGGATGCTTTGATCTTCATTACAGGCGAGGTATAAACCAATCTTCACTTAAAACAGTTTTCAAAGATTTTTCATTGCTTTAAGGAAAATCAGCTGATATGATAAACATACTCTAAGTTGTGGTGCTACTTGATGTTATAGTGCATGAATTGATGGCCATTGGTGAGAATTTGCATTAATGTCTCATTGAATTTCGCCATAAAATAGAAATATTCTTCTAAATAGAGAGTCTTATAACTCTTGCTTTTCGTTGTCAAATTAGATGTATGTGATAAAAATGTTGACAGGATTTTTGCTGAGTTTTAACAAATGTTGCTTTGCGTTGCAACTCGAAACATTTAAATGCCAATAAAAAGGCGTAAAGGAACACGCCTTTCCAATCAAATGAAATAGAAGACTTAATTGGTTACTCGAAAATATTTACAGTTGGAAATTGATTTTTAATGACATCATTTCACTAACCAGAAGTTTCAATCTTACTTTCGATATTCTAGATCTTTCAATCTTGATTAACAGATTCTATAAATCCTGTTTCAGATTACATATGGTGGTAGAGTAACTGATGCCTGGGATCAACGATGTCTTCGTACAATTTTGAAACGGTTTTTTGCGCCTCATACTTTGGCTGAGAGTTACAAGTTTTCTGATTCAGGTGCGAACTACTAGAATGATTAATACGATTAAACGATTAAAATGATTATATTTTAAAGCAGAAAGTACGGTTTTCACCTGACATATCTCTGAGTATGATGAAAAAAGTCGGACGAAGCGAATCAGACGATAAAAGTCCTTTCTCTATGTTAGGTCGCGTTTCCACCCTTTTATGCAGTTATCCAGTATTGCTTTAGGAATCCATTCATCTATTTCTATCGCTATTTTTAGGTGTTTATTTCGCCCCAACTCACGACCTCTTAGAGGATTATCGTCAATACATAGACAGCCTGCCGATGAATGATGAGCCAGAAATATTCGGCATGCATGAAAATGCAAATCTTGCTTTCCAGGTATGGTTTAGTTCCTTTCATATTTTCTTGATTTATTTTTTGCTGCCCTCTCAACTCAAAGAAGAACAAACAACAACAGAACCAGGATACTTTCTGACCTTTTAGGAACGATGTTAACCCTTTCACCCCTGGACGGACCATATGGCCCGATGACAAACACCGGAAAAGATAATTTTTCAGGGGGTTAAGTACAAAATATTGTAAATATTTTGATGGCAGTTTTTTATAAAAGTTTACGCTTTCATCTAAGTCATTTGACTATGCTACCCCCTGAAAAGCGTAGAATTATATGGATTTTAACAGTAAACTGAAAATAAATCCGGGTGCAAAAGGGTTCAACATTTTCTTCTGTTATTATTTCTACCCAAAGCAAACCTGTTTCAATTCCTTGATACAATCGTAATTATATTGTAAATTCATCTTAAAATCATCAAAAATTCACCTAAAATTCATAATGGTTTACTCTATAATCAGGCTCCATTCGTAACTTCATCCTAAACTCATTATATAATTGTAACGGGCATTAGGCAACTGCTCATCTCTCTAAAAGAGTTACTTAATTTTCCCAGATTCATAGCAACAAAGAAACGTTTTCTAATGTTCCATGCTCAATTTAAATCCGATAGGCAGCTTGCCATGTTGTTATATCTTGTTTTAGTTCATTGTGTTTTCTTACCGACCTTTCCTCTTCCTCTAGATACAAGAAACTCACATTTTAGTGCGATCAGTGCTTGAGGTGCAACCTAGATTGGCCAGTGGTGGCAGTGGAAAAACAAGCGATGAAATTGTTTACGAGTTGGCTGAAAGTATACTTGGAAAGCTACCCGATATCTTAGATATGGAAACCGCTCACAAGGACTTGTTTAAGGTGAATAGCTTTGGATTAAACAGTTTCACGTCATGCTTTTCGTGCTTAACACCCCACGCTTAAAGGCCATTCTCATTGCTAGCAGCTATAAGTGACCATGTTTTTGCAAGACTCATTCAAAACGATGCGATGCGAACTGGTTTCTTGCCAATATCAAAGCATCGATCTACCCCCTGCTTAAAAAGACTATATGCCCTTTAGTGATTTTTATTTATTTATTTGATTTGCAGACCGATTCTAAGGGAAGATTGAATTCACTCACAACAGTGCTGGGTCAAGAAGTTGACAGATTCAATAACTTACTCAAAGTGATTAAGGTTTGTGATAAATTGTTTATAAAATTTTAATTTAATTTGATGATTTTCAAGAGCAATGCAAACCTTTACATGTTTACACCTTCAATCTTTTCCTATCTTCATTTTCATCGTTATTTAAATATATTTACTGCCTTTATTTTTTATTATCATTTATTGTTATAATCGTTCTTACAGATGTAAATTCAAGAGTATATTGATTGTTCTATAACTTGCATCTTCCTTTCATTTCCAGACATCGCTTCGACAACTTCAAAAGGCAATCAAGGGTCTCGTTGTCATGTCCCTCGAGCTTGACAAAGTCTACATGAGTTTCTTGAATAACCAGGTATGGCTTTCTATAACAAGGTTTTTCTGTATTAAAGTAACACAGTTAATCATAGTAATTTTGGTGTAAAATCGCTTGTTATTAAACAGAGATTATTCTATCGATTTTTCTCACACCCTTCCCTTCTGATAACAACGCATAGCAGATTATAACAATGTACTGTATTTCTGTTTTTTTAGGTGCCAATAATGTGGGAAAATGCAGCTTATCCATCTTTGAAGCCTCTTGCATCATGGGTAAAAGATTTGGTACTGAGAATCAACTTTATAGAGGTGAGTGAAATGTTTTTTATTGTATATTATATGATGTTCTTAGTAAGTATAATGTTCCTTATCATTGAAGCCTTAAATTTTCGTAATTAGCAATCCAGAAACTTGTGGAATTAAAGCAGTGTTTTCGTCTGAGAAACAAAAATAGTTTTTTCGATAAAATTTTAGTTTATTTTCACAACTTTTCTGTTAATTTCTATCTTCAGAAATGGATAGTTCATGGCCAACCAAAATCATTTTGGATTTCGGGATTCTTCTTCCCACAAGGTTTGTTTTTACGATTATTGTCAATTTAATCTAACTATCAAAGTAACTTTTAAATATGAGAATAAAACAAACTAATGAGGATGTATTTTATTACTTCTCATCTAGAATTATCAAAGTGATTTGCAACTGTGTTAAAGTAAAAGAAATAGGCTATGTATACTTACTAATTGTTTGCTGACTTTTAGATGAAATTTATAAGTCATAGGCCACTAATAAGCCTCCATTCATAGATATTTTAAATTCGTAATATACAAGAGAGATATTTTTGTCTTTTCACATTAGACTTTTATATTAGTACATCTGCCTTCATATCCTGTTTTTATATATGCATCCTAATTGCCAGCCCTTGCCTAAGAACATTTCCGCGTTCCAGGTTTTTTGACTGGCACACTTCAGAACCACGCCAGGAAATACGACCAACCAATCGATCAGCTTTCGTTTGGCTACAAAATTTTGCCGAACTACAGAAACCAGGAAGAGGTTGCAGAGGCCATGGCAAAAATGCAGCACGGAGACACCCTGGAAATGGATAATGAATTACCAACGCCGAATGATGGAGTTCTGGTCCATGGATTATTCCTAGAAGCGGCGAGATGGGACGATGATACAATGCAACTTGGAGATGCATTATCAGGCCAGATGACCAGTGTAAGTACGCCTTTGTGTGAAAACAAAGCTGATTGGTCCATAAAGCAGTGCAACAAAAAAATTTATCCACTTTAGAGAACAACCGCTTTTGTAAGGGTACACTTGATTTTGGAAAATAGCGAGGAAAATAAGAACCCAAATTGTTTGAGTTGAAGATCAATGGCTGTTACATTTACAGCCGGTTTCCTTGCATGTCATTCCTCTATCTGACGTCGAACTCGTTGAACTTTAGTTTATGTTCAAAATTCAAAATTTTCACATTTGTTATGAGCATCAAGTAACTTGAACTTGTCTTTATGCTTTCAGTATCTTCCCGTCATGCATATGGAACCTGCAATGAATCTAACACCCGATCCAACTCGCTATTGTTGTCCGTTATATAAAACTTCATTCAGAGCTGGCGTGCTGTCAACAACTGGTATGTATATCAAGTTTTAAGACAATTATACCCAATTTTATCAAATGCAACTTCTCACAGAAAATATCGTATCATTACAATCAACCGTTACTGCCTCGATCTGGATCAGCGATGAATCTCCCATGGTGCAACAGTCTATCGTTTAAGATGATGGATGGTAAACTTTTCAACACCAAAGTCGATGCTGCACCACTATTTTTATAAGTGGGAGTAATCTATCTGTGCAACATACTAAATGACGTTGTATATCTAAAGACATTTATACGTTGGGTTCGTCAAAAATTTTACGCGAACAGTTCCGTTACTTGCTGCCAAGGCAACTCTTTATGTATAGATTGATTCTGTTTCGACTCCAGCTAACAATTTCCTCAGTGTTTTTGCAGATATTTCTAAATATACTTCTATTCGAAAAAAAATTTTTTAATGCTGCTCATATCAGACAATTTTTTTTCCTTCAGATGGCAAATACTGTATTTATAATTCTTGCAACACAAAAACATGTCCACTTGCATTTAGCTAATGTTAAACTTTTCTTGTTTCTTTCTTATTAGGTCACTCAACAAATTTCGTCGTGTCTGTCTATTTACCCACCGATTTAGAACAGGATTACTGGATTTCCAAAGGGACAGCTTTGCTGTGCCAACTCAATGATTGATCAATACAAACGAACGATAAACACAGTTCTAAATGTTGTTAATATCTTGATATCTTCATAAACTGTAAAATTCAATTTTCGATTACCTATTTATCACTTTAAATCAGTTAACTGGATGCTCTGCAGTGGAATCAATGATGTATAAAATCATTAATATCCGTTAAAAATTTTATCCCTTCCAAATTTTAGGCTCTCCAAATCAAAATTTTTCAGTATTTAATACCTCCTTGGAAATATGCATATGAAGTTTACTTCTAATAGCAAAACAGCCCACTTGAAGCACAAGAAGGAGTTTTAAAAATACTAGCTAACCATTTGTTTTCTCGTGTAAAATACATATTGATGGCATCCACTTTGATAACAACCCTTAAGCTCATCGTGCAACAAGTTACGAACTCTTGTAAATAGTTTTTCATATTTCAATGGAATGAGCAGCAATCTTCGCCTATATTTGGTTTCTCGTTTCTTCATGCCACAATTTCGTTGGCAAAGAGGCTCTCCTTTTAGGAGATAAAATGGACATTGATTTCAATTTGTCCATTGGCAAAGTGTCAATTTGCAATAGGCTAACAAAAAGTTGCATTATATACGTTATACTGCAAACATTAATCTGAAAACCTCATTTATCAAATACTGTTCAAAATTAAATATAAATAATAAATGGAGTTATACAGTATTGAATGCAGGGAAGTTTTAGAGAAGAAGCTCTCTAAGTAGATAAACTGACAGAGGAGAGAGCACCCCTTTTTTCATAGAAATTGTCACAAAAATTTGTTCCCATCAGGTTCATTGAACGTGTATGAAGATAGAGACATAGCTTCTGTATAATATATTATATTGTCACTATTTATCAAAGAGAATTCTAAACAGAGTTGTTTACAGGGTGGCATGCTTTAGCTATCGGGATATTATCACAGATTATCAATTTCTATTTTGTGATATTATCGACATTGAGGACTTTGGAAGTAAACAAAAATATTGCATTGGCCTCCTACTCATAACGAGACTCTAACAAAGATGGCGACCAAGAACGATCACGAATCGAAATCCTTCTCATTTAAATTCGCAAAATCAAAAAAATCGTCAAAGTTACCGTTAGAAAATAACAGGAGAACTTTTGAAGTTAAAGACGAAGAGGCTGATGATATTGATTATGTGGTATCAACTGAAGGAAAAGAGATTAGAAGGTATAAACCAGTCTTTGAATTAGGCCCATTTTTTTCAATACTAAAAAATCACTGTTGAAAAGCAGATAATGTTGTTTAATACATACGTACCTCAATCTAATGAGTTGAGCTAGGCATCTTGTTGTGATATACATTTCTTGCTTAATACTTCTTTGTGCTACATTGCTATATTTTTGAAGAGATCTTGCAATGATGGTGCAATTTTTTTTTAAATTTTGCATGGACACAAATTTCTCTGTTGAATGTTCGTTTGCACATTTGATGATAATGCGCAGCATATGTATGAAAAAGTGATAAAAATCGAGAAATGATGTGCTTGCTTCTTAGCCTTGTGTGCTAATGATTTCATCTTTGGACAATAAAAAAGCACCAAAACTTATCTATGTAAACTTTGTTGTACTTTCATCAGTGCAAAGCCAAAAAAAGACAAGAAAAAGCTGGTAATTCCATTGACAGGCAGCAGAGAAGATCAAGAAGCAGCATCAGAATTGCTCAAAGGTTGGTAAAAAGTGTTAACAATTCATTTGACTACCAGAATTTAGATATTACTGGGCCAAAATTTATTTTTGAATTTCCAACTCCTCAATTCAATTTATAAGAGAAAAATCAAAAACTAAAGTCAGCATTGTCTTTCTGATCTCATGAATTATCATGCTCTAGATCTGAAAGAAGGAGCTGATGATGAAAAAATTGCAAAAAATGTGGCAATTCCATTATTGATGGGAAACAAGCTGCCTGTAAAGTTAGGAGATAATGGAGATGAAATATTAGATGTATCACTGATGCCTGAAGAGGTATGTTTTAAATTATATTATCAGATGTACTTCTTCCATTTGAGCATAGTATTCTTCTAGTATAGTTCTTACAAAGTTCACTAGTCATGCTGAAAGAGACAAAAATTCTATGGTCAAATGATGACTAAAGCAAACAAGATTTTCAACTTAAATGAATATCAAATATATTGGCCCAACAAACAGGCCTTCTTCCAAATATTATTGAGATATGTTTTCTGTAGATGAATCCTCCTCCTTTTTGTGTTCTTACTTCTTACTTCTTTCAATTTTTTTTAACTTTCCAACTTCTTTTTCATATTTCTGGTAACTGGTTTATTTCCATCCCAATTTTTCTGATATTAAAAATGTATAGAATTTCAACTTTTTTCTATTATATAGCTTTATATTTTGTAGCTCCCTGTTTAGCTTTCCCATCTCCATGATTATTGAAACAGCTTTGTGCCACTTAAAATTTCCTTTATTCTCACTTTTAGAGTGGTTCTCATGATTATGAAGACATCCTGGTCACTTCATTTGGTGCAGCAATGCTGAGAGGTATGGGATGGAAAGAAGGTGAAGCAATTGGCCTTACCAATAAAGGGTATGATTTATCTTTGGCACAAATCCTTTTCCTCCTTTTCCTTAATTATTGAATTGAAATTGAGTCAGAGTTGAAGCAAACATGATAAAAAGTATCAATTAAGACTCAAGTTAGTCATTCATATATTATTTCATTGATTCATTAATTCATTGATTGATTCATTCATTGATTCAGTCATTAATTCATTCATTCATTTTTTCGTTCATCCATTTGCTTATTCATTCTATATTTGATCATGATAATCAGATAGATGACAATGAAAAAACTTTGCAACTCACATTGATTGAGGCATAACAAGAAAATATGCTTTGCTCATTTTAAAGTCATGTTTTGTCCATGTTATCTCCTGAAAATGCCTCTTTTAGTTAATTTTTAGCATTTAATATTTATAAATTTATGATTGCAGCCTTTCAGAGCCAATCGAGTTTATTCCAAGACATAAAGGTCTGGGCCTAGGGGCTGAAAAGAAACAGGAAGAAATGAAAATGAAAAGAAGAAAACTTGGTGACCCAAAAAATAGTAAGGTATGTATTATAATATAGTAAGGTAAATAATATTTTATTCCATTCTTGCATCTTGTATTTTAATTTTCTTAAAATGGATATAAAGATCATTTATCTACCTTTTCATATTAAATTGATCAAGGTAAAGAAGTTCTGTAGAGTTTTTTACTTTTGGCCAAACAATTAATCAGATATTTTGTCTTACATTTTAGCCAAGTGGACCAATCATAGAGAAGGACGGTAAAGTAAGACATTTCAAAGGAGTAGGAGAGACAATTTATAAGCATCCTCAAGGTAATGAAAAACAAGCTCATGAAAAAGGAGAAAATCAACTACTTATATTGTATTTTTTTATTTATGATCAAAATTTGTGATCTATATGCATTTTTAATGTAAGTTTCACATGGTGTGTAATAATACAGTAAACCTTTATTTTATTGAAATTAAAAAATCAGGAAGATGCAGCATTCTCAGCATTATGAATCTGACTTTTAAAACTATTTCTGTGAAGTAGAAACAAGATGGGACCCTATAGAAAGTCTAGAAAGAGCATGCAAGAAACTAAGCACTGCAATATTTATTTTTCTGCTAAAACTTTGTTATAATATTGTTTTGAAAATAGTATGGATACAATCTATCTTATAGGCTTTGCAAAAGGTGCATGTTGTATCATCGAGAAAGGTGTCCATAAAGACCTTTATGGCAAGGTATGTTAATAGCTTCATAATAATTGCTAACTTGATAAGTAGAAATATAGATTAACATTGAATGATAACTTATTTTAAAGGCCTGCTTTGTTATAAAATCTTTTGCAATTTTTTTTTAGCCTAGACCTTGTGGCAGGTTAGAAACTTTTGGTTGTATGGTTGGGAAAATATTAGTTATAGAAAATATGAAAATAAAGTAATAATAATCTTGCTTCGCATCTTGTCTTACATCCTGCCACTTTGTGTTCCTCCTTGTACCTGCCATGTATATTCATCTCCGCAAGTATTTCTCGAGAATCCGGTATGTAGCCTGCTATTTTGTTATCTACTTTACATGCTACTTCCTTCAAAGCATTAATTTAGGCTAGATTTGCCTTTATCATGTCTTTAGTTGTCTCAATGCTGTTTATATTTGTTAACAGATCATTGCAATCGATGAAGACAATGCGAGAGTAACAATAAAGCTGATACTTGGTGATCAGGTAGCAACTTTAATTTTTTTTACGGTCATTAACATCATCTATGTTGAAACAGTCAGAAAGAGACAAATCCAATGTTTTAAGAAAAGAAGAACTGGAACACGTGGCAATAACTGGAAAAATTGAAGGAAAAAGAGCGAGAGGAAGGCAGAGGCTCACTTTCATCTCAAGTCTCAGCCATTGGATGAAGATCATCGGTAACGTCCTCGAAGAACAGAACACTTAGAGAGAGAGAGAGAGAGAGAGAGAGAGAGAGAGAGAGAGAGAGAGAGAGAGAGAGAGAGAGAGAGAGAGAGAGAGAGAGCATCATCTATACTTTGATACTTTGAAGAAGTAGTTTTAATCCATCATAGTTTTAATGATCTTTATTAATTGATAATTGGAGCCAACTGAATTTCTTAAAATTCGTTTTGTTTGTAGCAAATCGCTATCAGTCAATACAATATCTCATTAGTTGATGAAGATGAATATCGTAAACAAGGCTCAGGTATTTTCCCTTGTTATTGAAATTTCCTCCCTTGTCATCAATGATAAACATTGCACTATTACGTGTATCAACTTGACGTTTTCAAAGCAAAGCCAAAGCGAGCAATGCATAACTGTCTATTGTCAACCTAACTTACCGTTGTCTTTAACTCCAAAGTGTCAATCATGATTTTATGACCGATTATTATATTCTGGTCATTCTTCGTTCCTATAATCAAAACCATGTTACATCTCACAAATTTCTAGCAACTCTATTGTCAAATCTATCAAATGACTAATGTTTCTCATTCGATTAGATTTTAATTTTTTTTCTGTGAAGATTTAAAGTTGGTCTTATTTGTGATAGGAAAGCGAAAAGTGGACTCAAGTAAAGACGTGAATGATGAAGTAACAAAGAAAAAGTATGTTTATTTCGTTGTTTCGATAGTTGAAAATAGATGAGTTTTAAGGAAGGTTGCTTCTTCGGTGTGCTATTTTTATATCTAAAGTTTCTTTTATTTAGGCCATCAAAAAGCAGAAAAGAATCGAATGGTTACAGTGATGATGCACCGAGCTGGTTGAGGCCACATATCAGAGTCCGCATCATAAGCAAGTCTCTTAAAAAAGGAATTTACTACAACAAAAAGGTATGTGGTTAGTCAGCACCATAATCTTTATCACCATCGTCGTCATCATTATTGTCGTTTGCTAAATTGAAGCAGAGACATTGTTGGTAGGACAGATAAGCATCATAGACCCAAAGTTTTGAATGCATCTGTAGGTCAACTTGTAATCAGGAGTTTTTCTTCAAGCGGTCTTGTAAGGCGGGGCAAAATTTTATTAGCAAATTTTATAAATACATTATTATAATCTTGTCCCATTTGTTTTGTTTTCCTGCCACTTTGCGTTGTTCCTTATATCGATTATTTGTATATAACTTTGCAAGCATTTCTCGAGAATCCGATAGGCGGCTTGGTATTTTATTTATTACTTTACTTGTTCCATTTATCAAATATGTAACTTCTCTGCCTATTTTCGCATCACAAATGTTGTTCTCTATCAAGGTTGAAGTTCTTGATGTAGTGAGCAGGAACAGATGTACTTGTAGGTCAAGTGAGGGTCGCTTGCTAGAAGGTATGGCATTTTTCGTCACTTTTGTCTACCGGCAGAACTAATGATATCGTTGCTTTTTGTAGATGTTAAAGACTTCATTTGATAGGGGTTGTTCTGGTTTGCAAATCGAGAAATTTCATACCAACCCTAACCATTCATTGCCCCAGAGATTTATAGCACAGCCAAAGAGTGATTTGATCTAAGTCCAATTGAAGACATTAGACTATTTTATCGAGTCTCATTTACTACATTTATTAATCTTTCTGATATTTTGATATTTGTACAGATGTTCGACAACAAGATCTTGAAACTGTGATCCCAAAAACAGAGAATGCCTTGGTCATGATCGTTGATGGAAAATACAAAGGAAATGTAAGTTTATTTGAATCACTAGTACATTATCATCAGTCACTTCCAACCCAGGGATTTTTAATTGCCGCAGTTGCTTCTTTAAATTTTTAGTTTAAAGATATGATTGTCTGTAAGGTCGCTCTAATCCTAACCAAAATCCTAGTTTTTACCCATAATATTAACCCCAATCCAGCCCTAACCCAGTGCTAATCTTAACCCTCACCCAAACCATAACTCTATCAATAACCCTAATCCAGCTCTTATCCAACCCTAATCCAGCCCTGATCCAGCCCTAATCCAGCCCTGATCCAACCCTAATCCAGCCTTTATCCAACCCTAAGCCAACCCAGATCCAACCCTAATCCAGCCCTAATCCAGCCCTAATCCAACCCTTATCCAAATCTAATCCAGCCCTGATCCAACCCTAATCCGACCCCTAATCCAGCCCTAACCCAACCCTAATCCAGCCCTTATCCAACCCTAATCAGGCCCTGATCCAACCCTAAGCCGACCCAGATCCAACCCTAATCCAGCCCTAATCCAACCCTTATCCAACTCTAATCCAGCCCTGATCCAACCCTAATCCACCCCTTATCCAGCCCTAACCCAACCCTAATCCAGCCCTTATCCAGCCCTAATCCAGCCCTGATCCAACCCCAACCCAGTTGCTAAACTTAACCCTGATCCGGACCAAAACCCGAAAAACAATCCTACCCCCTCTCTTTTTACTTTATCATCAATAATCTTATGTCTCTTTTATTATGTTTTGTATTTCTTTTTAGATCGGTAAGCTAATGTCCCGAGAACACGAAAAATACAGAGGGCATGTTCAGCTTTTGTCAAACAAACACGTTACGCGAATAGATTACGATTCAATGAGCGAATATCTCGGATCTGCCGGTGATGATGATTTTCAATAGCACGTAAGTCATTTTTCGCCTATCTTTGCGCGCATTATGGCGAAATTTACCGCCGAAAAGTTTAAAAAAAGTTACCGTAACCTGTCGCTGTTGTTGGAAGGTCAATTTGAGGCAGTTTTAAACGTAACATTGCGAGAAAGCAACACTTTCGTTCAATCTCTTCGAACGTTGGTTGAGATGGTCGAAATTACTTGAAGATGAGCATCGGATTGAAGTCGTAAATGCAGGTTTTTGGTGAGGAAAGGCGTTGTTACGCCATCTGCATGTCGCAATTCCATTGCAATAACTGTTGGTGTAACATATTTTAAACGCATTGGGTTGACATCAGAAACTCACGAAGAAAGATGTCCGTAATCAAGAAAATGATCAGCAAATAATAGGGATTATTAATCGCCATAAACTTTGAACTACAAAATGTGATGCTGCTAAAAAACTGCAAGAACATTGTATTGCAAAGAAACTTAATAATTGCGAATATACAACTACAGTTCAGATGGCAAATTTGAGAAATGTTTTGAGAAATGTTCAAACAACGGAAACAATATTTATTCAAATCAAATCGAATGCATTAGATGGATTTTGGATTGGAGGAAGGAGAAAGTTCATTCTCGCGGGTTATGTACCAAAATTGTAGCTCCCATAAAACCGACTTCTACGGGGCACTTATAACCTGTTTAAAGGAGTGTTTCGTCCCTTTTGTTTGGACATTTTGGTGAAGAGTGGCTGTATTAATATTTTACGAGAAAATGCATAGTCCTTCTAAATTCTAGCATGGGATAATGTCGATGATTTGAAAATGATGATCTGATTTGCGCTCATTTTCTTCGTTTCACACTTTTCTTTTTGCTGTCATGGTTGGTACCGGGCACTGAAATTAGAATTTAAGACAATTAAATTATTTTCATGCATATGTGAAATCTTTGTTAAATTTGTGAAGTATGTTGGTGTGACTAATTCAGATTCAAGTTTTATTGACAAAGAGTTCGATTTTTTGCGCCATTTTCTATCACGTCCCAGGAGTGAAATATCTTTTCACATAATCATTGTTATAATCTGCTCTGTTGAATAACTTACCGAGAATCCTCTGTGTTTTCTTGATCTCCACATTGAATTTTTGGATTTTTCCAAGCATATAATCGAGGGCACCCATCGTGTTGTCAATCATGTTCATGTTATGGTTTATTTGTCTGATCATCGCGCTTCGGTTGAATACCATGTCAGACTTTTTATTGCCCTGAATTAGGCCCAGAATTGCCTGCATTTTATTGGTTATCTTGTCCAGTGTATTCTCTGGAGATTTCTGCTCGTTGTTGACTATCTCCCGAAATTTGATTCTCTCAATCTGAAGTGGAATGAACACAATCTTACTCAGATCAGCAAAAACTGTTACCCATTAAGTCTCATGTAATCTGAAATCTAATGTAATCTAAACTAATGTAAGCTAATATAATTCAAAGTAATATAGCCGAACAGAACATACTCTGATCTAACCCAATTCAATCTAATATAATGTAATCTGATCGAATCTAATCTATTATAATGTAACATAGTCAAATCTAATGGAATCTTACCTAATACAGTCGAATCTAATCTAATGTAATCTATTGTAACCTCATCTTATTATGCAATCTTATGTAATATGATGTAATCTAATCGAATCTACTGTAATCTAATCTAATCTATTCTAATCTTTTTAATATAATGTAATCTAATCTTATTCAATGCAATCTAATCTTATATGATGTAATCTAATTGAATCCAATGGAATCGAATCTAATCTGAATATAACAGTGAAGGCCAGTTACTACGTGATAGCAGTTAGCAGGCTTGTGTTTTTGAAGGGAAAAATAGGAATCCTTAGTGCACGCTTAAATGAGATTGGTCTAACTCAAATGTAATGTACTTACTAGAGGATTGCATTGTCTCTTCATATGTTCAAAAGATTTTTGCTTTACTTTTGGGGCAACGAAATTCTCGCTCAAGAGTATCACAGTTGCTTGCTGGAGCAATGCGTATTTCTTTGTATCTTTATAAACTCTTGAGAAGACGTTCGAAAGAAATGCAATCATTAGATTGAGCGTGACAACCGACATGACCAAGTAGTAAATTGCGACAAATGCATTAGCAATGGTTTTGTCGATGTGCCTCAGGGCAATCATTGGGAAGCCAGCCAACACTGTCATTGTCCATACTGTGTAGATCTATGATGCAAAGAATGTATTATTCATGCTTACATATGTTGCATTACATTACATTAGATTTGATTACACTACACTGCATTACATTACATCACATTCATTACATTATATTACGTTACATTACATTACATCACATCACATTACATTACATCACATTATATAACATAACATTACATAACAACACATTACAGTACATTATGTTACGTTACATTACATCACATCACATTCCATCACATTCCATTACATTCGAATAGATTAAATTAGATTACACTAAATTACATACGTTACAATACATTCTATTTCATTGCATTCCATTCTTACATTACCTTGCTTAATATACTCACAACATCATTAAATTTCCGAAAAGCATCTCCGAGTGATGGGTATTTTTCTTTTATTTTGTCTCCCAATGTATCTCCGCCAAACAGGACCCAAAATGCAATTACAAATGGAACAAAGAATAGAAAGAACAAGAAAGCAAATTTGCCAAGTGCCAAAATAACTTCACCTGCAAATAAATGGAAAAATATCAAAACAATAAGTCTGGAATCGATTTTTATGTCTACAATGGTAAAAGATCGAATTCATCGTATCATAAACAGTAGGAAATCAAGTGATCTTTAACGTAAAAATATGTTGATAAAAAGAACAAAGAAGATAACAGTCATTATCTAAGTAACACATATGCAGAGTGTGTCTGCCTATGAAATTCAGATATGTGGGTACTAAACAAACAGGTTGTAAAGGAAATTGATATTCTCTAAAGGAAACAGCTCAGGCAACTGCTTTAAATCCCAAACGAGCAAATGTACGAGCATTGCAAATAAACCCCATGGAGTTAAGAAATCAAAAAGACGATTGAGATGGTATGGTAAGACTGCATGAAGACACCACAACAAGGAATGCTTTGAAGGAAAGTGAGAGGAAAGTGGAAAGCCAAGAAGAGGCTTAAATCTTACATGGATTCAACTGGTGAAAAAAGACCTGAATGAACTGAACAACACAGAAAACCAAGCCGGAGAGATAGCGCAGAATCGTAATGCTTGGAGTATTATTGTAATGCTAAGTATTATTCACCACACAATGTCTAAACTTCTAGACGGAAAGTGTCAATGATGATAAGCTGCACTGTATGATGTTTGTGAGTGACCTTTGAAAGGTCTTCATTGTGTTTTGTTTATGGTGGTATCCCAGATCGAGGCATAACAAATTACCCTATACAAAAGAGATCCTATAATGCATGCTGCTTCGCCCTTCTAAATAAATTACGCTGCGTAGGAGCTCATCTGTTAGAACTACTAGCAGGCGTACCTACCTAAAATGGCGATGAATTGGCCACAGATTTTAAAGGCGCGGCATGCTTTCAAGAACCTCATCCAGGCAAGAAATAGCACAACAGTGAGGGCGATCCGCTCTGTTTCTTTTACTCCAGGTAGGTGACTTGCCGCTGCAGCGATCCAACTACTTATTGCCCAGACAGTCGCAGCAATGAAAATAATTAAGTCCAAATAGACCCAAATGCTTTTATAGTATTCGCTAAGCATCGACGAATAACGACCAATTTGTGCTTCGATCATTTCCTGTTCATTCGGCCACTGCGGGTGACAATATCGCAGGTCTTGCTGCAAGCTTGCAATTCTCCCAGCTTTCCATTTATTCTCTGATTTCTGTGTGTTTCTTGCCAATATTAATTGCTGGAAGATAATAGGTCGGTAATGGAAATATTAAAACAAACGAGAACGCAAATAGTGGAGTTACTAACAGCGGTATCGTAAGCTGTAACGTAAGCAGTTGCGTAAACTGTTAAATGCACAGTTGTGTAAAGATATCTCGAACTGCAAAGATGAAAATTAGTGTAACGCAAGCATAAGTCATAGCGTAAGCCTCGTACAGGATCGTTGGAGTGAAAAGTAACGTTTTCCGTATCTTAAGCTGTTACGTAGGCAATCGCGTTAACAGTTAATAACGTAGTTTTGTATGAGAAAATGCAAACGGCAAAGATAAGCAGGCGCATAACGGTAGCATGACTGATAAAATATACGGTAGCAAGATATGTTGCTTACGTACGTCGTAACGTAAATGATACCGTAAATGGTAACGTCAATGAACTTCGGAATATACGGCAACATGATCTGTAGCTTACGTAAGTCGTAACGCAAACGTTACCGTAGCGTAAACAATGAAGTTTCTATTTTGGCCTAATAAAAGAATCTTTTTCAGTTGGCTACAATACTGTTTTTCTCTCACCTGTACTGCAGATGCGATGGTTAAAATAAATCCAAGGAAAACCAGCGTTATCACCCATATGTTATCGTTCCGGAATTGAAATGGGGAGCTCTTAGCAGAACTGGCGATGCCAAGTGCCGTCCAAACCATAACATAGATCACATTTAGGAAAAAGTAATTTAGAACATGGAATCTTGCGTTCATTTTCCATTTCATTTTAAGTAACCTTTGGATGACAGGGTGAAGAAGGAGATCAACCTCACTGTATTTCACGATCATCTGAAAAATGCATTCAATTGTCGTTAATATTTTGAAATTGCAAGAAACATAGAGAGCAAAAGTGCAAGACCTAAGGCCAAAGGTGCCCCTAATTAATTTGCAAACTGAAATTCTCTTCTTGACACTCGTCATAGCATCAAGTCATTTGCAGACGCTGCGAAAGAGAGAGAGAGAGAGAGAGAGAGAGAGAGAGAGAGAGAGAGAGAGAGAGAGAGAGAGAGAGAGAGAGAGAGAGGGGGGGGGGTTACTGATAGACAAGCATTGTCTACATTTGTAAATACTGAACACGAACTTCTTTCCTTTGTAGCACTAATTTTTAGAACTTGTAGTATGTAGTTAATAGATAATGCCTTTTAATGGAGAACTTACTACATTGCTTGGTTATATTTATTTTTATACTTTGTATATTTCTTAAGATATATGAATAAAAGTTTTTAGTATTATTACTTTATTTATTATTATGTGTATTATCAAGAATCGTTTAACCTTACTTCCAAAGTGGTCTTCTGATCTTTGTTTTTGGCATGCCGTGGGTCAAATTCCAACGGTGCCAGGTAATATGATTTCATCTTAACCAATGTATTCACTTCCAAGAATTGTGACAATGCTTCCAATGCAACGTTCGGCATTTTTTCTACCATGTGCGCCATCGCGGAGTAACCATCTTTGTCATACGCAGCCACGGGGCATCCAATGTCCAAAAGGTGCTGTATTACGTCTGAGTTTCCTAGGTGATTTGACGACTATTTAAATTTGATAATTTTTTGTATTTTCAATAACAAATCTGGATTTTAAGCCATGTTTACTGCATGCGCTCATATAAAAGGATGGAAAAACCGCTTACCTGCTCCACGGGCCCACCTTGTGTCATTTCTGATATTTACGAGTTTGGCAGTTTAATAGTACTTGGACAAAAGGATTGTGGGTATTTTCAAAGCAATGCCTGCTGGGTAGCAATTAGTATCATGAGCATCTGCAAGACAGCTTAGGCCATATCCAGTTTCATTTATTCTTAAGAATAGAAGTAGGAGAAGGTTTGACTGGTGGTATTATAACCACGGCGGTGATTACAAAAGATAGTTTGTTGCGTTCGTAGATTATTTATGACATTCCATCGATCGATGTGAATATAAGTTTGACAAATAAGTTTTTGCCGGGCACAAACAGTTGTTAGTTAGTCAGACTTAAACGGTTTTATAGATGTTAGTTAGAATATGCTTAGATGGAACGCGTAGCTTTGAAATGAATGCATTGATACACATGTTTATGATGTTGCTAGTACATGTACCCAAATAATATTGACCCCTTTGCACCCGGATTTATTTTTAAACACAAATTCAAAACTATATAAATCTTCACTTTTCAGGAGGTAACATAGTCAAAATACTAGTTGAAAGCGTTAACTATGACAGAAATCAGTTTTACCCCCTCAAAAAATCAGTTTTGTGGTGTTTGTCATTGGGCCATATGCCCCCGTCCAGGAGTAAAAGGGTTAAGTTAGTGGAAGGCAAACTGTTAAAACCACCATCTAAACGTTTCCTTATCTCTCCGTTACCTTGTTCTGCCGCTACAAATAGAGGGCTCCTTCCTTTATAATCTTCTGTGATGGCGCTTGCTCCCAGTTTCAGTAGTGTTTTCAAAGATTTCACGGCGTTGCCTCTTACTGCATAATGCACAAGCGTTTGCTTTTCGCCGGCCGTTCTTTTGTGGATTTTTGCTAACGAGAAATGAAGATAGGAAAGTCGATACATTTCTGTTGATTGGATTTATATGTATTCTTGATATATCTCCTGATATGATTTTATTTGATTTCACATTTTTAAGGAGGGTAACCCTTCAGCAAATGCTGATTTTCAAGGGGCCTTCCGGAAGATTTATCACGTCTTTTGCCTTCTTCACCTGTTTATTTCTTAGCTACAATTAACTAATGATGATACGTCTCATAATTTAGAGAAGAAGTTCAAGTCAACGTTCCACAGGGATCTTAATTTGAGCCATTTCTTATTATTTCTTGTTTTTTGTTGTTGTAAATCGAAAACTGAAGGAAAATTATGCCTTGTTTTCAAACTATTACTAAAGGCAGAAATCAAATTCGATTTCTTGCAAGGATACTTGACAAGTTGATATTTTTAATAACCATTCGTTTCCTTTTATTTTTGTATGACTTCCAGTTGCGATAAAACTGGTAGAGGAAGTAAAAGCAATGTAATATAATAAAATATGGGGCAAAAATGAGACGAAAAATCATTTTTATCAAATACCTCCTCTGCTAGCTAGAAATTCGATCATTTCTGGATAATCAAGTAAAACAGCTGTGAAAATAGGCGTCCTTCCATAACGATCTTCCTTGTTTACATCTGCACCATTGTCAATAAGGAACCGGGCAGCATCCGGGTTCCAGTCCCGTGCTACTGCATGAAGCACCGTTTGCCCATAGTCATCTACAGAGTTGATATCAGCGCCGGAGTTGATGAGTGCCATGATGTAACGTGTATCTAGATATTCTTCCTTGCTATCATTATGTGAAAGCCTTAGAATGAAGCGGAATATATCTCATTCGCTGCACAATAACGCGAGGAATGGCTTCTTCTACATGGGTGCAAAGACTTTTAATGAATAACCACTTACCGCAAGGATCTCTGACAATTTACTTGCTTTTAGGGAAGTTATAAACAATATATTTGTATAAGACTGCTTTTTAGACCTACCATTGTAATTTATTTATGTTTTCTTTTTAAGGACCATTCTTTCTACAGGACAAACATTGATAACAGCAATTTCTGTAATTGCCGCAGTTTTTACCCTGTTACAGTATTCGTTATTATCATTATTATTTATTATTCTGCCCCCCACCCCTCCCGAATTCCCTTATAATTATTGTATAATAATAAATACAGAAAAGATATTCACAATAAACAAAACCAATGATAAAACAACCACGACTTTTTTCGTTGTTAGTGCTCCTAGATGAATATATCGGTAGCATTTGATTCTTTAGGCCGAAGAAATTGGAGCGGTTATGAAACCTAAAATCTCCGTCAAAGGCCCTCAGTATCGAAGGAGAAACATGTTAGCGTTTACATGCTTTGGTAACTTTATTGAAAGACTGCAGCCTTGATTCTTTCAGAAGACGGGTTTTCAATTCATAAAGAGTATACTGTGATATATGTGAGTGAGAGACTGACCTTAAAAAATACTCAAGAAGTTCAATGCTTCCTGCTAAACTTTGCTTCGCCTCATTGTTCTTTTTTGATACTGAAAGTTGTCCTGGCCGTTCCTTCGCTTGCTTGACAATATCTTCAACTGGGCTAGGCCCGTTTCGCAGCATTTTTCCATTATTCTCTTTCCTCCGACTCGTCAAATATGTTGGCTGTTCATTGGAGTCTTCTAAATTGTGCGAGGTACTGGCTGCCATAACTTCGACACGGAATCAACAATTGTATCAAATCTTAAGTTTTACTGTTTTTACTGAAAGAATTTTCCACCTTTATGCATTTTAAGAATGGAGCAACCACTGACTAGCCACAATGTAAAGCATTAATCTGTTAAAACAATGTGAGTTGTTGAACTACGATTTGTATTGTAACCATCTTCTGTAATCCAACTGTTCAAATGTTTTTCACTGCCCAGCTCGCTGGCTCCGTAAAATTTTGAGTAAGAACTTCCCAAAACAGTTAATTCCTGAGTTTGGTTTACCCAGAGGATAAATACCCTTGGATTAATTTAGAATAAATATCTGTAAGAGCCGCTGAAGACATTAACCTTGGCCAAAATTTAAAGTTTAGAAAAGAGGGAAAGTTCTAAGCTAGTCTAGAGCCTTATTCGTATGAGGTGTTATGTATTCTTTTCTTTATCATATTTGGCATTCAAACCCAGCAACAGAGAAAACTATTTTCTTATACGTAATCAAACTTTCTAAACCTTAACTCTAGGCCAATAAGACAGCTTCATAGTTTATGTAATTACAAGATAATTGCAAGTGCCTCATGTTTCTTCTCACCCCTCACCCCCAAAAAAACCTCAACCCCCTTCCCCCCTCCTCCCTCCTCCCTCCTGAGTCGGTGAACAGTGTCACGCAGAGAAGTATTTTTGCATGATAACGAGATTTGAACAGAGGAGGACTTGATCCAAGATGGCGGGCTACGTCAGTTCTGGTCGAATTGCTTCAAGGTTCGCGAGGCCGTCTGTTGCTAGATTGTTACTTGGTAGCAGATCATTACCAACGGTAACAACGATGAGAAATGATAGCATCTTTACAAAATATCGGGAACCTCCAAACGGTTTTCTTTTCAATGAAAAGGTTGGTATGAAAATGATAAGTATATTTTTCTAGGCCTAGGATAGTCTAGTTGAAATGTTTAGGCCGAATAGTAAGTTTGTAGACACAAGTTTGCTGTTTTAGATAATTTTATTGAGTATGATATTTAAATAAAGGCATTTCAGCTGGGATACCTGGATGGCCAAGGTTGTATGCTGCTCAATGTGTCTCCATAAAAGGAAAGGGTAAGTTTAAGGAGCAGTACTGAAATGAAATGAAAATCTTTAACAGGGAAACCAAAAATATAATAAAGGTTGCATCTTTTTGCATTATGTAAATGTATTATGTCGATTGAATATGAATTTAATTTCTTTTTTAGCCCCTGAAACCAGGAGAAAAACGAAAATGGGAAGATTGGGAAGCAATTTGGTATGTTGGTTGGGGAGTATCATTTGCTATCATAGCGATTGTAATGATTTATAAACCAGAGCCTGAGTTCCTAAAAGAAGCCCAAGCAGAAGCAGAGAGGAGACTGGCTGAGCTTGATGCTGCAGATACTGCAGAAGCTGGGGAAACCGTAGAGACTGATGTGTTACAAATTGTAGAAACTGATGATTTTGAAGATGATGACGATGAATGAATTTCAAAAACACAAGTTCATTATATAGTTTTGCTCAGTTAACTAGCTTATGATAAATGTGTGAATATATGATATTATGAGGTGATATTCGTTGCCAACAAGACTTTTGCATGTCTTTGCTCGCTCTGATGGTTCTATTCATCAACTTCCTTCAGATTCAAAGCTTTACAATAGTTGCTTTTTCTGAAATTGATACAAAATTCAAGGGCCAGTTATCTTTTACCATGAGAAAAATTATCCTGTGTTTCTATTTTCAACTTATCCTAAAAATGATCTTTCTAGTTTCTTGCTTATTTTACAATTTTTGTGGCAATTTTTCAATTTCAATTTACAAGTTTACTGATGTTTCACAAATTTTTAACTTTATTGTTTCCATATCTACTGAACAATTTTCACTTGCAATTTAAACTTTACTTTTGCATCTTGAATTTTTGAATGGAAATGCAATTTTTTTCTATTATTTTTGTCACATTTTTATTTTTGTTCCAAGACTGCAGATCTTCAAATATATTGCTTGGTTGGGTAGCTCTGTTTATTTAATAGTGATAAACATAAAAAGAGCCAAGATCATTCAGAGTCTTTAAACACATATACTTTGTCAAATTATTTGTTTCTAACTGAACAAGATAGCATTGGCAGATGGTTGGAAAGGTGCAGAGGGGCATTGAAACACACCAATGGTTGAATTGTTTAAAAAGGCTTTTCAAAAATAACAATTGCATTCAAGATCAGGAAAATCTACCCTAAAATTTACTACACTTCTGCAGCTGAATCTCAGATAAAAAATCATTGAATTTTTACTGTTTCTTTCAAAGCACTGATGAGCATGAAGTGCACAGAGGCAAGATTTTTTTAAAGCATGTAATCTTACCAGGGGTAAGGTAGGAAGGGCTTTTAAGTTGAAAGGATACATTGCATATTTCATTTTATACACTAGGACAGATGAGACTGAATAAATACAACCAGCAGATTTACATTAAAACTGTCAATATTACCATGGCCCTAGTACTCTATGCCTGCTTTTTGATAAAGAGAAATGTTCAGGACAAAATCTGGGCATATGAAGTTAATATTTTCCAATTTTATTGCATAATTAAGTTTGATTTTAAATGCAAAATATGTACAATGTAAGATAAGAAATCTCAGTCTGTAATACAGTAGGGGCTAATGCTGCCCTTGATTCAAGTCATACTTTGTTGCATTTTGGCCCAAAATTCTTTATCACAGCATATGCCCCAACTTCTCCCCTCCTGGTGCAGGTATCTCTGCATAAAACCAATTTGATGCTAAATTAAAATGATTGTGGCAGTGATTTCATGGCCCTCGCTACCTAAAGTGGCCATGTCTGTACATAAATCGATCATTTCATACAGGTGTGTTGATAAAACTGTGCGCTCTGTCAATAAAACTCTTACTTGGCTCCCCTATGTGCCCTGATTCAGAAACCCGTGGGCGACTTGGCCACACCCACACCGAAAAACATCTCACAAGTCAGGGATTTCTAACGTGATTTTGTTTGTTTTCGACCTTTTAAAGTCCTCCGTTAATACGAAGCTTAAAAGTCACGTTAGGCTATGTCTTCCTTGTTCACGATCTAGCTGTTCAAAGTGATCTTTCAATATGATTCTACCATTTGTCCACTGATAAACCAAACCCGTTCATTGAAACCGCCTTCTATTTTTCCTCTTTAAAATTGATTCCCGCTTGAATATCCAGGTTCATTTTACCTGGCTCTGTTACTAAGATAACACCGTGGCACGGTCGGGTGCTAGTCGCCGGCGAACGAATCACGGATGTTGTGTTGGACCCTTGCGATGAATCATGCCCCGTTGAATGTTTATTTGTTGTTAAGCGACTTCTAGACATACTTTCTGTTGACTCCTGTCTCGAATCTTGCACCCCAGTCGCGTTTTGTGCGACTATTTGGAGATTGCAAGGCACCGTAAAACCTCCATTTGTAAACAATGCTCGGAGGACGCTCAATTCCTTCGAAAGCAGAGCGACTTTTTGATTCAGTTCATTATTATCC